>CM077086.1:152584928-152789143 GCA_039513925.1 Platanthera zijinensis
AAGACTTAAGTGGATTTAGGGTGTTGGCATTCCCCCATGATAAAGATGAGAGCTTTGCTAGGGTGCTAGGTCTTCAGAAGCTTCAGATCTCCAGCAGAAGATGGTTCAGTAGAGGCTGAAATATGAATTTCTCTGGAATCCTTGATGTTGAAGCTATGATCACTTTTTAGTATGCTAACTAATTCTCCAGGATTGATCACTTGATTTTTGAAATTATCTCACTATCCTGTGAATCTGTACTGAGAATTTCTTGTTGTAGACTGTCTATATTGTGTAGTCTCTGTTATGTATCTCTATCAGAAGTGAAAAAAATGATTTATTCTCTGAAGATCCTCTATCCAAGATAGTCGTTAGCCATCAATAAATGCCTTCCATAAATGTTTTATCTTCTGGAGGAAAGTCCAATAAACATTCTCTGATAAATCCCTTGAAACTTGCTCCAGTATAAATGAAAACGGCTAGCAGATCTCTTGAAATAAATGCTGAGAGAATTTGAAAATCATTCCAAAGCTGACTGAATTTGAATCCTCAAAGTCGTCGATCTCTCAGGAAAAACGTCGATCTGAGCTCTACGATCGTCGACCTGAGCTCAGAGATTGGAATGAACATCAGACAGAAAACGTCGACCTGAGCTCGAGATCATCGACCGAGCTCAGCGACCTGAAGGACAAGCTGAAGACAGATCGTCGATCTGAGCTCGAAGATCGTCGACCGGAGCTCGACGATTATCAGAGTTGAGCTCAGAGAGCGTCGAACGGAGTTCGACGTTTCGTCGACCTAAGCTCGACGATAATTGTCTTTGCCTCAGCTTTAAGTCTGATTCCTTGAATGGTCCCTGGGGGCAGCTTCAAACCTAAATTCTAAGCCTAAACACATTCTAATGTTGACCTTTTTAACTATACATCTAGGTCAAACTGGTTTCCTAAGAAAAACATAGTGATCCTTGCCAAATTAGTAATATGGTGTTCCAACAATCTCCCCCTATTTGGTTAGGATTACTATTTACAGATCTCAGAAATAAAAACAACAACAACATACAGAAGAGCAATAAACTAAAACAAAAGAACAGAGCAAGCAACAAAGCAGCAGTCATATGGAATATCAGCAAATGTTCAGAATGATTGTACTGTCTGCTTACAGATATTACTTCTTTTCACTTCCTTTCTTAATAGAAATTCCCCTGTTGGGATTAAGAGCTTCCTTCTTTGACCTTCTATAATCCTATAAGGAGGTTTGAGATCTAACCCTGGGAACCACAGCCTCAGGATGCAATTTCATGTAGTCCACTGGGTCAAAAAAATTTCTTGATGCATACCTTTCCAGTTCTGCTTTTCTCTGATCTGATAAAGTAGTAATATTGGAAGTGTCTTTCCCTTGTTCTCTGGCCTTCTTCAGCTGATCTAAAGCAGCAAGTTCTTTCATCCTAACAGTCCATGATAATGGATTGTTCTCTGGATCTTCAAAAGGAACTGCAGGCTCATATCTATTGATAGTTTCTGAAGCAGTAGGAATTCTAGTATCAAGATTTTCTCTGAGTTTATAAGCGAAAGGACCTAGAGTTGAGTCCATGTGCCTTTGTCCTTCCTTTGCTTGAATCTATGTTCTCTTTGATTTCCTCTATACTGTCCCCTTCTGGACTGATAACCCCTTTGGTATTGTCCCCTGGGATGATATCTTTGTGAGGATTGGGAGGAACTTTGCTTTGAAGCTGGGGTTTGAGAAGCTGAACCTCCACCTGATCCTGTATCTGGAGGAGGAGGAGGAGGAGGCTGAAACCGAGAAGATCCTTTCTCATATCTATCCAATTTTCTTCTTTCTTCATAGCTTTTAATTGATTTTGGAGAACATCCAGGGCTCAGAGATTGGACAGTCATGCAGAATATAGTATGGAATGTCATTGGCATCTTTGGCTTGAGCAGGAGGAACCTTCATCATGGCCTTGCTTCTGGCTTTCCTTTTCTTGGCAATAGTCCCAGAAGATTCATCAGATTCAGTGTGAAACTGATCACTTTCTGAACTTTGGGGTCTATCATACAAATCATCAATGCTCTTTATATATTTCTCTTGTTGTTTCAATTAATCAGGAGTCAGAGCGGACAGCAGCAGCAGCAGAAATTGGAGCAGCAGCAGGAGCAAAAGTTGGAGCAGATTCTTCCAGATATGTAGCAAGTTCTTTAGCAGCAGTATCATCAACAATAGGCAACATGTCAATATCAAAAGATTCAATGGAAGCAGTAGCAGCAGCAATAGAGATGGAAGCAATAACATCCACAGCCTTGAAAGAATTGACATATGAGGCAATCAGGCTGGGATCACATACTGATATAGGCACAATGGCCTTAGTAAGATCTTCAACTTGTTGCACTGGCAGAGAACTGAAACACACAGAATCAAATACTGATAGCAGACTCTGAAGATCCACTGCAAAGACAGGAGCAGGAACTGAACCTTCAGCAGCCTCAGGCACAACAAGAGCTTCATAAGTCATCTCCCCCTGCCTGGATTCAGTGGCAACTGGATCAAGGCACCCAGAGGAAGGGATTGCCTGAGAGGAGAGGAAGGGAGAAAGCTTGGTAGACATCTCCTAAACATGTTTCAGGAGTGGAGCCAAGGTGATCTCCAGTAATGAGGTTAGCTTTGGGGCTAGCAACTCATATAGCCTGTCTGCCAAGGCTGAGAGATCTACATACTCAAGAGGTGCTTGAGTAGAGGTAGGAGAGGAAGTGGCTGGAATGATGTTCGCTGGAGCTGATGGAATGGGGAATGTGGAGGTAGGAGGTGTAGGGATGGATGGCCTAGGAGTAGGAGGTGTTGAGATTGATGTAACTGGGTTGGAGATGGATGAGATGGTAGGGGAAAAGGATGGGGTGAAAGATGGTTGAGAGAGTATGTCCTGTAGAAGTTGTTGCTAGGAGGATGTAGTGGGAAGCTCAGGAGGAGTGGGAGGAGAATGATCCATGAAGGAGTCATCCAAGAGAGAAAATGATGGAGTGGTGACAGGTGGATAGGAGAACAAAGGGTGGAATTGTTCTGAGGTAGTGGCTGGAGGAGGTGAGATTGGTGATGAGATTGTAATGGGGGAGGATATGGCTATGGTGGAGATTGGTGGTGAGGTTGGTGTAGTGACTGAGGTAGAGACAGCTGGAGGAAGAGGAGAAGCAGGCAAATCTTCTGCTGGGGCAGAGATCTGAGGAGGAGTGACTGAGACAGTCCTTGTGCCTGAAGCAGATGTTGCAGCAGCCCTGTTGGGGTTGGTAATCTGCCTGTCCCATCTGCTGAAAAGGGCACAGGTAAGTCTTTTGGATACATTGATGTACATCCCACTTGAAGTCAGTAGTTCAGGGCACCTGGATTACAGGTAAACCCCTAAGATCCTCCCAAAGCTTACACAGCTTTTGCTGAGTTTCTTCTTGATCAAATTAAAGAAAATAGAGCCCCAATCCAGATGTTTCTTAACAACCAATGCTCCCATTAAACAGAACTGGTATCTTGAGATAGTGTCATGAGCTGAGTGCTTTGCCAAAAGCACTTTCCCAACCACATCAGCTAAAAATTGAAACTCAATAGATAAATTCTTTTTCAGTAATTTATTAGGGTTCACAGCAGAGTGACCCATTCTATCTAGCATAGAATCAAACTCTTCTCCAGACAAATCAATGGAATCATTTCCAGTACTGAGGCTGAAAACTTCTGTTAGTAGTGCGGGGGACAATGGTACCTGAGTCCCTTTGATCGAGCCGACTATAGAATTCTCATTCTCATTTGTGGCAGAAAGACACCATTCTTTTATTTCGTCTACTGCAATCTTCACTCTGGTGGACATAATCTGAACTAACTGTTGTTCTCGGAAAAGATTTAAGATGTCTTTGAATCTCTGGTCGCTTCCATCGAAAGAATTCATGTCGATGTCGAAGCCTGTATCAAATTTCATTTTTGAAAGAACACCAACTGACGCGGCCATATGTACCTGCAAAGATTGAGCAAACACGACCAAGTGTAGAAAGTTTGGAGGGAAAGAGTTGCAGAGAGTATGAAAGCGTAAACGACGAGCGGCGGCCGAAAAATGATTTTATATTAGGGTTCGACGCGAAAAAGGAAGGATCGTCGATCTCCGTTCGACGATCAGGACTCCTGATGGAAGCTGAAAGGTCTTCAATATCGTAGATCTCAGTTCGACGATCTAGAGAGAACGTCGATCTCAGTTCGACAATCGAAGGCCTGAAGGAGATAGTATGCAACTATCTGACACGCTCTGAACTCAGGACGACGTTTTGGGAAAACGTCGATCTCCGTTCGACGTTTCTCGGGTAAGCGTCGATCTCCGTTCGACGCTTTCTGGGGAAAACGTCGAGCGCAGTTCAGAGACAGAAACTATCCTACAGACACAAAAAGAGGTAAGTTGTTAGCCTAGTCTTGGTCTGTTTTTAGCTTTTCAAAATCTTGTAATTTATTTTAGGCTTCCTCCATCTAACATGCCTAGCTGATTGAGGAAGAAGTTGTGTTTCTTTTCATCCAAGGGCTTGGTGAAAATATCTCCCCTTTACAAATCAGTTGGGATATATTGAAGTTCAATTTTATTTTTCTCAACATTATCCCTTAGAAAGTGATGTCTAATTTCTATGTGTTTTGTCCTACTATGGAGGACTGGATTTTGTGCAATGAAAATAGCACTGGTGTTGTCACAAAATATTTTAGACTTCTTTAAATTGTAACCATAGTCTAGAAGTTGGTTTTGTATCCACAATATTTGTGAACAATAACTGCCTGCAGCCATATATTCAGCTTCAGCAGTTGAGGTTGACACAGATGTTTGTTTCTTACAATACCATGAGACAAGTCTATCACCAAGAAACTGACAAGTTCCACTGGTGCTTTTCTTGTCTATTCTGCATCCAGCATAATCAGCATCTGAAAATCCAATTAAGTCAAATGCTGAATCTTTTGGATACCAGAGACCTAGATTTGGACAGCTTTTAACATACCTAAGAATCCTCTTTACTAAAGTTAAGTGTGACTCTCTAGGGATAACTTGGAATCTAGCACATATACATGTAGCAAACATTATATCAGGCCTACTGGCTGTAAGGTACAATAAAGAGCCAATCATTGCTCTATATGTTGTCTGATCAACTGGTTTCCCATGTTCATCAGCATCCAATACAGCATTGGTAGGCATGGGTGTTTTCATACATGATGCATCAGACATCCCAAATTTCTTAACCAATTCTTTTGTATATTTGGTTTGAGAAATAAATATGCCTTCAACATGTTGTTTGACTTGCAATCCTAAGAAGAAGGATAGCTCAGCCATGCTACTCATTTCAAATTTAGAGTGCATAAGCTTGGAAAACTTTTTGCACAAATTTGAATCAGTAGAACCAAATATAATATCATCTACATAATTTTGTACTAGTAGGGTATGGGACTTATGGGTTCTAATAAAAAGAGTTTGGTCTACTCTCCCCCTAATAAAATCATTTTCCAGAAGAAAGCATGTTAGGGTCTCATACCATGCTCTAGGAGCTTGTTTTAGACCATATAATGCTTTATGCAGTTTGAAAACATAATCAGGATGAGTTGGAGAGACAAAACCTGGGGGTTGTCTGACATAGACTTCTTCTTTGATCTCCCCATTGAGAAAAGCACTCTTCACATCCATTTGGTAGACTTTGAATCCCTTGTGAGCAGCATAAGCCAGAAGGATTCTTATGGCCTCTAACCTTGCAACTGGTGCAAAGGTCTGCTCATAGTCTATCCCCTCTTCTTGAGAGTATCCTTGAGCAACTAGCCTTGCCTTGTTCCTTACAATAATTCCTTGATCATCCAATTTGTTTCTGAACACCCATTTTGTTCCAACAATGGAATGATCCTTTGGCTTAGGCACTAGTTCCCAGACTTTGTTTCTTTCAAATTGATGCAACTCTTCTTGCATTGCAATGATCCAGTGTGGATCTTGCTCTGCATCTTGAATGGATTGAGGTTCAATTTGAGAGAGAAAGCAAGTGTGCATCAGGTTTTGATTGACCTGATTTCTGGTTTGCACACCAGCTGAGATATTTCCAATCACTTGGGAGATTGGATGTTCTCTTGATGTTACTAAATCAACAGGTGGTGTTGATTGTTCACCAACCTGTGCTGTTGTTTCCTCTTGTGGAACAGCAACTGGCTCTTCAAGAGGATTTTCTTCCAGATGTGGAGAAGCTTCTTCATCTTCACTACTTTCATCCTTTTGAGTAACTTGTAATCTGTCCAAGTCTTTAGCTAGAGAAGGTACCTGCAAATGTTCTATGGTAGAAGCATTCTTCTCCTTAAAAGACATATTAGTTTCATCAAAATAAATATGAACAGATTCTTTTATTTTTAGAGTAGTTTTATTATAAACCCTATAAGCTTTACTGATCATGGAGTATCCCAGAAACACTCCTTCATCAGCTTTTGCTTGAAATTTTGCTATATATCTCTTGTCATTGTTGTGAATATAACAAATGCAACCAAAGATTTTAAAATAGTCTACTTTAGGTTTCTTCCCTTAGAGCAATTCATAGGGAGTCTTGCCCTTCAGTTTATGTATTAGACTTCTATTCAACACATAATTGGAGGTGTTCACTGCCTCAGCCCAAAAGGACAGGGGAAGGTGAGCATCTGTCAATAATGTAGTTGCAGATTCAATTAGGGTTCTATTTTTCCTTTCTGCTACCCCATTTTGTTGAGGAGTTCTAGGAGCTGAGAATGTATGCCTGATCCTTTTACTCTGACAGAACTTTTGCATAAGAAGAGAATCAAACTCTGTCCCATGATCACTTCTGATCAGGGCAATGTGAGTGTTGAACTCAATCTGTATGCATTTGAGAAACTCTGTCAGACACTTGAAGTTATCAGACTTCTTCCTCAGAAAGAACGTCCATGTGAATCTTGAGAAGTCATCTACAACCACTAAAGTGTAGGATTTCCCTCCTAGGATTTGTACTGTAATGGGTCCAAAAAGATCCATGTGTAACAGATACAAAATCCTAGGTGAGTCACTCTTGTTAAGTGATTTAAAACTATTTTTAGTTTGCTTGCCTAATTGACAGGCCTTGCAAAGTCCTTCCTTCTTGTAGGGGCCAGAAGGTAGTCCTGTAACAAGTTTGTCCTTGGATAGCCTAGCAATGGTTCTAAGGTTAATATGTCCTAGTCTCTTATGCCATAGAATATTAGGTCTAGATATGGAATTGAACTGGCAAATATCTACTTTAGATGAATGAAAATCTACTAAGTAAATGTTACCTCTTCTGTTACCTGTCAACACATTTGTGTTGTCCTCTGACTTGACCTTGCATATAGATTTGTTGAAAGTCACTTGATATCCTTCATCACACAGTTGACTGATACTTATCAGGTTGTGCTTGAGTCCTTCAACATAAGCTACTTTCTTCAAGGTGACTGTTCCAATTTGGACTGCACCATATCCTTTTGTTGTTCCAAAGTTTGAATCACCAAAGATTACTTTGGGTCCAAGCTTGGTTTTAAAGGATGTGAAGTTGTACTTGTTCCCTGTCATGAGCTTTGAGCACACACTATCAAGATACCATGGCTGGTTTGATGTTGGATAGGTCATCACCTGCACATAAACAGCTTATATGTTTTTGACCCAGTTTACCTTGGGCCTAGGTTGATATCCCTTAAATTCAAAAATGAAAGACATCCCAGGCTGACTCTTATAACCTTCAGGATGGTATGTCCTAGGAGGTACTATCCATTCAGTATAGGGGTTGAAACCTTGTGATGTAGGACTTCTAGGATTGAATCCAGATGTACCTTTGAAGGATTGTTCAAAATCCTGATCTCTGTTCGACGATCGTCGAGCTGAGGTCGACGATCTTGGGTCAGATCGTCGATCTCTGTTCGAAGATCGATTATCCTAGAGATCAGAGTTCAGGTTTCGTCGAGCTGAGGTCGACGATCGTTTCTTGGATCGTCGAGCGCCGTTCGACGATCGTCGATCTCTGTTCGACGCATTCTGTTGAACTATATTTTTCTTTGGCAAATCTGCATTCTTCCTAGCTACCTCTACAACTTCCTTCCCTTTATCAGAGATAAATTTGATTGGAGTTGTCAGAACTATAGGCTGGCTGGATGAAGCTCTCAAGCCCAGTGTACTATTAAGTCTAGAGTTCACTGTGCTTATGATATCCATCAGTTTGATACTCCTCCCATTAAGGGATTCTTCAAACTGCTTGGCCTTGGATAGTTCACTCTTCAGTGAAGCTATCTCCTCCCTATAGCATTCTAACTCTTCAGAGAGTTTGAGGTTCTCTGATTTTAAAGTGCTATACTCAGACAGTTGTTTTCTGAGGGAAGTGATTTCCTTCTCAGACTCCAACAGATCTAGGCATAGTACTTTAAACTCATGTTTAAAGTCCTCAGAACTGAAATCAAATGAATTGATTACCTGATCTTCTTCTAGTTGGGCTTCTTAATCTGATTCTGACTCTTTTGCTTCTGAATCTATTGAGAGGCATTGATAGCCATCATGCAAAATTCCTTTTCATCAGCATCATCCTCATCATCACTGGAGCTAGATGAGGCTTCAGAGTCCTCTTCAGTTTCACTCCATGTCTCAGCAACAAATCCCTTCCTTGTATATGTGTTCTTGCTGTAGGAGGGTTTGTCTGAGGTGTTCTTCTTGAAGTGTAACACCTCTACCCGTCAAGAAGAATATAATAGAGGGTCCGGCCGGGGCCCCACACCATATTCCACAAACAGGCGAAGACGCTACGAAATAATATCATAACCACGCATCCTAACACAGAGCATTCTAGCAGAAGCTTCACGGTTGAATTATTGAACTCAAGATAAAGAACATTGTCCACTAACATAGGAATGTATATATATATCAAAAGAGTCTGGCCTTAAGGCCTTACAACAGTTTCTCTTAACAAGAGTGTGGATTACAGACATCGGCACGCAGGCCGGCCACACATGAATAAAAGAAACAAAACAATGCCTTCGAGGGCAGCAATGCAGCTTTGGGCTTCAGCCCGCTAAGTCCCGCTCGGGCCAGCACCTCCAGTACCTGTAAGAACCAATCCACCAAGCGGTGGCAAAACAGGGCAACGGTCAGCATTCAGCTGACCAATTATAACGACCCTGCCCCTGGCACGGGGCAGCGGAATTCCATCCCTGCATAGCAATCATCCAACATGATATATAGCAATTCAAGCAAGACGTGCATGACCGCACAGTCACATATCACAAACGTCGGCACGACGGCCCGACGCTCCGTGCACTCAGGGCACATTCACACCGTTCAGAGGTCCCAGACATAACGGTGCATTATGAGTATTCTAGTCTGATCGGCTCACAGGCCGTCGACTCTCGCTATGTGATCCTAACAGGGCCTTAAGCACCCAAGGTTAGACAACCATAACGCGGGTACAGATCCACCTTTCCCGTTGCTCACATCGTCAGACTCACGCCTGGACTGACGCGGGTACAGTTTCACCTTGCCCGTTCCACCATTTCCTAGTTGCAGCCTCATGGCTCAACCTTCCACAAAGTAGCACTCACGGCCACAAGAGAGTCCAACTCTCAACATTTCCTGGACTTCCTCCAGTACTTTATCCATCATGCATACAAGCAATAATCACGGAGTCTTCTCCGATATGCAACCAAGCATCACCAATCCAGACCATGTCCAGATGGGCTTCACACAGCATGCCTAGATCCGTACTCCAATTCTGGACTCTAACAAGGGGGACTTCACATATCTACCCCAAGGGACGCCACAACCCACCGCACACTCGCGGGGAAGGGTTTTCCCTATGCAATGCAGGAATTAAGGACTTCACATGTCCAAGCAGGAAATCGTTACCCTAGGAGTTCGCTTCGGAGCCATGGAGAGAAATTTGAGACGGATGAAAGCCTTCGCAACAGCGTTGCCTTCGCAAATACGAACTCGGCTCGCGATTTGGACCACCGTAGCACCACCGGCAGCCGGACTCCACTTCCTCTTCTTCCTCCTTGCTCTCACCTCTCTCTTAAATTTTAGAAAGAGAAGATGAAATGAAGAATGAGCTTTTCTTCCTCCTTTTCCGGCCTTATCAGACCAGAAATGATCTCCAGCCACAGGATCTTATTTAAAGAAAATGAAGGGCCAAGATCTGCCTGAAAATCCTTTTTCTTTTGGCCGACACGGCCTGTGACACGCCCGTGTCACAGGCCGTGTACCCTTAAGCGGCACACGCGGCACTCGCACCGACTAAAATATTCGAGAACACGGGCATCGACACGCCCGTGTCGAACCTGACACGCCCGTGTCAGTGATGAGACACGCCCGTGTCCCCTGCTACACAGTACTCACCGATCTCCAAAACCAGTACACGGGTAGGTACACGCCCGTGTCAAACCCAACACGGCCGTGTTCCATGCCGTGTTCACTGCCGTGTTCAAGGCCGTGTACTTCTCTGACTCAAACAGGCCATTTTGAATTTAAATGAGTGACACGCCCTGGGACACGCCCGTGTCGGAGGCCGTGTCCCAGGCTCGACGATCGTCGACTATCAATCGTCGACTAACCTGAACACGCCCTAGGACACGCCCGTGTCCCAGGCCGTGTACACCCGACACGCCCTGGGACACGCCCGTGTCCCAGGCCGTGTCTAACAGCCTCCAACCCAAAACTGTTTGCAAACACATTTTGAGATTTTTGGGGTGTTACAATCCTCCCCCCCCCCCTTAATAAAATTTCGTCCCGAAATTTGAAGACAATAGGGAGAAAATAACAAAACATTTATATGTTTCTATTACATATACAACGAGCGAACAAGTTACGAAAATAACTCGGGAAACTCGGCTCGCATGGTCTGCTCGCGCTCCCATGTTAGCTCTTCTCGGCCACAATTGTCCCACTGGACTTTGACCATCCCGATCACCTTGTTCCGCAACTGTTTCTCGGCTCGATCCTCGATCCGTATAGGCTTCACCTTTGTCGTTAGCCCATACTCAACCGGCACTCGATCATTGCCAACTATATGAGCTGGATCCTTGACTGCTTTGCATAACACCGAGATGTGAAACACATCATGCAATCCACTCAATTCCGATGAAAGAGCTAACCGATATGCAGCTTCCCCAACTCGCTCCACCACTTCAAACGGACCAAGGTATCGCGGACTTAGCTTTTTCAACCGCCGAATCCGAGATACGCCTTTGAAGGGCTTAATCTTTAGATAGACCCAGTCACCCACCGCGAACTCCACGTTCCGGTGCTTAGCATTGTAATACTTGGCCTGCCGATCTTGGGCTATTAGGAGCCTCTCTCGAATAGAGCGTATTGTTGAGGTAGCATCCTCGACCTCCTTTTTGCCTAAAAGTTTGGTCTCGCCAGTTTCTGCCCAAGCTAGCGGTGTACGACACTTACGACCATACAGCGCTTCAAATGGGGCCATGCCTATACTCGCTTGATAGCTATTATTATAGGCAAATTCCACCATAACAAGATGCTCTTCCCACTTCTTACCGAAGTCCAGGGCGCACATACGGAGCATATCCTCCATCGTTCTGTTGGTTCGTTCAGTTTGGCCATCCGTTTGCGGGTGAAAGGTCGTACTGAATGCTAACTTCGTGCCCAACATTTGATGAACTAATCTCCAATCCTTTGAAGTAAAGCGCCCATCTCGGTCACTTACGATGCTCCGGGGAACATCGTGCAATCGAACAATCTGTTCCACATAGAGCTTTGCCAATGTTTCCACTGAATCGTCCCGCTTGTTTGGTATAAAGTGAGCCACCTTTGTCAACCGGTCTACAATCACCCAGATTGAGTCATGGCCTCGCTGAGATCTCGGCAATCCGTGCATGAAATCCATAGAAATATCCTCAAACTTCCATTGTGGAACCGGCAACGACTTCAGGAAACCACTCGGCCGTTGACATTCTGCCTTTACCAAAGCACAAGTGCGACATTTAGCCACATACGCGGCTATGTCCTTCTTTAAACCAGGCCACCAGAACAGTTTCTTCATGTCCATGTACATTTTTGTGCTCCCAGGGTGAATTGAGTACTTTGTAAAGTGCGCTTCATATAACAATTCTTCCCGCAATTTACCCGCACTAGGGACGCACAATCGGCCATCTTTTCGTAATAAGCCATCATCCCAGGAGAACTGATCACCAGATCCCTCCATTGCATAGCGTTGGAGACTTTCATCCAACTCCGTTGCCCGCTGAACCTTGTCAGCAAGGTCATATTGAACCTCCAACCAGCTCACGCATGCTTCAGTCGAAGAATCTCTTTCTACACAAGATATCTCCAAAGCTTCCAACTCCTGGACTAACCGCTCATCATGTATCCGCAACCAATTTGCCCGTACTGGAATCCGACGACTCAAGGCATCAGCGACCACATTTCCCTTTCCGGGAACATAGCGAATGTCGAAGGTATAATCCCCAAGGAATTCCATCCACCTCCTTTGTCGCATATTCAACTCCTTTTGATCGAGCAGATACTTTAAGCTTTTATGATCTGTATAAATATCCACTTTCACGCCATATAGATAATGCCGCCACAACTTTAGCGAAAAGATCACCGCCGCCAACTCCAAATCATGGACGGGGTAATTACGCTCATGCACTTTCAATTGACGTGAGCCATAAGCGATCACCTTGCCAAACTGCAGGAGAACGCAGCCTAGGCCGCTTCCTGACGCATCGCTGTATATTTCAAATCCATCTGTAACACATGGCGACGTCAAAACAGGCGTCGTGGTCAAACGACTTTTCAGCTCCTCAAAAGCTCGTACGCACTCCGGCGTCCAAACGAACTTCTGATCCTTTCTCGTCAACGTAGTCAGAGGCAAAGCAATCCGGGAGAAGTTCTCCACAAACCGTCTATAGTAGCCCGCCAGTCCAAGGAAACTCCTGACTTCGGCCACCGAAGACAACACTGGCCAATCACGAATGGCACTTATCTTAGCCGGATCCCCCGCTATGCCCTCTCCACTTACCACATGGCCTAGAAAAGCCACCGACGAGAGCCAGAACTCACACTTAGAGTACTTGGCATACAGCTTATTCCTTCGCAAGGTATGCAATACTAATCGCAAGTGGTTTGCATGATCTTCCTCCGATTGTGAATATACCAGGATATCATCAATAAACACAATCACAAACAGATCCAGGTTTTCGCGGAACGTCCGATGCATGAGATCCATGAAGACCGAAGGCGCATTACATAAGCCGAACGGCATCACTGTGAACTCATAATGACCATAGCGTATGCCAAACGCTGTCTTGTGAATGTCACCTTCCCTAATCCGCAACTGGTAATACCCGGACTTCAAATCCAACTTCGAATAGACGGTTGAGCCTGCTAGCTGATCGAACAAGTCATCGATCCGAGGAATTGGATACTTGTTTTTCTCCATCAGCTTGTTTAGTTCGCGATAATCAATACATAGTCGCAAACCACCGTCTTTCTTTTTCACAAAAAGAACAGGCGCGCTCCATGGTGACATACTTGGGCGTATGTATCCCTGCTCCAGCAACTCTTGCAACTGAACTTTCAGTTCGGCCATTTCTTTTGGCGCTACCCGATACGGCGAACGGGCCACGGGTTTTGCACCCGGCACCAGCTCGATAGCGAAGTCAATTTCCCTTTGGGGAGGTAACCCCGGAAGGTCCTTTGGAAACACATCCGCATATTCCAACACAATCGGCACTTCACTCACACTGGCCTTCGGCGCCACCGCCTCTATGAGTGTGAAGAACAACTCCGCACCCATCCGAACTGCCTTAACAACTTGGAGAGCGGATAACAACATCCCACTCATCCCTTGCATACCAATAAACTTGGTCTCTTGTTCGGTATTTTGCCCAAGTGTGACCTCTTTTGAAGTGCAATCGATACAGGCACGCTGCTCTGAAAGCCAGTCCATACCAAAGATTATATAAAACTCTTTGATCGGCAATACTAGTGTTTCCACCTTGAACTCCCGACTTCCTATCTTGACCTCAAGACCGCAAGATCGATCGGCGCACATCAAACATCCGTTAGGCAACAGCACCTTTACACTGTCTGTCTTGGTCCGGATAGGCACCCCGACACGAAAGACAAAGTCCTCAGACAGAAACGAATGTGAAGCACCTGTGTCAAACAGTGCTCGCGCCGGATACTCTCGTATAAGGACAAATCCTATAACATTTCAATTAAAACAAGCACAGCACACCAAAAGTAAAAACATTAAAACCTATGCGTACCTGTGACGACATCCGCCTGCTTAATGGCCTCCTGTTGTCCAAGGTTGAAGACCCTGGGTTGCGCGTGCGAGGCAGAAGACTCCACCACAGTCTTCCCCTTCTCCACATAAGACGCTCTCGTCTTCTTATCACCCTTTGGAGGACCAAATCGGCATTCACGTGCGAAGTGTCCAACCTTCCCGCACGTATAACAAGCACGAGATCCATACCCAGATGTATCCGTCACAGTCGCAGAAGGAGCTTGTCTAGAAGACTTAGACTTCTTATTCCATCTCCTTCGGTAGCCAAACTTGTCCGGACGCGGCGGCTTAAACTCTGGCTTCACCACCGCCAAGTTTCCCTTTGCTTGCCTCCGTTTCATGTCCGTCTCCAAAGAACGAGCCGTACAGACTAAGGCTTGGAATCCCTGACTCACAGAACTCGAGAGCAAATACCTCAGCTCATCTCGCAGTCCCGCATAAAACCGACTAGTCTTACGCTCTTCTTCGGCAAAGATCGTGCCCGCATATCTTCCCAAACGGGTGAACTCATGCAGGTAGTCATCCACACTCCGATCTCCCTGTGCTAACCGTTGAAACTCCATTTCCATCGATATCCTTTGCTGCACCGGCAGATGTTGTGCTAAGAACAATCGAGAAAATTCGTCCATTGTAATCTCTGCCAATTGCCTACCAGCCAAGTGATGCATTTCAATCTCATCCCACCACAATCGCGCCTCTCCTTCCAGTAGGAAAGTGGCTAACATAACTTTCTGTTCCTCCTCAACCCTGATAGCCCTCATAATCCTCTTGATTCTTGCAAGCCAATCCTCTGCTTGGGCCGGTGTACCCGCCCCATGAAACTGCGGAGGGTTAAAGCTCAAGAATTGCTTCCATTGTTGATCTGCTACCCGCGGACCAACTTCGGCTTCTACCGGTTCTTGCCGTACCCCAGCTTGCGTTGGCACCACTGCAGGACGTGCCTGCCCCGCCTGCTGAGCATTCATCACCGCAAGCACCATTTCCGTGATGAGACGGACTGTTTCAACAGATGGAGGAGTTGTGAGCACCTCGGCTGGTGCCGCACTCTCAACAGAACATTGTGGTTCGGATTGACCCGTAACACTTCTGGTCACCTATATGTGTAAAATACACAGGTTAACGACCAATAAAACCGGCAACCATACAAAAAGAATACACAAGTTCAACAAACAAGTGTATTTTCATTCCTAAGTGGACAATCTTGAGTTCAAATTAAGTGTTATAACGACAGCACGTCGACAGCACTGACACGTGCTCGCCACCGCGCAAAAGAATTCGTCCGCGAATTCGGAAGAGATCGACCAACAAGCTGATACCAAATTGTAACACCTCTACCCGTCAAGAAGAATATAATAGAGGGTCTGGCCGGGGCCCCACACCATATTCCACAAACAGGCGAAGACGCTACGAAATAATATCATAACCACGCATCCTAACACAGAGCATTCTAGCGGAAGCTTCACGGTTGAATTATTGAACTCAAGATAAAGAACATTGTCCACTAACATAGGAATGTATATATATATATCAAAAGAGTCTGGCCTTAAGGCCTTACAACAGTTTCTCTTAACAAGAGTGTGGATTACAGACATCAGCACGCAGGCCGGCCACACATGAATAAAAGAAACAAAACAATGCCTTCGAGGGCAGCAATGCAGCTTTGGGCTTCAGCCCGCTAAGTCCCGCTCGGGCCAGCACCTCCAGTACCTGTAAGAACCAATCCACCAAGCGGTGGCAAAACAGGGCAACGGTCAGCATTCAGCTGACCAATTATAACGACCCTGCCCCTGGCACGGGGCAGCGGAATTCCATCCCTGCATAGCAATCATCCAACATGATATATAGCAATTCAAGCAAGACGTGCACGACCGCACAGTCACATATCACAAACGTCGGCACGACGGGCCGACGCTCCGTGCACTCAGGGCACATTCACACCGTTTAGAGGTCCCAGACATAACGGTGCATTATGAGCATTCTAGTCTGATCGGCTCACAGGCCGTCGACTCTCGCTATGTGATCCTAATAGGGCCTTAAGCACCCAAGGTTAGACAACCATAACGCGGGTACAGATCCACCTTTCCCGTTGCTCACATCGTCAGACTCACGCCTGGACTGACGCGGGTACAGTTTCACCTTGCCCGTTCCACCATTTCCTAGTTGCAGCCTCACGGCTCAACCTTCCACAAAGTAGCACTCACGGCCACAAGAGAGTCCAACTCTCAATATTTCCTGGACTTCCTCCAGTACTTTATCCATCATGCATACAAGCAATAATCACGGAGTCTTCTCCGATATGCAACCAAGCATCACCAATCCAGACCATGTCCAGATGGGCTTCACACAGCATGCCTAGATTCGTACTCCAATTCCGGACTCTAACAAGGGGGACTTCACATATCTACCCCAAGGGACGCCACAACCCACCGCACACTCGCGGGGAAGGGTTTTCCCTATGCAATGCAGGAATTAAGGACTTCACATGTCCAAGCAGGAAATCGTTACCCTAGGAGTTCGCTTCAGAGCCATGGAGAGAAATTTGAGACGGATGAAAGCCTTCGCAGCAGCGTTGCCTTCGCAAATCCGAACTCGGCTCGCGATTTGGACCACCGTAGCACCACCGGCAGCCGGACTCCACTTCCTCTTCTTCCTCCTTGCTCTCACATCTCTCTTAAATTTTAGAAAGAGAAGATGAAATGAAGAATGAGCTTTTCTTCCTCCTTTTCCGGCCTTATCAGACCAGAAATGATCTCCAGCCACAGGATCTTATTTAAAGAAAATGAAGGGCCAAGATCTGCCTGAAAATCCTTTTTCTTTTGGCCGACATGGCCTGTGACACGCCCGTGTCACAGGCCGTGTACCCTTAAGCGGCACACGCGGCACTCGCACCGACTGAAATATTCGAGAACACGGGCATCGACACGCCCGTGTCGAACCTGACACGCCCGTGTCAGTGATGAGACACGCCCGTGTCCCCTACTACACGGTACTCACCGATCTCCAAAACCAGTACACGGGTAGGTACACGCCCGTGTCAAACCCAACACGGCCGTGTTCCATGCCGTGTTCACTGCCGTGTTCAAGGCCGTGTACTTCTCTGACTCAAACAGGCCATTTTCGAATTTAAATGAGTGACACGCCCGTGTCGGAGGCCGTGTCCCAGGCTCGACGATCGTCGACTATCAATCGTCGACTAACCTGAACACGCCCTGGGACACGCCCGTGTCCCAGGCCGTGTACACCCGACACGCCCTGGGACACGCCCGTGTCCCTGGCCGTGTCTAACAGCCTCCAACCCAAAACTGTTTGCAAACACATTTTGAGATTTTTGGGGTGTTACATGAAGTCTTTCTCCTTTCTTCTTTCCCTTCTATCTTTCTTGTCCTTGTTTTTGTTTTCTGGACAATCAGGCACAATATGGCCTGGTTTCCTGCAACCAAAATATATAATTTTTTTATTGTTATTTGATTTATCATACCTTGGCCTATCATGTCCCTTGTATGATCTCTTTCTGAAGTCTTTTCTGGCCATTTTGTAGAATCTTTTGGCCAATAGACTTAGGAGCTCATCATTTCCTGTAGCTTTGTCTTCAGGCTCCTCTTCTGTAGCTTTGAAGGCTATGGTCTTCTCTTTTCTGATGACTGGAGAAGTAGCCTTTTGTTCTTCTTCTCTATTTTTAATGAGCAGCTCATAAGATTTGAGCTTGCCCAGGAGAGCTTCAGTGGTAATCTCATTTAGACTTCTAGAATCTTTGATTGGCCAGATTCTTGAATCCCAAGTGCTGGGGAAGCATATTAGGATTTTGTCATTCAACTCAGTCAATGAGATTTCTTTATCCAGAGTCTTTAACTCATTGACAATCAGACTTAGTCTATTATACATATCAGCCACTGATTCAGCTTCTCCCTTTTTGAAATTCTCATATTGGCTTATAAGATGGGATCTCCTGTCTTTCCTTTCATCTACAGATCCTGAGACAATTTCAGAGAGCTTGTCCCAAATTCCTTTGGCTGAGTTGTATTCAGCTACCTTCTGAAATCCCTCATCAGACATTGTCTGAGCTAAGATGTTCATGGCCTTGGCATCTGCAGTCTTCCACTTCTTTATTTCAGCATCTGTTCCTGAAGGAGGTGGAACAGCATTTGTACTTGAGCTTGCAGGTGGACTTGGGCACACTGTCCAAAAAGAATTAAATATGTCTTCATCAATAGAATTCATATATAGTCTAATCCTTGCTTTCCAAAGTGCAAACTTGGATAGATTGCACACTGGAGGCCTGCTGCTTGCATAATCTTTGTTCTGTGCCATGTATTTATGTAAAATTAAATATAATGAAAATAAACCTCTTAAAAGATTGATCATATCAAGGATCTTTTGGTTCAGGTGTAAGCCTGTATGAACAACCAACCTCCCTCTGATACCAATTGAAAGTGAGGGTAAGATCTATCTTAACTCTAGAGGGGGGGGGGTGAATAGAGTATTTTAAAGTAAATTTACAATAAAAAAAAAAGTCTTAGCAGTAAAGGCTTAATTTATGTATAGGTGTAATGTGCTTTGATGTAGAAATAAAACTAAAGAAGTATGGATAAAAACCACAGCACACAGCAAAGAATATTCACAAGAAACCAGAAGACGCAAGGAACTATAGTGGTTCCCCAAAAACCTGGGTACATCCACTCTTCTACCACCCTTGGTAGGAATCCACTACAGGATGAGTTGATCAGGTGTCCTGGGCACCAATGAGCTTTTGATAAGGTACTCAAAAACCACACTAGATTTTTTGAGCAGGTGTCTTGCCACCACTGAGTTTTGACAAGGTTCTCAGAACCAGAATCAAGACTTTTGAAGAGAGTTTTGATAACCCTTTTACAGCAGGAAAAGAAAAAGAAAGAGGTGAAGTTGTCTTCTCTGTCTCAATCACTGAGAGAAGACTTAGTGGATTAATTGTATTGTCAAAGCTCCCCCTGAGAAAGATGAGAGCTTTGCTAGGGTAATAGGTCTTCAGAAGCTTCAGATCTCCAGCAGAAGATGGTTTCAGCAGAGGCTGAAATATGAATTGTCTGGAGTCCTTGATGTTGAAGCTATGATCACTTTTTAGTATGCCAACTAATTCTCCAGGATTGATCACTTGATTTTTGAATTGATCTCACTATCCTGTGAATTTTTACTAAGAATTTCTTGTTGTAGACTGTCTATATTTGTGTTGTCTCTTGTTATGTATCTCTATCAGACTGGAAAAAAAATGATTTATTCTCTGAAGATCCTCTATCCAAGATAGCCGTTAGCCGTCAATAAATGCCTTCCATAAATATTTTGTCTTCTGGAGGAAAGTCCAATAAACATTCTCTGATAAATCCCTTGAAACTTGCTCTAGAATAAATGAAAACGGCTAGCAGATCTCTTGAAATAAATGCTGAGAGAATTTGAAAATCATTCCAAAATCTGACTGAATTTGAATCCTCAAAGTCATCGATCTCTCGGGAAAAACGTCCATCTGAGCTCTACGATCGTCGACCTGAGCTCAGAGATTGGAATGAACATCAGACAGAAAATGTTGACCTGAGCTCGAAGATCGTCGACCGTAGCTCAGCGACCTGAAGGACAAGCTGAAGACAGATCGTCGATCTGAGCTCGAAGATCGTCGACCGGAGCTCGACGATTTATCAGAGTTGAGCTCAGAGAGCGTCGAACGGAGTTCGACGTTTCGTCGACCTAAGCTCGACGATAATTGTCTTTGCCTCAGCTTTAAGTCTGATTCCTTGAATGGTCCTGGGGGCAGCTTCAAACCTAAATTCTAAGCCCTAAACACATTCTAATGTTGACCTTTTTAACTATACATCTAGGTCAAACTGGTTTCCTAAGAAAAACATAGTGATCCTTGCCCAAATTAGTAATAGGGTGTTCCAACAAAACCTCTCTTGACGAGCTTGCCCTTGAAACATTTTCTTGAGATGCTCATCATTTTTCTTGCAAGCCATGCTCACATATTGCTTTTGGAACTCAGACTTCATGTTTGCCAGCATGAGACATTCGACATCTAAGGAAACGATACTTCTTATAAGCATCCTTATCAGAATAGGACGTATTCCTGGCAGGCTCTTTAGGGGATTCCTCTTACAAAACATAGAGCTTTCTCTCTTGCCTGAGAACAATTCTCAGGTTCCTGTACTAGTCCAAATAATTCATCTCACTCAGTTTCTCCTTCTCAAGGATGGCTCTGAGGGACAAGGTGGAGTGAGATCCACTAGCCATAGAAACTCTACAAGGATCCAGCATAGAAAAATCAGTACTATATTTCAAAATACATTTTATCATTTTAATTAGGACTTTAATCAAAATAACTCCCACTATTTTTATCAAACTGATAACCCTCGATATCAATTTGGAGTGTATGTGCGAGTTACTCTCTTAGTGTACAAGATCCATATTTCACTAACATCTTAGTCAGCTTTGGCTTTTCTCTCATAATGCAGTTATTTAGGTAGGCAACGCTTGCCAATTGCATCACAATGCAACTCCTATATAGCTGGTGAATAACTCTTGTTGGAACCCCACCTTGTTTAGGGT
Organism: Platanthera zijinensis; assembly: GCA_039513925.1. NCBI lineage: Eukaryota > Viridiplantae > Streptophyta > Magnoliopsida > Asparagales > Orchidaceae > Platanthera > Platanthera zijinensis. Next base: position 152,605,754 of record CM077086.1, read on the forward strand.
TGAGTTGGGCTAGGTTCACTATTAGGATTATTAGATGACCCAACATGTATAGTCTATGGTCATAGGTTTTTATCAGGGTCTAGGTCAAGTAAAAAAAATAGATTGATTGGTTCTCACCTTCAGAAGACTTAGAGATAAAAGACCTCTAAAGAAAATCAGTTTTCTAAAGTCAGATAAGGAATTTGACGATAGCTAAACTCAGCTCGACGATCGTCGATCTCAGATCGACGAACTCATGGTTCCTTCTCTGAGTTGAGCTCGACGAAAGTTCAGCTGAGATCGACGATTTGTGAGCTTATACCAAAATCTTGTTGGGTTTCTCTATGAGGTTGGCACAACACTTGTGCACGCAGCGGAAGTAATAAAATCTAGAACAACCCAAAAGAGATTGGATCGGGTCATGCATGTTGAATCAAGAAGTTAACAAAAATTAGGCAAAATTTACCTCTTCGGTGTTGAGTCACAACTCAACAAAGATGCTCCAAATGTGATTCCTTGTCGGTGGCGAGTTCCACGTAGAATAATATCTACGTCTCTGCAGAAATCCACACGAGCGGGAGAACACCAAACTTCCGTCACACGGATGATCGGAAAGAAGATCAGACGCACCTCTGCACTTCCCACAGACTGTTAGGTCCGCGTCAGGGAAAGCAAGACCAGCGACGGTCGCCGGAGAGGAGGTGGTCGGCAGAGCGAACAGCCGGCGGTGGAACGTTTCCGTCCGGCGGAATCGGGATTCGGCGGATCAAGAGATCGGCGGAACTCTTCCGTCGGCTTCTGTATTTCTACAGGAATCCCGATATTGGTCGATCAATTTCCTCAAAACCCTAAGTGTCCTATTTATACCAAAGGCATAAACAGTTCATAGGAATCGCTATCTGCAGACCACCCAAGTTAGGGTTTCTTGACCGTTCGGCGAGAATCACCTCCAGATTCGGCGAGAATCAGTCGGCGAGAATCAGTCGGCGAGAATCAGTCGGCAAGAATCAGTCGGCGAGAATCAGTCGGCGAGAATCAGTCGGCGAGAATCAGTCGGCAAGAAACAGTCGGCGAGAATTGGCGAGAATCAGACGCAGAATCGGCGAGAATCGAACAGTTCGATTCTCGACGATTATGCCTTAGTCGGCGAGATATACACGACGACTCCCGTCAATTCTCGTCGATTCTGCCACAGTCGACGAGTCATACTCGACGACTCCCGTCGACTCTCGACAATTTTCCCTTGGCAATATTTGCATGACGTCCCATACTAAAGGGTGATTGGTAACCCTTACCAACACAGTTAATCTTCCAATTTCTCCACATGCTCTTATGTGCGACCCTGCAGGCTCATATCGCGTTGGCAGTGAGATTACATGTTTGACCACTTCTAGATCACCATGGTAACTCCATCAGTCTCCCACTTGATCTTGAAAGTATCAAACCAAAAACCTCACAAACAATGAGCGGCATCTAACAATGCATCATTGCTCCCCAAGCAATAAAAGTTCATAACTCATAAGCCTTCATGACCAATGTTCCAGCATTGTCTTTGTCCCTTTGTCCCTTAAATCCAGAAAGAACTAGAGGTATGGACCGTGTCACCCTCATAGTAGCTCAATCCAAGTTTCTTGATCTAGAACGGACTTCCAGAGAATGGTGAGTCCAATATCACATACTGACTCAACCAAGCATGACCATGAATTTCTCAATCCATTTCCATCAAGTGGCCCATGGATGCAACTCCTGTCATATAGGAGGACAAATCCCATATTTGCTCACACACAAACATCCAAATGATTCGTAACATACCCAACAACCACCCTTATCATTAACCTTTCTCAAGGAAGACTTTAGATGGCATCAAAGCACGCTCTTCCTCACTTGATGAATGCTGTGACGTCAGGTCAAAGGACCACAACACCATTGCCAATAGAGACCTACTTGTGACACGATTAGATAATAATCCACAAAGTAGTCTCAGGATGGGTCTGTCCAGTACAACTTGTTCATTAACAAGTACCCACGTGATGACTTGATATCACAATATCATGACCTGTGAGAACTGGTCATCAGTCAACGCACGTGCTAATCTTAAGGTATCATCGTCACCCTTAGCTTCTATGATGATACAACGACCAGGGACCTTTTAAGAATGAAGCTTCAAATAAATCATAGGCTCTCACATTCAAGTCACGTACTTGATGTCATATGGAAGTGAACACTCTAAGGGTATTTATTATGTTACAATTTAACTATGACATAGAAAAATCACAATAAAAGAACTTTCCATTAATTGTAAAAAGAAACATTTGGTACATAATTCATCATATGAATGAACAAAAATAGCCAACAGAATATATGTTTACATGCAACCCACAAGACTCCCACTAGAGTTGATCACTAAGGTATCGCATACCCATTGATCTAGTATGACCATCATGCTTTCTCTGCGCGAGAGGCTTTGTCAGTGGATCCGCAATATTCTCCTCAGTCGGCACTCTGCAAATGTTCACATCTCCTCGTTCGACAATCTCACGAATAAGATGGAACCGCCGAAGTATGTGCTTGGAGCGCTGAAGGGATCTAGGTTCCTTAGATTGTGCAATTGCACCATTGTTATCACAGTAGAGAACTACGGGACCAACAATGCTAGGAACTACATTAAGCTCGTCGATGAATTTCCTAATCCATAAAGCCTCCTTCGCTGTGTTAGTTGCAGCGATATACTCGGCCTCTGTTATAGAATCAGCAACTGTCACTTTCTTGGAACTCTTCCAGCTCACAGCTCCTCCATTAAGGCAAAACACAAACCCTGACTGAGACTTTGAATCGTCTCTATCAGTTTTGAAGCTAGCATCCGTGTAACCACTTACAACGAGCTCTTCCTCTCCACAGTACACCAAGAACACATCCTTAGTCCTTCTAGATTACTTCAGGATATTCTTAACTGCAATCCAGTGACATTCACCGGGGTCTGACTGATACCTGCTAGTCATTCTCAAAGCAAAGGAGACATCGGGTCGAGTACATAACATTGCATACATGATTGATCCAATTGCCGAAGCATATGGAATCAACTTCATGCGGTCCTTATCTTCACAAGATTTTGGACACTGGTCCTTAGAGAGATTCACCCCATGAGACATGGGTAAAAATCCTTTCTTGGACTAAAGCATGTTGAACCGCTTCAACACCTTTTCAATGTATGTACTCTGGGTCAAACCCAGCAACTTATTCGATCTATCTCTATAGATCTTAATACCAAGTATGTAAGTCGCTTCACCCAAGTCCTTCATAGAAAAGCAATTCCCTAGGTTGTTCTTAACAACTTTCAGGGTAGGAATGTCATTCCCAATCAAAAGTATATCATCTACATACAATATCAGGAAGACAACAATGCTCCCACTGATTCGCTTGTAAACACAAGGCTCATCTTCATTCTTGATGAAACCAAACTCTTTGATTTTCTAATCAAAACGAAGATTCCAACTTCGAGAGGCCTGTTTCAGTCCATAGATGGACTTGTTCAACTTACATATTTTAGTGGCTTCATTTGGGGATACAAAACCCTCGGGTTGTGTCATGTACACTTCCTCAAGGAGGTTTCCATTAAGGAAAGCAGTTTTAACATCCATCTGCCTGATCTCGTAGTCATAATACGCATCAATATCAAGCAATATCCTTATGGACTTTACCATGGCAACAGGGGAAAAGGTCTCATCATAGTCAATACCATGAATTTGCTTGAAACCCTTAGCCACCAGTCGCCCTTTGAATGTCTGTACATTCCCATCCATGTCGGTCTTCTTCTTGAAGACCCATTTGCACCCTATGGGTCGTACCCCTTCATGTGGTTCCACCAAGTTCCAAACTTGGTTTGCATACATGGAGTCCATCTCAGATTTCATAGCCTCAAGCCATTTGTCGGAGTCCGGTCCATTCATAGCCTCTTGGTAGGTTGCTGGTTCATCATCATGATCCATAAGCAACACATTACCTATTTGAGACATGATAAATCCATGTCTCTCAGGCTCAAACCTCGGTCTATAAGATCTACGTTGGAATTGTGTTTCTTGAGCAAGTTCTCTAGCTACAACATCTTGAAGTCCTGTCTCAGAATCCAATTCCGGTTCATTCACTACTTGTGGTTCTTGAACTTCTTCAAGTTCTACCTTTTCAGTCTTTCTTGATAAGAACTCTTTCTCCAAGAAGACGCCAGTCCTTGCGACAAACACTTTGCCCTCGGACGGTAGGTAAAAGTAATACCCTTTCGTTTCCTTAGGATATCCCACAAGATAACATTTATCCGATTTGGGTTCCACCTTGTCAGGCATTTGACGTCGCACGTATGCCTCACAGCCCCAAATTTTAATGAAAGACATACTAGGACGCTTCCCAGTCCATATCTCATATGGTGTCATCAGAACCATTTTCGTTGGAGCGCGATTCAGTGTCATTGCAGTAGTCTCTAAAGCAAAACCCCAAAAGGAAACAGGCAAGTCTGCATGACTCATCATCGAACGTACCATGTCTAACAAAGTACGATTTCTCCTCTCAGATACACCATTATGCTGTGGTGTTCTAGGTGGAGTGAGCTGTGATACAATACCACACTCTTTCAGATGATCACGGAACACATGACTCAGGAATTCGCCAGCTCGATCAGATCGAAGTGCTTTAACCCTTTTACCCAACTGGTTTTCTACTTCATTCTTGAACTCTTTGAACTTTTCAAAGGTCTCGGATTTGCACTTCGTAAGATACACATATCCGTATCTACTGAAATCATCAGTAAATATAACGAAGTAGAAATACCCACCTCAAGCCATGGAACTCATGGGTCCACATACATCACTATGTACAACACCCAAGAGATCCTCAACCCTCTCAGTATAACCAGTGAAAGGGTCCTTAGTCATCTTGCCTAACAAACAAGATTCGCATCGCTCAAATGATTCATAATCAAATGAGTTCAAAAGTCCATCTTTATGGAGCTTGGATATGCGCTTCTCATTTATATGGCCCAAACGACAATGCCAGAGATATGTAGGGTTTGAGTCATTTGTTCTTAGTCTTTTATTATTTTCTATATTATAGATCTGATGGTCCAAATTCAAAACATAAAGACCATTAAACAATTGGGCTACAGCATAACAAACATCATTCTTAAATATAGAACAATAGTTGTTCTTAATCATAAAAGAAAATCCAATCATGTCCAAGCATGAAATGGATATAATGTTTCAAGTTATTGCTGGAATAAAATAACAGTTATCTAGTTCTATTACAAGCCCACTGGGCAAAGAAAGACGGTAAACCCCTACGGCTACAGCAGCAACTCTTGCTCCATTACCGACGCGCAGGTGCACCTCCCCTTTACTCAGCAATCTTCTCCTTCCCAGTTCCTGCACATTTGTACAAATGTGAGAACCACATCCGGTATCCAATACCCAAGTTGAAGGAGCAGAAAGGTTTATCTCTATAACGTAAATACCTGAAGTGGAAGTCATACCTCCCTTCATTTTCTGCAGACCCTCAATGTACGAAGGATGGTTCCTCCTCCAATGACCAGCCTTGCCACAGTGGTGGCATTTCCCCTCCTTCACCGTGCTCTTCTTCTTCATAAGTGCAGAAGACTTGGGCTTACGATGTGACTTAGGTCCCACCTTCGTCTTCTTGAAGCCCTTGGCCTTGCCCTTGCCCTTATGCACCATCAGTATGGGGCTGGCATGCTTGGCCTTCTTCATATTGATCTCGACAGTTCTCAACATGGCTAGGAGCTCGGGCAGTGTCTTGTCTATCTCATTCATGTTATAGTTCAAGACAAACTACTCGTAACTGTCCGGCAACGATTGTAGGATCAGATCTGTGGCCAACTCTTGACCCAGAGGAAAACCCAGTCTTTCAAGGTTCTCTATATACCCAATCATCTTTAGTACGTGAGACCCTACTGAGTCTCGAACTCCCATCTTGCACTGAAACAACGCTTTGGTGACGTCAAACCTCTCTTGACGAGCTTGTCCTTGAAACATTTTCTTGAGATGCTCGCCAATCTCCTTGCACCCCATGTTCTCATGTTGCTTCTGAAGCTCAGAGTTCATAGTGGCAAGCATAAGGCATTCGACGTCCAAGGCATCATCAGTATACTTCTTATAAGTATCTTTATCAGTACGGGAAGAATTCCCGGTCGGCACCCTGGGGGCTTCTTCTTCCAAGACGTAGAGCTTTCGCTCTTGCCTGAGAACAATTCTCAGGTTCCTGTACCAGTCCATGTAATTAGTCCCGCTGAGCTTATCATTCTCAAGGATGGCTCTCAGAGACAGAGTGGAGTATGAACAACTTGCCATGGAATTCTACAAGAATTCATGATGAATAAATCAGTACCACAATTTCAAAATACAATTATTTTCTTAATTTGGACTTCAATTAAGAACTCCCACTATTTTATTCGAAATAATAGCCCTCACTATCAATTTAGAGAGTTCATGCGAGCTACTCTCTTAGTGGACAAGATCCGTATTTCACCAACACTATGAGTTAGCTTTGTCTTTCCTCTCACAATGCGGTTATTTAGGTAGGCAACGCTTGCCAATTGCATCCTCATGCAATTCTTGTATGGTTGGTGAATAACTCCTTATTCGCATCCATCATATGGTACATGCCAACCCCATGCCTCTAGGCACTCAACTTTTGAGGTCACCTAGTTAAGTTAGACCCGATGTCGACAATGAGATATCACAATTATCCGCTCGCACCCTTACCAAGATATATTAATGCACCTTGCTTTGGCAAGCCCACACTTCATCGATCGAGGAAGGAAGAGTGTCATCCATCGGAAGGCATCCGAACACTTAATATTTGATGAAGGAATTTTTGATGATAGGTTAACAATTAACCATGATCAACATTTGATCAATGTGCACATCCAAAGAAAAACACTTCACTAAAATCCCCATGCATCCCTTATGTGCACAACAGAACACTATTAACATTTGATAGAAGAAAAGGGATAAATCTGAACATCTGGACACTTCCAAATCTTCAGGTTTACATGTATTTGACAAGGGACAAAGGCAACTCAACTTAAAGCAGTAGACAAGCTCATCTCTCCTTGTTGGATTCAAAATCCAAAACAAAAGCGAGGGATGGTTACTGCTAAGGAGACATCAATTCCTAATGATTAGAAATTACTACAATATTCCAGACGTTCCCGGCGGGGTGCCAAGATTAAATCTAGACATTTAGAACACTTCTAAATCCCTAGGTTTACACGTACTGGAATAACCTAACTTCCAATACAACAAACATGGCCGGAACCTCCCTCTGATACCACTGTTGGGTTTGTCTATGAGGTTGGCACAACACTTGTGCACGCAGCGGAAGTAATAAAATCTAGAACAACCCAAAAGAGATTGGATCGGGCCATGCATGTTGAATCAAGAAGTTAACAAAAATTAGGCAAAAATTACCTCTTCGGTGTTGAGTCACAACTCAACGAAGATGCTCCAAATGTGATTCCTTGTCGGTGGCGAGTTCCACGTAGAATAATATCTACGTCTCTGCAGAAATCCACACGAGCGGGAGAACTCCAAACTTCCATCACACGGATGATCGGAAAGAAGATCAGCCGCACCTCTGCACTTCCCACGGACTGCTAGGTCCGCGTCAGGGAAAGTAAGACCAGCGACGGTCGCCGGAGAGGAGGTGGTCGGCGGAGCGAACAGCCGGTGGCGGAACATTTCCGTCCGGCGGAATCGGGATTCGGCGAATCGGGAGACCGGAGAAACTCTTCCGTCGGCTTCCGTATTTCTACAGGAATCCCAATATTGGTCGATCAATTTACTCAAAACCCTAAGTGTCCTATTTATACCCAAGGCATAAACAGTTCATAGGAATCACTATCCGCAGACCACCCAAGTTAGGGTTTCTGGACCGTTCGGCGAGAATCACCTCCAGATTCAGCGAGAATCAGTCGGCGAGAATCAGTCGGCGAGAATCAGTCGGAGAGAATCAGTCGGCGAGAATCAGTCGGCGAGAAACAGTCGGCGAGAATCAGACGCAGAATCGACGAGAATCGAACAGTTCGATTCTTGACGATTATGCCTTAGTCGGCGAGACATACACGACGACTCCCATCGATTCTCGTCGATTATGCCACAGTCGACGAGTCATACTCGACGACTCCCGTCGACTCTTGACGATTTTCCCTTGGCAACATTTGCCTGACGTCCCATACTAAAGGGTGATTGGTAACCCTTACCAACACAGTTAATCTTCCAATTTCTCCACATGCTCTTATGTGCGACCCTGCAGTCTCATATCGCGTTGGCAGTGAGATTACATGTTTGGTCACTTATAGATCACCATGGTAACTCCAACAAATCTCTACTCGACGAAGTGTCTTCTCAGCTCGACGAATTTGGAGCTCCGTTCGACGATCTTCTACCTCTTGTCTGTTATCTTCAGTTTGACGAACTATGAATGCAGATTTTCTATATAACCATTCTTCTAACTGTGATCGATGAAATTAATATGGTTCGTAGAACCGTGATCGAGGAAATTGGGGCGCAGTAAATGAATACTTTCATTCTCTGAGCGGAGTTCGATGAACTCATCTCTATTCGTCGAACGCAGATTGACGAACTTACTGGAATTCGTCGAACCCAGATAACTTCAACAAAAACCTAAAATTTCCTAGAAATTTTAATCAACCTAGATCATCTGTTAATCCCTTTACTCAATGGATAATTCCATCAAGAAAATTTCACCCCTTAGGATATAAAAACCCACCAGAATTCTCTATTATTTCCAGTTATAAATTTGAGAAGAATCAAGGAACCAAGGTTACCTGGGTCAAGAACACCTAATCTATTTTCTTCCAGGTGATGGACTATCCTACCACAGAGCAACAATGGTACTTGGATAATAGATGTTCAAAGCATATGACAGGCAGCAAGGGAAATCTAACAGATTACAAATCAAAGCTTGGACCAAAGGTGATCTTTGGAGACTTCAACTTTGGCCAAACAGAAGGTTTTGGGAATGTTAAAGTTGGAGTTGTTACCTTCAGGAAAGTAGCCTATGTGAGTGGTCTCAAGCATAACCTGATATCAATAAGCCAATTATGTTATGAAGGTTATCAGGTATCATTTACTAAATCCTGTTGTATTATTACTTCTGATAATAACAATAAAGTTGTTTAACTAGACTTAGGGAAGACAACATATATATAGTAAATTTTAACTCAGCTAGTTTAGATATTTTCTTATTTAATCAGATTAAAAATACAAATGAATTATGACATAAAAGACTAGGATATGTAAACTTAAGAAACATTGATAAACTATCTAGGGACAACCTTATTAGAGGATTGCCTTCTAGCCCCTACAAGAAGGAAAGTCTCTGTAGGGCTTGTCAATTAGGCAAGTAAACTAAAAATAGTTTTAATCAATTAATAAGAGTGATTCACCCAGAATCTTGTACTTGCTACACATGGATCTTTTTGGACCCATTGCTGTACAAAGTCTGGGAGGGAAATCTTACACTTTAGTTATTGTAGATGACTTCTCTCAATTCACTTGGGTATTCTTTCTGATAAACAAGTCAGATAACTTTAAAGTTCTTACAGACTTTCTTAGGAGCATAAAGATTGAGTACTCTACTCATGTTTCATTGATTAGAAGTGATCATGGTACTGAGTTTGAATTTGTTTCCTATGCAAGAATTCTGTGAGAAGGAAGGTATCAGGCATTGCTTCTCTGCTCCTAGAACTCCTCAACAAAATGGGGTAGTAGAAAGGAAAAATAGAACCCTTATTGAAGCTGCAGGGACATTACTTACAGATGCTTACTTGCCCCTATCCTTTTGTGCAGAGGCTATAAGCACAACAAATTTTGTTCTGAATAGAAGTTTAATACATAAACTTAAGGGTAAGACTCCCTATGGATTGCTTAAAGGGAGGCAACCTAAAATAGATTATTTTAGAGTTTTTGGCTGTAGATGTTACATTAAAAATAATAATAAGAAACATCTTAGAAAGTTTGAAGCCAAAACTGCAAAGGGAATTTTTCTTGGATATTCCCAAGTCAGCAAGGCTTATAGGGTTTTTAACAAATCTACCTTAAAATGGAAGAATCTATACACATAACTTTTGATGAAACTAGCATGTGTTTCAAGGAGAAGGATTCTTCTACCAGAGATATATTACAGGTACCCCATCTGTGTGAGAAATTGGATGACTTAAACCTCACCCAAGAGGTTATATTGTATCCTTCTCCACAGACTGATGAATAGAGTGAAGAAGAAACTGTTGGAACAGATGAACCAACAATAGCTAACCAAATTCCACAAGAGGAATTAATTCCCCAAGCTGTTGATGAATCAACTCCTCCTACTGATCTTATCACACTTAGAGATCACCCCATGTCTCAAGTGATTGGAGACATATCAGTTGGTGTGCAAACAAGGCATCAACTCAACCAAGATTTGATGCATGCTTGCTTCATATCTCAGATTGAACCTCAATCCATCAAAGATGCAGAGCAAGATCCCCACTGGATTATTGCATTGCAAGAGAAGCTCAATCAATTTGAGAGATGTAGAGTTTGGGATTTAGATCCAAGACCCAAAGACTACCCAGTCATTGGAACTAAATGGGTTTTCAGGAACAAATTGGATGCACAAGGAGCTATTGTAAGGAACAAAGCAAGATTGTTAGCTCAAGGCTATTCTCAGGAGGAAGGAATTGATTATGACCAGACCTTTGCCCCTGTTACAAGACTGGAAGCTATCAAGATATTTCTTGTCTATGCAGCATTCAAGAAATTCAAAGTCTATCAAATGGATGTCAAGAGTTCCTTTCTCAATGGTGAACTCAAAGAGGAAGTCAATGTGGAGCAACCACCAGGTTTTATCTCTCCAACTCATCCCTCTTTTGTTTTTAAGTTGCATAAAGCTCTCTATAGTATAAAGCAAGCTCCAAGAGCTTGGTATGAGACCCTAGCTTGCTTTCTTTTAGAGTATAAGTTCACTAGTGGTATTGTAGATAGGACTTTGTTTATTGGGCATCATAAAAATAAAATCTTGTTATTACAAATATATGTAGATGACATTATTTTTGGCTCTACTAATTCCAAACTATGCAAAAGGTTTTCTGACCTGATGCATTCCAAGTTTGAAATGAGTAGCATGGGTGAGCTTTCATACTTCCTTGGCCTTCAAGTGAAGCAATCCCCTAATGGCATTTTCATCTCCCAATCTAAATATGATAAGAAGCTAATTAAAAGATTTGGGATGTCTGATGCCTCAGCTATGAAAACACCCATGGCTTCCAATGTTGTGATTGATTCTGATGAAAAGGGCAAACCAGTTGATCAAAAAACATATAGGGCTATTGTTGGGTCCTTGTTGTATCTCACGGCTAGTAGGCCAGATATAATCTTTGCTACATGTCTTTGTACTAGGTTCCAAGTGAACCCTAAAGAATCTCACCTTATTTTCCTAAAAAGAATTTTGAGATATATAAAGGGTTGTCCAAATCTAGGACTCTGGTATCCAACTGAGTCAGAATTTGAATTAACTGGATTCTCAGATGCTGACTTTGCTGGATGTATAGTTGACAGGAAAAGCACATCAGGAACATGCCAGTTCCTTAATGATAGGCTTGTGTCTTGGTTTTGTAAGAAATAGACATTTGTGTCAACTCAACTGCTGAAGCTGAATATATAGCAGTTGGCAGTTGTTGTTCACAAATTTTGTGGATTCAATACCAACTCCTGGATTATGGTTTCAATCTAAATAATTCAATTATATTCTGTGATAGTACCAGTGCAATTTCCATTGCACAAAATCCAGTGCATCATAGTAGGACCAAGCATATAGAAATTAGACATCATTTCATTAGAGATTGTGTAGACAAAAATAAAATTAACCTTCTCTTTATCTCTACTGACTTACAAAGAGCGGACATTTTCACCAAACCTTTGGATGAAAAGAAACATATGTTCTTCCTAAATCAACTAAGTATGATTAATTGAGATGGTCAAATTTGATTTCTGTCTGAGGTCTAAAGAATTGATCACTTTTCGTCGAACGGAGATTGACGATCTGTGAACTCTTCTTGAGTTTTTTGTCGAATGGAGATCAATGAAATCTCTTTGAGAAATTTTTTCGTCGAACGAAGATCGACGAATTTATTTCTGAAAATATTTCGTCGAACGGAGATCGACGATCTGTTTTCCCGCTATTCTAACTTAGGTCAACGACATCTCTTTATGAGAGTTTTCGTCGACCTGAGCTTGAAGATCTTCATTTTCGTCGGATGGAGTTCGTCTTTTCATCTTCTAAAACCTATAATTAGGTTTTTCCCGAGCTCCATCCCATGCTTTCCATTCCCTCCTGCACTTTATCTCTTGTTGTTTTTGTAGAGCAATGGTGGTCTCTCCAGCACTCCTCGCAGCCATGAAATTTGATGTAGGCTTTGATATAGACTTGGAATCATTCTCTCACTTCGATCAAATATTCTGAGATATTCTGAAATTGTTTGAAGGTCCAAATCTGCGGTTCCTCATGACGACCATGATAAAACTACCAGTGTCAGAGATTAAAGAATGGGGTTTCATGACAAAAATTCAAATGCTCCAATTATTATCGGTTCGATATCTGGTAACCAGATTCCTCTCTCTCCAGAAATTTTGACTGAAGTTTTTGGATTTGTTCATGGTGAATATGAAATAGATTTATTTAGCAGTAAATTTGATGAAATGCAAGAAAGGTTAGGTCATTCTAAAGGAAACCCTAACCACCTTCTCAAGAAAAATTTATCAATAGAATATAGATTCTTGGCCAATATAGTTGGCAAAGTGTTATTAGGAAAACACTCTGCTCATGATCATATTACCAGGAACAAATTTCATTTGATGAGTGCTCTGGTTAATAATAAATCAGTGGACTATGGAATAATTTTGTTTGATTTGATTAAAAGGAAAATCAGTAAGAAGAATGTGAGTTTTAGAAGGATTCTGGGAATCTTTTTTCAAGCCAAGGTTCCAGAATTGTTTGTCTCCCAGACCATTTTTATTAATGCCTTTAAGAGGCTTACTTTTGCACTCTTTGGGAGATGGGAGAGGACTATCCCCAAGCCCTCTACGGCCTTCTCTTTGAGGTTAGATTTTGAGAACACAAGGCCTGAATTAGCCACTCCCCCAACTCATGAAGAAGCCCCCTGCTCCTCCTATCTCTGTCATGTTCATCCTCCAACTCCACCTTATTCAATATTTACTTCATCAACTCCACTTCAACAACCCTCTACCTCCATTAATCCAGTCTCACCAAAATCACCAATTCATATCCATGAGGATACACCACCATCTCCACCTCCTCAATCTCTAATTCCATCTCATCTTGATGACATTCCATCCACTTTTAGCCAACCAAATTTCAATCTACTATCATCTCCATCTCCTCAACCATCTCCACAGCATTCACCTATTCAGGATCAATTACCTGATTCCATCCTTCCATCAAATATTCCAAGAATTCCAACAAACAGAATTCCTTCAAGCTTTCTCAGTCTGTTCAAATTGTGGTCACCAATCCACCTACACACCATCTACTCCTGAACCCCTCTATCTATATTTATCTGACATTGCTAAAGATCTTCTTCAATTCATCACTCCCTCTCTTAAGAATCTGATAGATGAGACTGTTGCCCCTCTAGCTGCTTCTATCTTCCTTCTATCTGTTCAGTTTGTTGCCTCCTCCTCCGTCCCTTCTTCTGGGGCCTAGGTTTAGGACTCTCTAAAACCAGGCAGGGGGAGATGTTCTGTGAAGAAGATCCAGCTCCAGCAGTAGCAAATCCAGCACTAGCCACAACAACTCCAGCAACAGTAGCAATTCCAGTAGAGATTATTGAGATTATTGACGAGGATACAGAGATGAATTATTTTGAAGATTATTCAGTAGATACAGCAATAAACACTCTTGGTGATTTCATTATAAATCCCACAGTTGATATATTTTCTTTATTACATTCTTTTGATTTAGTGCATAGCAACAATCTACCAGCTTTTGTTGATTCAACTGAAGATTTTTCTAAAGCTATAGTATGTTACTCAGCTCCAATAAGTCTTGAAGTTTTGGAACAACTTAGGACAAGTTCTTCAGTTTCTGATAATATTATAGAGCCAATAACTGATTCAGAGCCAAAGGATTTTTCTCCATCAACCTTTGACTGGGATGAATCTCCCATGCATGACATGGATGAGATTATGTTTGAAGATTTAGATTCACCAGATACTGAAGTATAGGACAGTAGAGAACATTCAAAGCCATAGCCTCGAGCTGATATAAAGATACAAGTGTACAGTCTCAGTCACATCCAATTCTTTCTGAAGATTTGCTTAGATAGATTCATGCTCTTTATGATAATCCTGCCAATGGAACTGATGTTCAAGATTAAGATTCTAATGACTTAGAGGATACTAGTTCTACAAATAGAAAAGCTAAGAAGAAGGCTCCCCCCCAAGGCTGCTCCAAAGCCAAATCCAACTATTGATACTCCCTATTACATTCTACATAACATTACTCTCACTATAGACACCCCTCATTGGATGAGATATTCTAAGAATGAAATGAAAGTTAGGAAGAAGAGCAGGAGATACTCTCCTCTACCTCAATTCAAGAGAGGTCCTCCTCCTCCTCCTGCAGCTGGTTCTTCAGGAAATGTTTCTCAAAGTTAAAGATCTACTTCTCACTCATATCAATCTAGGTCAACTCAAAGCTGTAACGTCCCAATTCTCGCTAGGCCCCTCGCACATGTTCTGAGTCAAGAGACTCAACTTGGGCTCGGGGTGCACTGACGCGAGGTGTCAGGTGCATTGAATAAGTGTAGGGTTGGGTTCAAGGATACCCCAACCAGTAGCCAAGATGAGGGAACTCGGCTAAGTAAAAATCGAAGAGAATAGAGGTTGATGCTCGTCGATCGTCGAGAATGGAGGTTGATGCTCATCGATCGTCGAGAATGGAGGTTGATCCTCTCCAATTCGACGGTTATCGGTGGTCAAAACCCGTCGGACTCAGAACTGCAGTAGGCTAAGGGAAAATCGTAGAGAATGCCTGACGATTCTCACCGATCGCCGAGAATACCCGGTGATACCCACCGATCGTCGAGTATCACTGACTGATACTCAACGCACACAGCGACAGGATGTCCGATAAAATGGAAAATCGTCGAGTATCATTGTTGATACTCGACGAATTCGTCGAGAATGACCCGCCAATACTCGCCGATCGACGGGAATCACTGGCTGATTCCTGCCGAATTTGACTTGTGCGTTTTCTGCGCCCAGGCCGATTCACCGACTTGTACAGGCGGACCGAACCGGAGCTCGGGATTCGTGCTGAATGATCTTTGGACTGGTCACTCCAAATGAAGCCTAATTTGGGCGGTCCAATTAGAGAGTGACACATGGCGGAAGGGACTTAGCCTAATATGTAATATAAAAAGGGAGTAAACCAAACCCTAACCATCGCATCCGATCCTTCTTGCCGAGCCGTCACCGTGCAAACCGTCGGGAGCGAAAGGTAGAGGAGAATATTGCAGATCGCCGGAGGAGAGCTTGCTGGTGCGAGCTTTGGAGGCGGACTTCTCTCTCTCCTTCCTTTGCCGTGAAGAACAACCGCACCAAGGATTCCGCAACAAAGAGTAACGCGATCCATGGCCGGCAATGGAGGAAACGCCAGAAATGAAGTGAGTTTCCTCCCCTCTCCCTTGGTGCTAAATCTATAGTTATTCTTAGGCGAGACATCGACTCAAACGAGTCTTGATGTGTGAGATGAAGCTTCCTAGGAAGGCCATGCTAGAGATTGTGCTCTAAAGCTTAGTCGTCTTCAACCTCCCCTCGCTTCAAAGTGATGATAGGGGTGGTCTCGTGAAGAGGAAATGGCCTCAAGAGGGAGAATAAGGGTGGAGGAACTTGTGGTTGCGATTTGGGGAAAATCGCTTGAGGAGGAAGATGAACGGATGCCGTTCACTTCGCTTCAAGATGCGTGCAGAATCTGTATTCTGCACGCAGCGACCTTCTTGGCTATTTCTAAGCAATAAGGTGGCGGATCTGGGCTTTTGACTAAACACGAAAGTTGTATCCCTTGAAATTACCTTTCCAACGAGTGGTTGCACGTTTCCATGCAATACCTGTAGCCACGGGAAAGTCCGTTTGAATCCGCTGTGGTTGGGAGTAAATGCCCAAGAATTCTGTATCCTGTACGCAGCAGACTTCGAGTTGCATTTCTGGTATGATGTGACCAGATCTGGGCTTTCAACTAAACACAAAAGTCGTAGCCCTTAAAATTTCCTTTCCAACGAGTGGTGGCACGTTTTCAGGCGATACCTGTAGCCACAGTAATCCTCCGTCAAAGTTGCTGACCAGATTACATACAATTCTAGGTGATTATAATATGAACTTGGATTCGATGGAATAGATGTTGCAATTCATCTCGAGGTTGGGTGAATTCTTTTGTGTTAATCACCGAGGTAATGTGAAGATTGATGTTTGAGGACTTGAATTCCTAAGCCGAGATGTGAATCAAGCCTAAGTGAATGAAAGGCTTTGTTATATTTGGTAGATCACCATTATGCGCATTATCTATAGTATGTTGAATTCATTTGGAAGGATTTGTAAATGATTAAAACTATGGTCAGGATGTATAACGGATTGATGGAAGGGAATGGATAGCCCAATGCTTAGAGTGTCGTCTCCCCACGGGTTGTATTGTGGAAGTTAACAAGTGCGGTGTTGACCGTCACTAATGGGAATGAGGTTGAGTTGGATAAAATTGGACGGTTGGGATTGGTCCTCGGTGTTCACGTCCCGGGGATCCTTCCGTGCCACGTGAATAGTTGGGCTTGGTCCTCGGTGTTCACGTCCCGAGGCTCCTTCCGTATTTGATGCATGGTTGGGCTTGGTCCTCGTGCTTTCTCCGAGGCTCCTTCCATGCCACGGAATTGTGGAATTGCATGTGGTGTGAGTCGACACGCGGTGTCATAATCCCGGGTTAAGGATAGTGTGGAAGGTCTACGGGCTCGCCAATCGTCACACTGATGGGAGTTGACAGTTAGACCTTGGGCGGTTGGGCTTGGTCCTCGGTGTTCACGTCCCGAGGCTCCTTCCGTGCCAAGTGAACGGTTGGGCTAGGTCCTCGTGCTCATTTCCAAGGCTCCTTCCGTGTCATACCATAGGCCAGTCAGGGGCTAGGATCTTGGTGCATATTTACCCGAGAGAACCCGCTGAGCCGTAGTACGCATGTGAGCTCTGCTGTTGTGTTCCTAGCGTTGAGGCGTACGTAGGCCTAGGCCAGGTAGTGTGGAGACCAGCCTAGTAGTGGAGATGCCCGCTCTACTGTCATCGTTTGGCCACGACGGTTGATGCCTGAGAGGTTAGCTACCTGCTCGAATAGTGGGAACAATAAGTCTGTGTCGACATAGCGATTGCATGTGCTTGAGCATGGGTGTGTCATTGCATTGCATGCATAGCATTGCACTTTATTACATACACAAGACCCTCATCGTATAAGTTTGTATGGGCACTCCTATACGATGAGTTACCTTATGCTGAATGACCCTCAACTTATATGCTTGTATGGGCATCCATATAAGATGAGTTACTTACTGTTCTAGTTATATACTCTCTTGCTGCTGTAGTTTGTAGATTTGAAAATAAGAGCATGTTTATTATACACTACTGATGTTGCTGCTTATAATATGTATACTCACTTCACCTGTTATACTACTGTTATTTATATATTGTACCTGTTCCCTTCTCCGCCCGGTGCCGAGGAGTCGTCGGGGGAGCGGATGTGAAACCACTTAGTCTTTTTGACTAACGGTTGCTACGTCTTCCTTTTTAGGAGGAAACCTCACAGGTGGAGCAGCAGGCTATACAGACGGACAGCCAGGCCAGGGTGACAGGGCCTGAAGGGACGGTACCGTCGCTACCGTCGGTTACAGATGTGAGTGAGAGAGAGATTTTGTTGTAGCCCTTCGGGGTAATTCTGTTCTCGTACTCTGATATTAGAATCTTGTTGTAGCTTCTTTATTTATGATATTATGGACGTATGCTTGGTGTGGATTTGACTTTCATTTTATTATGGTTGGGTTGGCAGTTATATGTTGATATTGGTTGTAGCCGGCAGAATAGGCGTCTTGTGGTACAGGCTAGCCTGAGTGCTAGTGTTACCGCAAGGCGGCTGTTCTAAGCATAAGACCCCTCTCGTGCCGTGTTTTGTGTTCCGGGAGGGGGGTCTTACAAATGGTATCAGCTTGCTACGATCCTCCAAGGCGAAAGTCACTTAACAATGGTGCCACCCCCGTTTGATTGGTCAGTTTGGGGACAAGCTGACTTAGCGGAAGCAGTGGTGTGCCCATATGTAATTCACACTAAGTTGTCCATCTTTAACCTTAGATTAGCCAACCTAACCCTAGGTTTGTACCTTATGTGTAGATCCCAGCACATGTTGAGCCAGTAAGGGGCACCCCCGCCTCGCCCGTACCTACACAATTCCAACAATCAGAGTTAGGGCAGACGCTCACAGCTATTCTGGACACCTTTAGGTCCCAATCTCAGCAGACACTTGTACAACAACAGGGTCCGGGATCTAGTTGGTTAAGCGTTTTCCGAGCTCTCTCCCCTCCCGCTTATATTGGGACAGAGTCGGCAGTGCGTACGGAAGAGTGTCTCGACACTATACAAGAGTTGTTAGCTGGAATAAGATGTCCAAACAACATGGCGGTGACCCTTGTGGTGACACTCTTAGAGCTGCACGCCAAAAGGTGGTGGAAGTCCCTCATGGGTTCCACTTTTCGTGGAAGAGTGTACACGGACATTAGTTAGAGCTGCAATTTCTCCGAAGCCTTCTTAGAGCATTTCATCCCCTCGGCCGCTCGGGATGGTCTGGAAGAGAGATTTTTGCAACTTAAGCAAGGGTCCATGTCGGTGACGAAGTACCAACGGGAGTTTCAGCACCTGGCTAGATTCGCTGACTCCTATGAGCTGGATGATAGAGGGTACGCCAAACGATTCTACAAAGGCTTGCGAGACCCCCTAAGGCAAGCCCTTTTGTTTATAGCGGACTCTAGTCTGGCGGAGATTATTGATATGGCAAAGAGATTGGAAGCGGACCACTTGGGAAGTGGTAAGAGGCCAGCGGAAGGCGTGATGGAAGCAGGCCCCAGCAACAGAAGGAGATTTGACAATAAAAGAGGAAGAGGATATCGGAGGGGTGGCGGGCGTTTCCCCCAGAACTTTAGAGAGGAGCGCCCGGTTCCACAACCGCCAGCATTACCTCCACCTCCACAGTTTCAGCAACACGGCGGAAGGCAAGAACGGGTGTGCTTTGAATGCAACCAACCGGGCCACATTCGATGCTACTACCCGCAACTGTTTGGAGATGCGCCTTTCGCTCTCCCTCCAGCAGCCCCGCGGGGGAGAGGGTATGTGCGTGGTCGAGGACGAGGACCATGAGGAAGAAAACCCGGACCCACTCGAGATCAGATGTATGCCCTGGACATGACTCAAGAGCGGAACCCTCAAGAGATGATTGCAGGTACGATTTTAATTAGTCATTTTGCTTCCATTAATATCCTCTAGTTGCTTGAGATATACTAGACGTCTAGCTTGAGTATTATTAATGACACTTAGGCACCGTGATGGTCGGTGGGAAACCGGCTTATACGTTATTTGACACCGGTGCCTCACATTCATTCGTGTCTGAAGACTTCATCAAAGATGTACACGGAGTGCAATATTTCATTGGTATTGCTCGAAGAGTACGCCTCCCAGACGGATCTGAGATGACGGCAACCGCGAAGTGTGAGTTAGAGATAACCTTTGGAGGAAAGACCTTTGATACCCATGCCACAATTTTGCGAATACCAGAGTTCGACCTCATTCTGGGTTTGGCGTGGCTGGATTGGCACCATGCAAGGATCGACTGTGCGGAGAAGCGTATCTATTTGTGACATGGGGATACCGATGTAGTCTTCCAAGGTATAAATTTCGCACCACGAATATTGTTGTCCTCAATCCAGACCTTGAAAGCTCGTATGAGAGGGGATGAAGTCTACATGATACGATTCGAACTAAAAGAAATGAAGCTAGGTGTGAAAGATGTGCGGGTAGCACGGGATTTCCCTGAGGTATTTCCCGAGAAATTGCCAGGGTTAGCCCCGCATAGAGAAGTGGACTTTCAGATTAAGCTTGTACCAGGAGCTAAGCCTGTCTCCAGGACCCCTTATCGGATGGCCCCAAAAGAACTTGCGAAGTTTAGAGTGCAATTGCAGGAGCTGGTAGAATCAGGGTTTGTTCGCCCCAGCTCGTTGCCTTGGGGAGTCCCTATTCTATTCGTCAAGAAGAAAGATGGAACCCTGCGTTTATGTATAGACTATCGGGAACTCAACCGACTGACAGTACGAAACACCTACCCGTTACCTCGGATCGATGAGTTGTTCGACCAACTGGTGGGAGCGCATTGGTTCTCCAAGATAGACTTGCGCTCGGGGTACTACCAATTGAGAATACAGGAGGATGATATACAGAAAATGGCTTTCAGCTCAAGGTACGGCTTATATGAGTTCACAGTGATGCCGTTTGGACTCACCAATGCCCCATCAGCTTTCATGAGCTTGATGAATAAAGTGTTTGAGCCCTACTTAGATGTCTTCGTCATCGTGTTCATTGACGACATCCTGGTCTACTCGAAGACGGAGGAAGAACATGCCGGACATTTGGCCTTGGTACTGGAGAAGTTAAAGGAGCACGCCCTGTTCGCCAAGTTTAGCAAGTGTGAGTTCTGGCTTAGGGAAGTTGCTTTCTTGGGTCACGTAATCAGTGGGGCTGTACTAGCTGTGGATCTGGCCAAGGTGCGTGCCGTGAAGGAGTGGTCACCTTTGAAGTCAGCGGCCGATGTGAGGAGTTTTCTTGGACTTGTCGGATACTACCGCAAGTTCGTAAAAGGATTCTCCAAGATTGCCCTCCCTCTTACTTCCTTGACAAAGAAAGGAGTGCCATTTGAGTGGACACCCCAGTGTGAAGCGACATTCCAGGAATTGAAGGATAGACTTACCTCTGCCCCCATCCTTGTCCTTCCGTCTGGGAAGGAAGGATTCCAAGTTTACACGGACGCGTCTTATCAGGGGTTGGGAGCGGTGTTGATGCAGCACGGGCACGTAATTGCATATGCTTCAAGACAATTGAAGGAGCATGAAATCAATTACCCGGTGCATGATTTGGAGCTAGGAGCGGTGGTGTTCGCCTTGAAGGTATGGAGGCATTATCTATACGGCATCCACTGCGAAATCTTCTCGGATCATAAAAATTTGAAGTACGTCCATACCCAGAAGAAATTGAACTTAAGACAATGGCGGTGGTTAGAGTTTCTATGCGACTACGAGTTCACCTTGAATTACCACCCCGGAAAAGCAAACTCGATAGCCGATGCGTTGAGTAGGAAAGTACCCGGCTCGAACCTAGAATCTCGATTGATGAGCATGGAGTTGGCACGGATGATCGAGGAGATGGACATCACCTTAATATTTAAGGCTTCTTTGGAATATACGGAGTACCTGTCCAGCATGAGCATAGTTTATGATATCCGGGACCGGATCCGAGTGGAGCAAGGATTGGATGCGGCTTTGGCCCCGGCAATAAAGTTAATCGAAGACGGGACTACCGACGAGTACACACTAAAGGACGGCCTCGTTTACTTTCGCGGCCTACTCTACATTCCCAAAGGTGGCAGAATCCGGGAGGATATTATGAGAGAAGCACATTGCTCTCAATATTCCGTGCACCCAAGAATTTCAAAGATGTACACCGGCTTACGGAAGACGATGTGTTGGCCAGGGATGAAGAAAGATGTCCGGTACTTTGTCACGCATTGTGAAGCCTGCCAAAGAGTGAAGGCGGAATGTAGGAGCCCCGGTGGCCTGTTGCAGTCGTTGCCAATCCCCGAATGGAAGTTCGAGGATATATCCATGGACTTCGTACATGGGCTACCTCGCTCCCGCTCAGGGAATGATTCAGTGTGGGTGATCGTTGATCGCCTGACGAAGCTTGCCCGGTTCATTCCTATGAAGAAGGAGGCTCATGTGGATGTCTTGGTATGCTTGTTTGTGGAACAATTTGTACGGTATCACGGCGTACCTAAGACGATAGTTTCGGATCGTGATGGTCGTTTCACCTCCAAGGAGTGGAAGGCGATACAGACGTATTTGGACTCACGTCTTACCTTCAGTACCGCATTTCATCCTCAGACGGACGGACAGTCTGAGCGGACCATCCGAACATTGGAAGATCTGTTGAGGTTGTGTGTGATAGGTAGGGGAGAGCCATGGGAAAGACTCTTGCCCTTGGTGGAATTCTCCTATAACAATAGCCATCAAGCTAGTATTGGCATGGCGCCCCATGAAGCCCTATAGGAAGGAGGTGTAAGACCCCCTTGTCTTGGGTGCAAGATGAAGACCCGAAGACTTTGGGAATTGAGTACATAGATGACACTGATGCGGTGGTTAGGCTAATAAGGGATCGCATGTTGGAGGCTCAAAGTCGACAGGCGAAGTATTACAACGCAAGGCACCGTATGGTGGAATTTCAAGTGGGTGATAAGGTGTTTCTAAAAATCCGGCCGATGCATGGAGTGTCACGAGTGCGAGGAGTGAAGAAGCTCAGTCCACGGTATGTTGGGGCCTATGTCATATTGGAAAGGGTTGGCCCTTTGGACTACCGGCTGGAGCTACCGCCCGAGCTAGAGAATCTCCACGATGTGTTCCATGTATCGTCGCTTCGGAAGGCGTTGTTGCGGCCCGAACAATACATCCCCACCACTGATGGTACTGTGGAGTCTGACAGATCTGTGCGACTAAAGCCGGTGCGGATCGTTGATAATGAGATAAGAACCTTGCGCCGCAAAAGTGTCCCCTTGGTAAAAGTGATATGGTCTAATCATGGGAAGGAGGAATTCACATGAGAGCCAATGGATTTGATGCAAAGACGCTACTCGGAGTTGTTTGCTTCAGGTAATTTTATTTAAAAGCATATTTTGTTTTCTGTATGCTTTACTCCCCACGACCTCAGCCTGATTTCGGGGATGAAATCTTTTTATTTTGTTTATAGGATTTGTAACGTCCCAATTCGCGCTAGGCCCCTCGCACGTGTTCTGAGTCAAGAGACTCAACTCGGGCTCGGGGTGCACTGACGCGAGGTGTCAGGTGCATTGAATAAGTGTAGGGTTGGGTTCAAGGATACCCCAACCAGTAGCCGAGATGAGGGAACTCGGCTAAGTAAAAATCGAAGAGAATGGAGGTTGATGCTCGCCGATCGTCGAGAATGGAGGTTGATGCTCGTCGATCGTCGAGAATAAAGGTTGATCCTCGCCGATTCGACGGGTATCGGTGGTCAAAACCCGTCGGACTCAGAACTGCAGTAGGCTAAGGGAAAATTGTCGAGAATGCCTGACGATTCTCACCGATCGTTGAGAATACCCGGTGATACCCACCGATCGTCGAGTATCACTGACTGATACTCAACGCACACAGCGACAGGATGTCCGATAAAACGGCTAAGGGAGAATCGTCGAGTATCATTGTTGATACTCGACGAATTCGTCGAGAATGACCCGCCAATACTCGCCGATCGACGGGAATCACTGGCTGATTCCCGCCGAATTTGACTTGTGCGTTTTCTGCGCCCAGGCCGATTCACCGGCTTGTACAGGCGGACCGAACCGGACCTCGGGATTTGTGCTGAATGATCTTTGGACCGGTCACTCCAAATGAAACCTAATTTGGGCGGTCCAATTAGAGAGTGACACGTGGCGGAAGGGACTTAGCCTAATATGTAATATAAAAAGGGAGTAAACCAAACCCTAACCATCGCATCCGATCCTTCTTGCCGAGCCGTCACCGTGCAAACCAGCGAAAGGTAGAGGAGAATATCGCAGATCGCCGGAGGAGAGCTTGCTGGTGCGAGCTTTGGAGGCGGACTTCTCTCTCTCCTTCCTTTGCCGTGAAGAACAACCGCACCAAGGATGCCGCAACAAAGAGTAACACGATCCATGGCCGGCAACAGAGGAAACGCCAGAAATGAAGTGAGTTTCCTCCCCTCTCCCTTGGTGCTAGATATATAGTTATTCTTAGGCGAGACATCGACTCAAACGAGTCTTGATGTGTGAGATGAAGCTTCCTAGGAAGGCCATGCTAGAGATTGTGCTCTAAAGCTTAGTCATCTTCAACCTCCCCTCGCTTCAAAGTGATGATAGGGGTGGTCTCATGAAGAGGAAATGGCCTCAAGAGGGAGAATAAGGGTGGAGGAACTTGTGGTTGCGATTTGGGGAAAATCGCTTGAGGAGGAAGATGAACGGATGTCGTTCACTTCGCTTCAAGATGCGTGCAGAATCTGTATTCTGCACGCAGCGACCTTCTTGGCTATTTCTAAGCAAGAGGGGGCGGATCTGGGCTTTCGACAAAACACAAAAGTTGTAGCCCTTGAAATTACCTTTCCAACGAGTGGTTGCACGTTTCCATGCGATACCTGTAGCCATGGGAAAGTCCGTTTGAATCCTCTGTAGTTGGGAGTAAATGCCCAGGAATTCTGTATCATGTACGCAGCAGACTTCGAGTTGCATTTCTGGTATGATGTGACCAGATCTGGGCTTTCGACTAAACACAAAAGTCGTAGCCCTTAAAATTTCCTTTCCAACGAGTGGTGGCATGTTTTCAGGCGATACCTGTAGCCACGGGAATCCTCCGTCAAAGTTGCTGACCAGATTACATACAATTCTAGGTGATTATAATATGAACTTTGATTCGATGGAATAGATGTTGCAATTCATCTCGAGGTTGGGTGAATTCTTTTGTGTTAATCAGCGAGGTAATGTGAAGATTGATGTTTGAGGACTTTAATTCCTAAGCCGAGATGTGAATCAAGCCTAAGTGAATGAAAGGCTTTGTTATATTTGGTAGATCACCATTATGCGCATTATCTATAGTATGTTGAATTCATTTGGAAGGATTTGTAAATGATTAAAACAAGTGTCAGGATGTATAACGGATTGATGGAAGGGAATGGATAGCCTAATGCTTAGAGTGTCGTCTCCCCACGGGTTGCATTGTGGAAGTTAACAAGTGCGGTGTTGACCGTCACTAATGGGAATGAGGTTGAGTTGGATAAAATTGGACGGTTGGGCTTGGTCCTCGGTGTTCACATCCCGGGGCTCCTTCCGTGCCACGTGAACGGTTGGGCTTGGTCCTCGGTGTTCACGTCCCGAGGCTCCTTCCGTATTTGATGGATGGTTGGGCTTGGTCCTCGTGCTTTCTCCGAGGCTCCTTCCATGCCACGGAATTGTGGAGTTGCATGTGGTGTGAGTCGACACGCGGTGTCGTAATCCCGGGTTAAGGATAGTGTGGCAGTTCTACGCGCTCGCCAATCGTCACACCGATGGGAGCTGATAGTTAGACCTTGGGCGGTTGGGCTTGGTCCTCGGTGTTCACGTCCCGAGGCTCCTTCCGTACCAAGTGAACGGTTAGGCTTGGTCCTCGTGCTCATTTCCGAGGATCCTTCCGTGTCATACTATAGGCCAGTCAGGGGCTAGGATCTTGGTGCATATTTACCCGAGAGAACCCGCTGAGCCGTAGTACGCATGTGAGCTCCGCTGTTGTGTTCCTAGCGTTGAGGCGTACGGAGGCCTAGGCCAGGTAGTGTGGAGACCAGCCTAGTAGTGGAGATGCCCGCTCTACTGTCACCGTTTGGCCACGACGGTTGATGCCTGAGAGGTTAGCTACCTGCTCGAATAGTGGGAACTATAAGTCTGTGTCGACATAGCGATTGGAAGTGCTTGAGCATGGGTGTGTCATTGCATTGCATACATAGCATTGCACTTCATTACATACACAAGACCCTCATCGTATAAGTTTGTATGGGCACTCCTATACGATGAGTTACCTTCTGCTGAACGACCCTCAACTTATATGCTTGTATGGGCATCCATATAAGATGAGTTACTTACTATTCTAGTTATGTACTCTCTTGCTATTGTAGTTTGTAGATTTGAAAATAAGAGCTTGTTTATTATACACTACTGACGTTGCTGCTTATAATATGTATACTCACTTCACCTGTTGTACTACTGTTATTTATATATTGTACATGTTCCCTTCTCCGCCCGGTGCCGAGGAGTCGTCGGGGGAGCGGATGTGAAACCACTTAGTCTTTTTGACTAACGGTTGCTACGTCTTCCTTTTTAGGAGGAAACCCCGCAGGTGGAGCAGCAGGCTATGCAGACGGACAGCCAGGCCAGGGTGACAGGGCCTGAAGGGACGGTACCGTCGCTACCGTCGGTTACAGATGTGAGTGAGAGAGAGATTTTGTTGTAGCCCTTTGGGGCAATTCTGTTCTCGTACTCTGATATTAGAAGCTTGCTGTAGCTTCTTTATTTATGATATTATGGACGTATGCTTGGTGTGGATTTGACTTTCATTTTATTATGGTTAGGTTGGCAGTTATATGTTGATATTGGTTGTAGCCGGCAGAATAGGCGTCTTGTGGTACAGGCTAGCCTGAGTGCTAGTGTTACCGCAAGGCGGCTGTTCTGGGCATAAGACCCCTCTCGTGCCGTGTTTTGTGTTCCGGGAGGGGGGTCTTACAAAAGCAGCAGAGAAAGACCCTCTAGATTAGATACTCAGTCGCAGAGAAAACAACAACAACAACAACAACAACAGCAGTCTGACAGTCAAAGAAGCTAGTAGAAAGATCAAGATATTCAAAAAGACAAATCTAGTCCATAAAAGCCTCTATCTCCAATGTGTGATCCAGAAATGGATCCTAATTCTAGAATGGCCACTTTTAAAGAGCTTATAGGAATCTCTCAGATCAGAAAAGATAAGGAAGAAGGATAGGATGTCTCCCAGTTTACTATAATATCATCATACAGAAAGAAAGAGTTGGACAAATACCAGGTACAGAACCTTTTTAATGTTGATACTTACATGTCTTTATATACTGAAGCAGTTTTACCCAGAGCTTCTTCTGTGATAATTCTTGGAGCAGAAGATATAAAGATGTCAAAACATCAAGCAATGGATCCCAATAAAGAAATTATCTTTACCAAACCTTCTACTGAAACTTCACAGGATGATTCAAAAAGAGTTTGACGTTTTTTCATTTCTATTTTTTGACTTTAACTTTTATTTGTTGTAAATATTTCACAAGGCACTTCTGTTTATATCTGCTGAAACACTATAATTCTGCCAGATATTCTTTTATGCTTTGTGATTTTTCTTTAATTGTTTGTTCATAGTGACCTCACCCAAATAGGGGGAGATTATTGGAACCCCACTTTGTTTGGGGTTGATTTGGGCTAGGTTCACTATTAGGATTATTAGATGACCAAACATGTATAGTCTAGGGTCATAGGTTTTTATCAGGGTCTAGGTCAAGTCAACAAACCTAGATTGATTGGTTCCCACCTTTAGAAGACTTAGAGACAAAAGACCTCCAGAGAAAAGTAGTTTTCTAAAGTCAGATAAGGCGTTCGGCGATAACTGAACTCAGCTCGACGATCGTCGATCTTAGATCGACGAACTTAGGGTTCCTTCTCTTAGTTGAGCTCGATGAAAGTTCAGTTGAGATCGACGATCTATGTGCTTATACTAGAATCTCAGCTCGATGAAGTGTCTTCTCAGCTCGACA
Organism: Platanthera zijinensis; assembly: GCA_039513925.1. Lineage (NCBI taxonomy): Eukaryota > Viridiplantae > Streptophyta > Magnoliopsida > Asparagales > Orchidaceae > Platanthera > Platanthera zijinensis. The sequence goes on from CM077086.1 coordinate 152,633,473, forward strand.
AATTTGGAGCTCCATTCGACGATCGTCTACCTTTTGTCTGCTATCTTTAGTTCGACGAATTTGGATCTTAGGTCGACGAAATTTGTTGAGTTCGACTATTTTCTCCCAAATTCAGTTTGATTATTTTATAATGATTTCAGTTTGATTAAGGCAGAAGTATTTCTAATTATATTATATGTCTGTAATGCTCTTGTAATTAATGCTCAATATTCTTATGAATATAGCTGTTATATGACAACATTAATTATGGTTTTCACATAGTTATTGCTTGAATTATTTACTGAGACAGTTGAGGAAATTCATTTAAGACATTTTCTAGCCATTCAACTCCCAGATTTTCTGCAGTCAACCAAGGAAAAGGAATTCAAATTTCAAATGCTAAAATCTGCAAGTAATATATAAGGTTTTCTCCTTCAAGTCAGATATATAGAGAAGAAGTAATACAGAGAATAATAACATAGAGATAACCAAGCAGTCAGACATACACTTTTGCTTCAGGAATTTTAAGAGACAAAATCATCAACTTCTGTCTGAAAGTTCCCTGAATATCTTCAAGCTGTCTGAAGGCCTACATCTTGAGCAAAGCTCTCTTTCTCCTAAATAATTCTACATCTCTGGGGGAGATTTGACAACAACAGAAAATCCACTAGTCTTCTTGGATTATTGAGAAAGAGAAGACATCATCATATTCTTTTTTCTTACTGTAACAGGGTTTTTAACTCCCTTCAAAAGTTATCCTTTAGTTGTCAAGTCTCCTGATCAAAAGACTTGGTTTGTTTTTTGGGCACCTGGTCAAAAGCTCAAAGGGTTGTCAGATCTCCCTTGAAATAGATCTTATGGTGACAGGGCACCTAAGCAAAAACCTGTGGTGGCAGGGCACCTGATCAAAAACCTGTAGTGGATTCCTACCACGGTGGTAGAAGAGTGGATGTACCCAAGTTGTAGGGGAAGCACTATAAAATCTTTGTGTCGTCTGGTTGCTCTATTTTTTATTTTCTCTGTGTCGTGATTTCTGTGTTTTGTTTTCTGGATTTCTATATATAGTTATCACTTATTTTAATCCGCAATAAAAAATAATCAAAAGTTTTTAAAACTCTATTCACCCCCCCCCCCCCCTCTAGAGTTAGTGTTATCTATACCTTCCTTTCAACTCTTTATTCGCATCCATCATATGGTGCATGCCAGCCCTATTTCTCTGGGCACTCAACCTTTGATGTCACCCAGTTAAGTTTGACCCGATGTCGACAGTGGGATATCACAATTATCCGCTCGTACCCTTACAAAGATAGATTAATGCACCTTATTTTAGCATGCCCACACTTCATCGATCGAGGCAGGAAGAGTGTCATCCATCTGAAGACATCAGAATACTTAATATTACTTAAGGGATTTTTAAACAATTGATTAACACTTAATCATGGTTAATAATTAACCAAGGTGCGCATTTTATAAAATAAAACAACAACAATCATAATCCAAATGCATCTCAGATATGTATAAGGAAATCATCAACACTTGATGAACTGGGATAAACCTGAACATCTAGAACCCTTCTAAATCTTAAGATCTACATGCACTGGACATGAGCAACACTAACTCCACTTATAAAGTAGACAAGCTCATCTCTTTATGTGAGATTCAAAATCTAACACACTTGATTTCACAAACCAATAAGATGGACGGTTATTGTTAAGGAGTAACAAGGAAATAAACAAAGAAATCACATGCGTTCTTGGTGAGACCAAGAATAGATTTGGGCATTTTAGAACATTTCTAAATTTCCAGATCTACACTCCATGGATTTAGCAACTTCTAAAACAATGAATATCATTGAACCTCGCTTTGATACCACTGTTGGATTTTTTTATACAATACAACACTTGTGCACAGCGGAATAAAGGAACAAGAAAACCCCAAAATAGTTCGAATCTAGCAATATCCATTGATCAAGAATAAAGTGTTGTAAGATAAAATTAACTTTGCGGAATTGAGTCGATACTCAACCTAGATGCTCTAGAAGATCTGTCGATCACTTAGCGGCAAGAGTCTATAGTGCAGAATAGTGGCCGCACCTCTACAGTAGATCCACACGAACGGGAGAACCCATAGAGTCTTGTCGAACAAGATCTAGGTCGGGATAGGGCACTCTGCATCTTCACAGATTTCTAGATCTGTTATAGAAGAGGCGGCGGCGACACTCGCCAGAATCGTAGTTAGCGACGGCGACAAGATCGACAAAGGCAGAACAACTTCCGTTGGCCTTTTAGGCCTCGGTTTTTCGCACAGTTTGGCTCGTGTGCTTAAACAGAATCAACCCATCAAAATCCTAAAGTGAAACCCTAAAATCTTTTATTTATATCCAAAGGAATAAACAAAATAGTCCATCGCTATTCGGAGACCCAAGACTTGGAATACAGCCTTTCGACCAGACAACCCGTGTCTCGAGGAATCGTCGAGTATCCATAACATATTTGATGAATCGTCGAGTATTCATAACATACTCAACAAATAGTCGAGTATCCAAAAGATACACGACGAAGGCGTTGAGTGAACTCAATGCTCTCAGCGCCAAACCCATCGAATCAACATTTGACTCGATGAAGGAATTGAGTGAACTCAACACACTCAATGTCTATATGCCAGATTCGTCGAATCAACCTTTGACTTGACGATGGCATTGAGTGAACTCAACGCACTCAATTCCTGAGAAATAGACCCGTAGAATCAACACCTTGACTCAACGAATCGTTGAGTGAACTCAACGCACTCAAAGCTTAAGTGCCATACTCGTCGAATCAACACTTTGACTCGGCGAATCATTCAGTAAACTCAACACACTCAACGCCATCATTCGACGAGTCAACACTTGACTCAACAAAAGCATTGAGTGGTCTCAACGCACTCGATGCTTTAAAATCTTGGCTAAGGTAAGTCATTTCCACTCATTATACGAGTAAAGCCATACTAATCCAATCAACTAATTTCTCCAAATGTTCTTATGTGCGACCCTGATAGGCTCATACTGCGTTAGTAGTGAAACTAAATGCTTGATGACTTCCAGATCACAATGGTAACACCAAAAAAGGCCTAGCAGATGCATAGTCATTAAGGAACCAGATGCCTAACAATGATATTTGTAATCGGTTCCTAAGGGCCTTATGGGTATGAAACTTTATTTTTGGCACACATTTTTGTTTATAATTATCAAATTTTTTGTTAATCAAATTTTGGTTACATGTTATCTCTTGTTGTTCATTTTTGTAAATTTATCTTTCCTAAGAGTTAGTGGATATTATTGACTAGGGTTCTGAATTCTTCAAATAGGGTAGATTGTTGGGTCCATTGATAACAATGTCCCAGATTTGAAGAATGCTCGCAAGTCAATAGTATACACATGTTTGTATTTGAGATATGTTCTAGTTCAATGTTTGCAGGTTGTCCACTATTCATTGATTAGATAGGTTGATTGGATCAGAAGTTTGGTTGGAGTCATGATAAGATACCATAGAGATGCAGAAATTTTCCTAAATCTAGAAGTGTTGAGTGAGCACTCATCACTCAATGCTCGAGGCCTAAAATCTTTGACAGAAGATCAGTCATTCAAAGCCTCAAAGGAGCTATACTCAAATCTGGCTAAGTCCAGAAGTGTTAAGTGATGACCATTCACTCAACTCCTACTCAAAGAAAATCTATCCAAGTATAGAAGTGTTGAGTGAAGAAGGCTCACTCAATGCCATATCAGAGAAAGTTGTTAAGTTAAGAAGTGTCTAGTGTAGAAGGTTCACTCAACACCTTCAGTTAGAAATTTTGTGCAAATCTAGAAGCATTGAGTGTATAAGGTTCACTCAACACCTTCAGTCAGGATAACTGCCAAGTCCAGAAGCATTGAGTGAAGAAGGCTCACTCAATGCCAGAACAGAAGAATTTTGTCAAGTACAAATGCATTGATTGATGAAGGTTCACTCAATGCCTTATTAATTAAGCTATCAAAGGCAACTATGTTGAGTGATGAAGGGGCGCTCAATGCCTTAGATGTTAGACAGTTATTCAGCTGAGTATTTTGCGTTGAGTGAAGACTTACCACTCAATGCTTCAACAGTTAACACTTAAAGTTAAGATGCGTTGAGTCTCAAGGAAACACTCAATGCCTCTATGCATTGAGTCACAAGACTTCACTCAATGCCTATACAGACTATATGATGAAAGTTGTTAAGTCCACAAGCGTTGATTCATGCTGACGTCATCCCAAACTCAAATGAAGTGGGTTTTGCGCACTAAAAGACAAATGACGCCGAATGTTTTTTGCAGTGCAGTTAATGGAAAAGTAACTTTACAAATGTCCATACTACATACCCATACGGATCAAAGAGTCGTTGCACTGAGGGATATAAAAGTCGAAATGGAGAAATTAAATACAGTTTTTTTGATTCTAGAGAGATTTGCAGGAAAAAGTGGTTGAAATTGAAACATCTCAAAAGTCTTCAGCAAGAACTCAAACCCTAATTTTTTGCAAGGGTTATTTAACAGAGCACTCATTATTGTTATTGTTCTTTTTTAAGGTTGTTGCATTCAACTGAAATATACTCAAGCTTGAAGGAGCAGAGCTTTGAATAAATTTTTCTCAGCACAAGTAGAACAACTTTGAAGATTTACTTTCTTGTTACTGTGAAGAGTTAAGACTGGTTCTACATAGTCCAGGAAGCTCACTCAGAGGTTAATTTCTCTGGAGTTATTCACCACAAATCTTTACTCAAACTATAGGAGCACTATGTGATCTGAGTTATATTCATGTATTATAAAGGCTGAGTGGTAAGAGTTATTGTCTCTGAGTGGGTAAGATCCATGAGTATATCTGAGATAGGATCCTATTGGATCTGAGGTAAGAGATTTGGTGTATATCTAAGGTAGGGTTGTTGTGCCTGAGGTAGGAGTTGCTTAACTCTGAGTGTATGGCTGGTGTGCCTAAGGTAGGATTATATTTAGTCTGAGCTATAAGAGTGAGATTCACTCTGAGTTGTAAGATCCTAAGGGATCTGAGGTGTAAGCTCAAGGAGCTTAGGATATAGGAGAAGAGCTAAATAGGTGGAGGAAGAAAGTAGATGTACTCTAGATAGGGGTACCACTATACAATCTTAAGTGTTATTGTGTTTCTTAAAAGCTAACAACTAACTCAAACACACACCTAGCTCATAACTTTAAAAGATTGAAAAGAGCCAAAACAAACCTATTCACCCCTCCCCCCTCTAGGTGTTTAGCTACCCTTGAACAAAGACTTTTACGTTGGCCTGGCAGAAAGACCATATGATGTTTTAAGGTCATATTGATTAGTAGGAAGGATTACCTTCTTGAATATTGATTGACTTTGAGGAGTCCTTCTATTTTTTAGGAGCCCTATATCTAACACCATCTGTCTAAGAGGTTGTAAATCTATCAATGAGAGGAAGAATAGTCTTTGGTTTCTAGAAGCTTTCAACATGCTTTTGTTAAATCAATAACTTTTCTTCCAGCTCATATATGGCCTTCACTTTCAGACCTACTAATTTAGTAAAGCACTCCAGTTCCTCTTTCAAATATATGATTTCATCTTTAAGGGGAGTCAATCTCTCAATTTCATCGCTCAGTTCAGGTTCCAATGTCATGAGAGATACAATCTTTTGGCTTGAGATTTGACTACCTTGCGGCATTTGTCAAATCCCTCTTATAGTGCTCGATACTGCATCATTACGTCTGACTCATCCTCAAAGAGGTGATCTTCATGAACTTTGGAGTCTGCATCGGAATCAGATAGGGGAGTGTGTGAATTAACCTTACCATTACTTTGGGAGTCATTATTATCCTCATTTGAGTGTGCCATAAGCCCAAAGCAGGCTTCTTCATTTGAGCTTGACTCACTTGAGTCACTATCGCTAAGGGTCTTTGACTTCTTCGCGATGAAGCTCTTTTCTTCTTTCTTCTTTCTTATTTCCTTTGAAGGATCACTTTTCTTCTTTCTTTGATCCTTCCTTCTTCTTATGAGGACAGTCAGTAATCATGTGTCCTAGTTTATTATAATAATAGCAAAGAATGTCAGAAGGAATGTATTTGTTATGTTTAGACTTATACCTGTCATTGTTGTCGAAGCTTTTCTTGTGATGCTCACCATCACAACGTGATCTTCTATAATAAGATGAGGAGGGATGTTCTTTATTTGCCTCCTCTTGCTGAGCAACCTCTTAAATTGTCTAGAGAGTAAGGAGAACTCTCCATTTGATATTTAGAACTAGAGGAGCTAGTCTCTTAATATTCATATCAATTGAGGCATGTGTCATAGCTGGTGACACAACTCTCCCTTTTCTTGACCCTTCTGCCTTAAGTGTTATATATTTATCTCTAATTGACGTCATGCTTCACTCTTCTTCAACCTTTTTGATATTGGTCTTTAGCTTATGGGATAGCAGCTTCCGGAACAAGATCTATGGCTCCATTATAGCCATTTTACCAAATTCCTTGATAACAACTACCTTGGTATCTCATTCTTTCGTCAGGGATCTCAGGAATATATCATTAAGCTCATCATTGGTAAACTCTCGACAATAATTTCTTAGACAATTGGCGATCTTGAAAACATCTCGTAGCAGTCAGCAATAGTATCCCTCTTTTCTTGCTTGAAGGCTTTATATTCTTGATTTAGCAAAGATCTCCTATCATCCCTTACTTCTTTCGTTCCTTCCATGAGAACAACTAGATATTGCCACATCTCATTTGTAGACTTATAGTGGATTAAGTTTTGTAACATAGAATCTTCCAGCGCATTGGCAATGATTTTCTTTGCCTTCTTGTCTAGGGAACCGAGAGCTATCTCATCTTTGTTCAAATCCATTATCCTTTTAGGAACCATCAGATTAGGATCAATTGTTGATGGAGTCATGGGAACATGCTTCAACAATGATGAAGATTTAGGGTCAGAAGCTTCCATGAATAATTTTACCTTTTACTTCCACATGGGGAAATTCTCCTTGATGCACACTAGAAACTTCATCAAGGACAAATCCTTGCACGTGTCCATTTCTCTTATGACAACTAGATCAAGATCTGTTCAAGGTGTTAACCTATTAACAAACAAACTTTCTTTGATACCAATTGAAAGTATCTAGTTGTCAACCTAAATTACCTAAAGGGGGTGAATAGGTGAATCTTGCGGCTTATAGCAGAATAAAATTCTAGTAAAAATAAAGCGCATAGAACAAGAGAATAAACACAGCACAGACACAAGGAATTATAGTGGTTCCCCAAACTGGGTATGTCCATTGTCCCACCTCGCTTATCTAGCTCTTCGGGCTAGACTCGGCTACTTCACCAAAAATCAGATTAATTATAATCTTATAACTCAGACTCTTCCACTCCTACCAACTCGGAGAACAACTTCCCCTACACTCGACCCTTCAACAAGGATCTACAAATACTCGGAAAAACAAACCTCCTACAAAGTAATAAGAGAAATAATGTTTGAAAGAAACTCTTTTCTACGATTTGAAATAATAGTTCTTCTTCATTGCTAGAATGCTCTAACTGACTTCTTGAAGACGAAGAAGAGGAATCAAAATTTACTGCACAAATTGGATCTGAGAAACGACTGATCTCTGAATGAATATAAATCTGAAAATTTGAGATCGATCAAGTATTTTCTTTCTAAGAGGAAAAACTGATCGGGAGTGTCGTCGGCAACAAAGTTCTTCGTGAAACTCGATTTCAAATACCGATTGTTTTTGGAAATAAGAAAATGGAATATGATTTGATTTGCGATTATTAGGGTTCTCTGAAATATTCCAAGGCTATTTATAAACGATTTCTCACTAATGGCTCGAATTCGAACTTAGGTCTACCGTTTATGTTTATTGTATATGGTGGAAGCCCTAATTTTGTAAAGCCCTGAAAATGAGAATGATGCTGAAAGAAAATTCACTTGAGTCCAATTCATCTAGATATCATATGTAGTCTTTAGACTACTCAACGAACTAGTCGAAATAACTCGGTGTTAGAAATTGGCGGATTGACACTCTAGTCGGGCGGTTAGCAGTTTAGGCGGTCTGGCGGTTAGTCCAGGCGGTCTGGTTGTCTGGCAGGTTGGTGCATGGTCTGGTAGTGATCCTCTGCTGACGGTCTGGTGATTAAGCCTCAACTGCGGGCTGGTGGTAACCTGCAGTTGCGGTCTGGCGGCTTGCCACAGCAGCGGTCTGATGGTTAGCCACAACTATGGTCTGGTGGCAACCCGCAGTTGCGGTCAGGTGGCAACCCGTAACAACGGTATGATGATTAGCCGAAACTGTAGCCTGGTGGCAACCCGCAGTTACGGTCTGGCAGCTTGCGCGGATGTCTTCCCTTACGAACTGGCGGTTTCCCTTGGTGTAGTTGGGTGTTTTGTTATTATTTTGTATAGTGTGCGGTTTGACATTGTCAAACCGCATAATACACACTGATTGTATTTAATCCCACATCGTTTGTTGTATTCTCTCATCTCCCCCAGTTTATATAAATAAGGTGGCATACCTATGTAATTGTTATCTTTTTGTAGTAATAAAGTTTGCGGTTTATTTAGCTCTTTGTCCATTTTCACATAGTATCAGAGCGAACTGATCCTTTGCTCCAATCAGATCGCGGTTTGTTTGTTTAACCGTTCGACCTCTTCTACCGGCTTTGTTCGGCTTCTTCTTATTTGTCTTGTTTCTCTCCCTTCCCTCCTTTGCTTCTCGCTATGCTTGCGACTTGCTTCCTTCCCGGCTTTTCTGACCGCCCGGCTTTCTTTGCTAACCACGCTTCTTTGCGACTTGTTGTGTTCGCGCAGTTTCTTTTCTCGATTGCAAGTTCTGCCTTTTGGTCGTGGCTTCTTCCTTGCCGCTGGTGTGTTGTCACCTTGACCTGGCAGACTCTTTCGCCTCTCTTTCTTCTTCTTTGCACGACTTCTTTGATGTTCGTATTTTCTTCTCTCCTTTCTTGCGCGGGTTGTTTTCTTCATGCAACTTGTTTCTTCTTGTTTGGGTTCTTTTCTCTACTCCCGTAGTTTCTCCACCTTTGCGCTTGTTTTGTTCACGTGGAATCTCTGTTGTTTCGCCTTTTGGTCGCGGCCTTTTTTCCTTGCCGCTGGTGTGCTATCACTTTGACCGTGCGACTTCTGCTTTTTTCTTCTCACTCCACCTTATCTTGTTCGCTGCAAAGTTGCTCTTTCCGGCTTCTCCTCAAACCGTGCGGTTTGTTTTTTCTGCCGGTCTTTTTTTGTGGTCGGTTTCTTTCTACGACCACTTTGTCGGCTTGTTCTTGTCCGGCTTATTTCTCTCTGTGCGGTTAGAAATCCTTCTTTCCTCGTGGAGATGGTTTCTCTTCTCTCCTCTACCGCTCGTGCTCTTGTGGCCTCCTCTAATAAGTGGCTTATTGATTCTAGTGCCACTTGTCACATGACCGGTAACTATTGTTTGTTCTCTTCTTTGACTGCCTAGAACAGGCTACCTTCTGTTGGTATTGCAGATGAGACTTCTGCTCCTGTTCATGGTAGTGGGACTATGCATCTTTCCTTGTCTTTGTTGCTCCAGGATACTCTCTCTGTCCTAACTTTTCCATGCAATTTACTTTCTGTTCATGCTCTCTATACTCAGTTGAATTGCACAGTTACTTTTACTGGCACCACTTATTCTTTCTCTGATTCTGTCTCCAAAGTTATGATCGTTACTGGGACTACAAGTTGTGGCCTCTTTTTTTCTTGATCAAGATGTTGCTTTTTCTACTTCTTCCTCTCTTCAACAATGGCATCATCGTCGTGTTCATCCTCCTTCTCGCCTCATTCATAAACTTTTTCCAGAACTTCCTTCAGAGGATTTTCCTTTGAATTATGAAGCATGTGAGTTGGGTAAACATCATCGCTCTTCTTTCCCAGCTCCAACGGGACATTGTTCTTCACATCCTTTTAAACTAGTTCACTCTGACATCCGGGGTCCTTCTCCTATGGCTACTGTTGGAAGAGGAAGCTTATACTTTGTCACATTTATTGATGATTTCTCCAGATGCACTTGGTTGTATATCTTGAAGGATCGTTCTGAGCTATTCTCTATTTTAACTGCATTTTATAATGAGATCTTCACACAGTTTCGTGTGCCCATTCAGGTTATTTGTACTGATAATGCCAAGGAATATATCAGCCATCAATTCTCTGATTTTTGTGTGAACCATGACTTGATTCATCAAACTACTTGTCATTATACCTCTCAATAGAATGGTGTTGTTGAACGCAAAAATCTCCATATCTTGGATGTTGCTCGCGATCTTTGAATACAAATGATGGTTCCTCGGTCTTATTGGGGTCATGTTGTTCTCCTCTCTTGCTTTCTCATCAACCATATTCCCTCCTCCATTCTTCAAGGCAAGACTCCATTTTCTATTTTATATCTTGAGGCTAAGTCATTTCCTTTACCTCTGAAAATTTTTGGATGTACGGTGTTTGTTCACGTACCTTCTCCTAGTCATGACAAACTTTCTCCTCGTTTTGTTAAGTGTATCTTTCTTAGTTATTGCCTGACGTAGAAGGACTATCGCTATTTTGATCCTCTTCTGCGCAAAAAATATGTTTCATTTGATGTTATATTTTTTGAAGATACACCATATTTCTCTCCGACTTCCTCTCTCTTATCCTCTGATACTTCTTCTTCCCTGCCTATTCTCTCGGCACCTCTGCCAGAGCCAATTCTTTCCACATCTGCTCCTGTTGCTCCGTCTCTTTCTTTGGAGCCTGATGTATTGCCCTTGGAGCCTTTTGTGTCTATTCCAGAGCCTCTTCTTTCTTCTGCAAGTGCATTGCCTCCTCTGGCTAGTAGTGATTTTGATCTTCCAATTGCCTTATGGAAGGGAATTCGACAATGTACTAAGCATCCAATTGATGTTGTTGTCTCATATGCTCAGTTTTCCCCGAATACCAAGTGTTTTGCTCTTGCTATTTCTTCTACTGTAATCTCGAAAAAATATCAAGAAGCTCTTGCTATTCCTTAGTGGAAAGCTGCTATGGATGAAGAAATGAACACGTTAACTAAGAGAGGGACTTGGACTCTTACCCCCCATCTCTGGGTGTTGATGTGGTTGGTTGTAGGTGGGTCTTTGTTGTTAAGTATCTTCCATATGGCTCTGTTGATCGCTATAAGGCAAGGCTTGTTGCCAAAGGATTTACTCATACATATGAGATGGATTTCTTTGATAGTTTTTCTCCTGTTGCTCGCATCAGCACTATACGCGTTCTCTTCTTTGTGGTTGTTAATAGAGACTGGGAGATGTCTCAGTTAGATGTGAAGAATGGCTTCCTTTATGGTGATTTGCAAGAGGTGGACTACATGGAGAAATCTTTGGGTATGTTGCTCAGGGGGAGTCTCAGTTGTGCATGCTTCAGAAGGCGATTTATGGTTTGAAGCAGAGTCCACGAGCTTGATTTGAAATGTTTAGTGGAATTGTTTCTCTTATTGGGTTAAGCCGAAGCTCTATTGATCATTCTCTATTTATACGCAATACTACTAAAGGCCTTGTGGTTCTTGCTGTCTATGTTGATGATATTATTCTGATTGGTGATGATAAAGAAGGCATTGATTTAGCCAAATGACATCTTCGACAACATTTTGTTACTAAGGATATGAGAACTCCGAAGTACTTTCTGGGAATTGAGATTTCACGAAAGAGGAACTCGGTGGTTCTTTCACAACGAAATTATGCGCTAGATCTCTTAAAGGAGACAGGTCTTCTTGGCATGAAACCGGGTCGTTGCCCGATGGCAGTTAGAGATGATAAAGGGTGGATTGATGATTCTCCTCTTCTTCCAGATTTTACTGTATATAGGTGACTTGTAGGCAAACTCATATATCTGACTGTTAGTAGACAGATATCTATTATGTAGCGGGAAAGTCAGTTAGTTTATGCAGAATCCTAGAGAGTGTCATCTTCGATCTGCCATGAAGATTCTGGAGTATGTAAAAGGGTCTCCAAGAAAGGGATTGTTGTTTCAGAAGAATGGTCGCCTAAAGATTGATGCATATTTTGATGACAGCTATGTTGATAACAAGGAAGATAGAAAGTCTACATCAGGTTTTCGCACCTTTGTAGGAGGAAACTTTGTTACCTGGAAAAGCAAGAAGCAGGCAGTAGTTTCAACGTCAAGTGTTGAAGCAGAGTATAGGAGCATGGCCTCAACTACCTGTGAGTTAAAATGGCTACGGGCACTTATGCATGACTTGGGAGAAGTCTACAACCATCCTCTTCCTATGTTCTGTGATAACAAAGCCACCATTTACATAATAAAGAATCTTGTATTTCATGAGAGGACAAAACACATTGAGGTGGATTATAATTTCATTAGAGAAGAGGTATTGAAGAATCGGATATGTACTCCCTTCATCACTTTTGATAAAGAACTGGCAGACTTCTTCACAAAACCAGTTTTTGCTTCAGATGTTTGTAGCAAGTTTGGCATGGTTGACATATACGCTCCAACTTGAGGGGGAGTGTTATAAATTTGTGGTTTGACACTCTAGTGGGGCGGTTAGTTGTTCAGGCGGTCTGACGGTTAGTCCTGGCGGTCTGGTTGTCTGGCGGGTTGGTGTAGTGGTTTGGTAGTGATCCTCTGCTAGCGGTCTGGTGATTAAGCCACAACTGCGGCCTGGTGGCAACTCGCAGTTGCATTCTGGCAGCTTGCCGCAGTAGCAGTCTGATGGTTAGCCGTAATTGTGGTTTGGTGGCAACCCGCAGTTGAGGTCAGGTGGCAACCTGCAGCAACGGTCTGATGATTAGCCGCAACTGCGGCCTGGTGGCTGTTGATGCACAAAATGCGAAATGGAATTGAGCACCACCAGCTAACGGTTCGAGCACTGGGGAAAGGATGGGAAAAGGAAGAGGGACTACCGAGTGGTCGGTTACTAGTGGTTAGAGCAGAAACAAGAGCAAGCCGCAAAGAGAGGCGACACCACACTTCACCCGCCGCGGCCTGAATGCCTCTCTTGCGACGGGCTTTCCTTTTATTGAATATGAAGCGGTTACACTTAGGGATGAGAAAAAAGGAGAAAAGAGAAGCCGACCGGATAACAAGCCGCAAGGCACTAGGCTCGAGACCGCAGCTCTTAACAAGCGAGCTCCTAGACTCGAGTCTGCGTGCTTTTGGTGTGCTTCCACCCCCTATTTATCGGCTTGGGGGCCTGCCCAAACGGGCAGGGCTAAAAATACCGGCTTCCCGGGGTACAGAAGAACTGGGCAGGGGTGACAGGAAGCAAGTAAAAAGAGAAGGGGAAGGTCGCGCAGCCTGGCGGTCTTCCTCTGACGAGCTGTGGGGCTCGGCCTCTGGATGGGCTGCCCTGGGATCCCTCTAGCGGCGACCTGGAAGCGAGGCCGCCCAGCTTCATCGAGAATAGACCGGCATACTGAGAGTGGCGGTTAGGAGACCAGGGCGTCCGGTTTGAAAAGTCCATGTGAACTAGTCGTGGATTCTGGGTTAACATAATCCCCGCACATTTCCAAATTTCAGGAAATTTTGGAAATGTTAGACTAAGCTGGAGACCGCGACTACCATTAATCCTGCGATGTCTATAAAAAGCACTGAACTCTGCCATTTCTGAGAAATTATGCAAAGCCATGGGTCAGTACTCTCCACTCACGGTTAGCATACTCTAGGCCGGCGTGACTCTCTCAAATATGGATGAACTGTCTACGATGTTAGACCTGGAAAAGAGGTCGGCGGAGAAGAAAAAAAAGAGCCGGAAACCGGCAAGCTCTGTCTAAAAGCCTGAGGAGAAAACAGAGAAGCCGATCACCCCGACGGCTTCTGGGTTTGGAAAGAAACCAGCGGAGTCCGCCGCGGAAATGTCGCCGGCGGCGACTAAGGACAAAGTGGTGTCTAAACCCGCACATCCTCAAACCGGGACAACCAAGTCTTTTGACATCACCTTCTCGCCATCAGGTGAACCCCTCTTAAAATTTCCTGCGGTGGAGGAGAAAAATGTTGATTCATCCAAGCCGTGCAAGTTGACCATCCTCGACGAAGTCATCGAGGTCAACGAATACGAGGCCGATAAGTTGTGGGAGGTCGCTTTGTCTTCTGCAGAAAGGAACAAGCGGGCAGAAGTAATAGTCGGTCACCTGAAACGGTAGAGGGAAAAGAATGAGACCCTCGAAGAGAGAATGAAGAGGAAGGCGTTGAGGATGCGGGCTGTAAACCGCAATGTATCCGTAAAGACCGGGGCGGCTAGCGTGCAGTATAAGTCGCGGGAGAAAGAGGTATACGACAGTCCGCAAACTCCATCCTCCAAACCGAACTAGCCAGAAGACACGCCTGCGGCCAGCGAGACAGTGAGTGACATCCTCAAGGAGATGGAGATGCTAGAGCGGCAAGACGGGTTTTTGAAGGCATCGGCGGTCTCATAAGAGGTCGATCTCCCCGACGTTCAAGTTATTGGGGGAAAGCCCGGCGAGCCGGTAGCTGTGGTTTCTAAAGAAACCGAAAAACAGAGACTTAGGGAAAAGATGGACGAGATGAAGAAACTAATCGTTGGGAAGAAGGAGGCTTCCCCACTTTCTCTCCTGTATGGTAAACATGGAGAAGTTAAGCGTATTTTAAAATTCTACAAGTCGCGGTCACAGAAGAAGGGAGCGGACACAATTTTTAATCCGCCAGCGAGCTTCTTCCTGACCATGGCTCAACAAAAAAGCAAAGCAAGAGAAACCGCATGGCTATGGAGAGAAAAGCTAAAGTGGATAGACTCCGAGCGACTTAGGCGGCCAGTATTATGATTTGATACCCCGGTCACAGAAGGAGAAAGAATCAAGACCGGCGGTTCCTCCCTACCGAGATTCTTAAGAGAATTCGTCATTATTCGATCGAGTCTGACCACTCGCCTATTTGCAGCAGGTGTGGTGGAGAAGGCGATAGAACCGGGCGACCTGAAAACCTTCCTACCTCCCCTGAGACCGCCTCTGCCAAGTATACAGGATGAGAGGTCGGTCGAATTCTACAAGGAAGTCACTAACTTGCAGGCAAGGGTGTCGGAACACGGCGAAGCCCGTCGGGTTAAAGAAGAAGAGTGGTGGTCTGCGCTGGAGGCCGCTGAGAAGAGGACTCAAGAGGTGTTGGCCACCTTAGAGCAAGAGAGAGCAAACTGACGGTCTGCGACGGAGGCCGCTGAGAGAGTATTCAAGAGGAGTTGGACACCATGGAGCGGGTGAGAGAAGACCGGAGGTCTGCGATGAAGGCCACCTATAAAAGGATTCACGAGGCTCTAGCCGCCCTGGAGCAGGAAAGAGATGAACGGCGGTCTGCAATGGAGGCCGTTGTGAAGAAGATGCAGGAGGTTTTGTCTTCCTTATAGAAGGAGAGAGTGGAAAAGTTGGATCTGCAAGCTTTAGTGCTGATGGTCGGGTGAGTTAAGAGAGAAAGAGCGGACGGTATTCGACTTGACAGGGTAGCGGACAGGGAGCCGCCAGCGGACTCTGGAAAGGATCAGCAGCCTGCAGAGATGGCTTCTGAAAGGCAGCGGCCGCTAAGTCTCCCGTCTTGTGGGGAGACTTCAAGTCTTCCTGGAGTCGGGATGGCTGGGCAGGTTGCTGCTGCTGGCAACCTGGAGGGTCGCGTTCTACCGGTGTTTCAATTCGCCCGCGTGGAGCGCGATACCTCGTGAGTTCACCGAACTCTGCATTCCATCCACAAACTTGTTAGTAGGGTCTACGTTTAGCTGGTACTGGCCAGCGATCAAGTCGAGCGGGTTGGGAGAGAAGCACTAGAGGGCAGTGACAAATCAGCCGCAAAACATTAAACGGCTCTGTAATAATTGTAAACTGTGGATGCCGGATGACTTGACTGTTGTGAACAATTGTTGAATATTTGTTGAATATTTGTTGAATGTAACTGCGAATTGCTTTTGGCTTCATGCGGCCTAACAATCTTAGTCGTTATATTGCTCTGTCTCGGAAATTTTCTATGTGCAGGAACTTGACCGCGCAAACTGCCGAACTGGACTGCGGTTTGAATATATAGTTCTCTATAATTTGTAGGTTCAGGCC
The DNA here is from genome assembly GCA_039513925.1 of Platanthera zijinensis. Lineage (NCBI taxonomy): Eukaryota > Viridiplantae > Streptophyta > Magnoliopsida > Asparagales > Orchidaceae > Platanthera > Platanthera zijinensis. The sequence continues at coordinate 152,649,517 of CM077086.1, forward strand.
GCACGGCTTGACATTTAACCGCGATTTGACGTTGATCACTGTAGCTGCACAGAAATCCTATAAATAAAGGTGATTCCGGAGACTTCTGCACGAAAAATAAAGATGCGGGCTAAGGCAAAGTCGATGCGGTCTGAAAAGGCGACAGCGGTCAGAACTGATGCAGCTTCCGCCTTCTATGCTGCGGACCACAAAGAATGTCGGCTTAGCCAAGTCGAGCTGGACAATTTTGTAGAAAAGTACATACAGGGAAGCCCGCTGATCGCACGGCTTCCCCTTCCGCACAACTGAATTAACACTTCTGCTGCAAACCAGATCGCGATCCCCATAGACCACTTCGACTGCGGCTTTCGCTTCCCCGTCTTGATGGAAGCCATAGCGGTCTTTGATCATTATGGCGTCGTTCCCGGACAACTGCCTCCGAATTCCATCGCCGTCATCTTCAGTTTCATCTCTTACCTGAGGTCAGAAAGAGTCCGCTTCTCTACGAGGTTGTTCTGGGAGTGCTTCTCTGTCCGGCCTACTCCGGACTCTGGGACTAAAATCTTTCGTGGGCATCTATACATCGGCAGCAGGGGTCAGAAGGTCGTCATTTTGGTGAACAAAATCCCGAGTTGGTCGGAGAGGTATTCGATCTTCGAAGGAAATCTGGGGCTCCTGCCGGTCAACCCGTAAGTCCGCGATGAAGCCTCCTTCGGCAGCATCGAGCTGGAAGGCACGGAGAAGGAAATATATGACTTCTTCAAGGGCGAGCGGCTTGATGTCAATCACTAAATCCCGCTGCTGCCATCCATAGAAGACATTCAAGCGGAAGACAGTAAGTACCAACTCAAGCGAACTGATCTTTTAGTCGCGCGGCTTATGAACTGACTTCATTCTTTGGTTACGTAGCTGTAATGGAGGTCCCGCTGAACAAACCGCTGACTCTTGGCGGTTTGACCCTTACTCAGAGGGAGAAGAGGGCCCAAAGGGTTAACCTGACGTGGGTTGAAGAGGAGGAGGAAGAAGAGTCGGCTTCCTCTAGCGACTTCACACTACAAGGAATGGGCAGCGGCCTGAAGGATGTCCACGGCAACCCGACCATGCTGTGGAATCCGGACGGCGACTCTGTGTAGGTTTCAACCGCACTCCCTGACTGGGGGAGAAAGAAGATAAGCTGCCACGCCTCTGCGGTCGGCGTGGCCTTGTACGGTAAGTGCAATCTGAAGGCGCTCAAGAAGATACCTGAAGAAGACTTCTCGCGGTTTGCCGCGCAGGTTAGCGTGAGAAGCTTCGTGGCTAACCACTACATGGGCTTGGCCCATAAGAGGCTAGTTATGAATCAAGGCGACCTACAGCGGCAACTCGCCGAGAAATAAGAAGAGATTGCACGGCTAAAGGAGCAGAGCGCGGTAAGGATATTACCTGGTTCTTGCGGCTTTATTTATCAAGCCGCACAGACTGACCCTTTTTTCCTTTGTAGAAAATGTACAATCCGGCCAACCAAGCCTTCCAGAATGTCATCTTCCCGACAATTGTCCAAGGGATCGACGGAGTGCTTAACCGCCTCCGAGATTTTGGCGGCCTTACCCCGGGATTCATCGACTACACCTGCGCCGCCCTATTTCCATCATTGAAGAAAAAGGTGGTTGCTAGTTACCGAGCGCTCAAAGGCAAGGATAAGGTCGATGGAGGGGGCGAGGACATGGATGAAGAGGAGGAGGATAGCCAAGGAAGCCGAACTTAAAGTGCTTCTTCAGAAGCCGATGGTCAAGCTTCCGGGACCGCGCGGGTTGAACCATCCAGCGAGACATAGACCGGCAGTTCGCGTATGTCTTTATCTGACAGCGGCGGTTACTCGCCATCGGAGGTCGATGTCGATGGTGAAACGGACTCTGGTATTCCTGTGGCTAAAAAACTCAAGCTGGATAGTTAGTGCAGATCTTACTTGTAGTATTTTTATCTTTTTTGAACCGACAATATTATTTTGTAAAACGCGCGGTATAAATTTTGTATTACTTGAAAAATGAAATGACACCATTTTATCTTTAATGAGAATCTATCGTATTGCAGTTTTACACACTTACTTGTTCGTGTGTGTTGGGTACATTGGAAAATGTGTACCTGATTTGGAGAAGCCTCACTTAGCTCAATGATATACATCAAGGTGTATTTGATGTTATTTTGAGTTTATATGTGCAGGTTAAGTACTGGCTAAAATGTTGGAAAAAAGTTTCTAAGTCCATGTGTCGACACTTAAGAAAGCCTGTGTCGACACTTGGAGAAGCAGTGTCGACACCAGAAAAAACTATGTCGACACACAGAAGATTTTAGTCGACATCAACTGTGTTGACATCGGGAGGCAGTGTCGACACACAGGAGTAATAGTCGACATCAACTATGTCGACACCTGAAGGCAGTGTCGACACACAAAATTCTTAGTCTATATCGATTGTGTCGACACACAGGACTTGTGTCGACACTCGGCAGAGTTTCAACAATGTCGAGTGCTGTGTAGTGAAGAAGTGTTTGTGTCGACACAAATACTCTATGTCGACACATTCTCAAGATGCAGTGTAAAGAAGAAGTGTCGACATCAAGGCAGTTATGTCAACTCCACCAAAGTCTGTGTCGACACTTAAGTCACATGTGTCGACACATATTGACAGTTTTTCTCGACACATAATGACAGTCAATCTCGATGCTTTGCTGACAGAGAAAACGGTTCAAGAGCTGACTGGGAACTTGACAGCTGTGCATTCCAACAACTTTAATGAAGCTGTCAGACTTGTCAGAAGTTAGTTAGAAACCGGATCAGCCGGTTACCATGGATGAAGTCTATATATATAGGTGGATTAAGAATAAGAAAATGATGAACAACAGATCATACACACATAACTAACACAACTATTGAGAGATTGATTGTTGATCAAGAAAGTGCAAGTCACACAGAAGAAGATCTTCGTATGAAGATCTAAGAAGACAATCTGAAGTGATTATCCACTCAGATTTTGTCTAAGGTGAATTCATTCAGAATTCAGAAGGAACATCAGAAGATTTGAGGAAAGAGAGCTCCAGCTATTTTGAGGTCAAGAAGGAGACAATCAAAAGTCTCTTAAGAAGTAGATCCTGAACTAATCTACTAAGTAGATCCAGATCCATATCTGGAATCCAAGAAGAAAGCTGTCAGTCAGTCAACTTCAAAGGAGATCAACCCTACTAAGTTCAGATTCAAGAAGCTTTAAAGAAAGCAAAGAACAGGTTGATTTCAGTCATCAATTTCATCAAAAAGCTGATTAAGAATTCTCTTATCTTTTCTCTCTCAACAAGGGTAAGAGCCCATCAAATTACTTATCAAATTCTATAGGATTTTTTCAAAGATCTGAGTTGTAAGCCTGTGTTATAAAGGCTGAGTGTATGAGATTTAGATCTCTGAGTGGTAAGGCTGTTTGAGCCTGAGTGTAAGAGAATTGGTTCTCTGAGTTGTAGGCCTTGGGTCAAGGCTGAGGTAGGGTTGTTAGCCTGAGTTATAGGAACCTTATAGGGTTCTAAGTTGTAGGAACCTTTCAGGGTACTGAGCTCTAAGATCTGTGGATCTGAGAAGAAGGAAGAAGTTAGGCCGAATCTAGCACACTACTAGATAAGTGAAGGGGGAAAGTGGATGTACCCAGACCTTGGGGAACCACTATAAACCTATGTGCAATCTGTGATGCTTGTGTTATTTTAGATTCTGTGATTGTATATGTTGTGTTAGCTGTAGAGATTTGAGATTTATATTAAAGAACTGATGCTATATTCTGCCTTAGTTTAAAACAAGGAAAAGAACCTATTCACCCCCCCCCCCCTCGAGGTGTTTTGGTTGTCTTGAAGTTAAATCTATCAAGTGGAATCAGAGGAAGGTTGCTCAAAGAAGGACTTAACAGTCTGAGTTAGATCCCTAAGGCAGAATCAAGAATCAAGAAAATGGGTTCTGGTGAAAATCACAAGGAACTAGGGTCTATGAAATTACCCATCTGTAGGAAAGAGATATTTGGAATATGGAAAGAAAGAGTCAGGTTGTTTATGGAGGTTTCTGACCCAAGGATCTATATTATAGTAAAAGAAGGTCCTTATATTCCAATGAATGTGTTTGTTCTAGATGCAAATCAAAGAACTCCTAAATATTTTTCTGAGATGACTAAGGATGAGATCATCCTGGCAACTATGGATAAAAGAGCTCAGAATATCATAGTAAGTGTCATAGATGATTCAACCTTTCAGAATTTGATTCACTGCAAGACCTCCAAGGAAATGTGGGACACTTTGATAGTCTACATGGAGGGTTTTGAAGAAGTTAGACAAGATAGAAAGTCTATGCTAAATCAGGAATATGAAAGCTTCAGACAAGGGAAATCAGATAGCATATCTGAGTGATATAAGAAGTTCTATAGAATAGTTAATGAGCTGATGTCTTATGGAAGGGTCTTTAGTACATATGAACTGAATGATAAATTCCTAAGATTCTTGACAAAGGATTGGGATACCAAGATTTGTGCCATTAGGGAAGTGGCCAAACTTGCAGATATTTCTCCTCCAACTTTATTTGGAAAGTTGCTGTCTTATGAAATGCAACTAATGACTAGAAAAGAGGAAGAAAGAAATTCTAAAGGGGAGCATAAAGAAAAGTCTGTGGCCTTCATGGTTGAAGCCACTAGAAAGAATAGGAGGATGTCTTCATCACCTCCTAGGGAAGTTGCTGAAATTACCTCAGATAATTAAGACAACCAACATTCAGATAGCAGTGATTCAGATATAGATTTTGCTGCCTTTACAAGACAGTTTCAGAGATTCTTGAAGAAGAAGCAGTGGAAATCTAGGCCCTCCACATCACAGACAGTTGATGACTATTATCAAAAGAGAAAGTCATCTAGGAAGGACAGGAGCAGGTCAAAGCCTAGCAAATCTACAACATCAAAGATAGTTTGCTATTGCTATAATAGGCCTGGACATGTTGTGGCAAAATGTCCAGACAAAAGAAAGGAGTCTGCTGATAAAAGAAAGACTCAACAAAAGAGCAAGAAGGAGAAATCCTTTGTTGCTAAGAAGGAGAAAATCTTGACAGACCAATAAACTTCCGAGTCTGAATCTGATGCTGAGGCATACATTGGTCTTTATGCAGCTGATGAAGAAGAAGAGTTTATGCAATTGCTGAACTCTATCAATGAACAAGAAGACCATTAGTGTATGGGACTGATCGCTGTATCAGAAGAAGACAAGTGCCAGGATCAGCCTGGTCCTAGTAAGGTATAATGTAATTCTAGAAATTAAGATTGTAGTACTGGCACAGAGTCAGCTATATCTGCATCAAGTGATGTGGTTGGATCTGAGTCTGAAGGTGATATTCATCAGTTGATAGATGAATATGGGGACTTGTTGCTGGCACTAAAGAAAAGCAAGAACCTGGCCAAAACTCAGGCTAAGGAAATTGCAGATCTTAAGATGGCTGTATCTGGTTTAGAGAAAGAGTTGGATCAAAAATTGAATGAGATTGCCAAACTGAAAAATATATCTGTTATTCAGATGGGCACAATCACATACAAAAATGATCTAATTAAAAGTCTGGAAACCAGACTTGAAAAGGAAAAAGATTTGGTGGCTAATTATTCCAAGCCTAAATCAGTTTTACCCTAAATAAATGAGTTTGTGGCTCAAAAGGGTAAGGCTGAAATAGGTTTTAAGGGTAAGACTAGGGCTGTCCAATTCAAGAGAAAGGTCAAAGCCTCAGTCCAGCCACTGAATTCCAAAGTCCCTGTAGTGTTTAGAAAGGTACAAGTGCCTTCTAACAAGTATGACCTTGACAATACTCATGGTCATAATAAGACTCAAGTTCTGAATGACAAGGGTGGTTATGTGAATAAGGTAGCCCATGTTCATAAACCCCATGTTTTTAAGAAAACAGTGGGTGTAGCTGTAGCAGTACTAGCACAATACAAAAGAGTTGATGTATCTAAAAATAGATATAACAAGTATGAATGCTGGTGCTGTGGCAAGACAAGTCATTATGCCATAGATTGCTGGCACAACACTAGTGTCAGGAAGAACAACAATCTACCTGTTAGAAGAGCAGCAGGTAGATTTGGTAAGTATGAAGCTAACTTGAACCAAGGACCCAAGACTTACTTGGGTTCTAAGGGAAAGTAATTCTTTATTGTAGGTGAGTCCAAGTCACCATACCCCTATATGGTACTTGGACAGTGGATGTTCCAGTCACATGACTGGAATAAAGGGATTGCTGAAGGAGTACTTGCCTATCATAAATGGGCCTAAAGTAATATTTGGTGGCTCTGAAAAAGGAATCATCAAAGGATTTGGTAACATTTCTAGTAACCAGATTACTATCACTCAAGTGGCCTATGTGAAGGGTTTGAAACTTAACCTTATAAGCATAAGTTAGTTGAGTGATTTAGGATATGACATTTCATTTGTTAAGAATGGATGTCATATCAAAAGGTCAAGTGATCAAAAGGCCATTTTGACAGGATATAGAAAAAGGAATGTGTACTGTCTTAATTTTGAGTGTGAGAACAAAGGTTCTCCTATTTGTCTTGTATCTGATGAGAGAGTCTCTCATTGTGTCAAATGGCACAAGAGGCTGGCCCATCTTAACTACAAAACAATTGGCCAACTCTTTAGTAAAGAGTTAGTGAGGAATGGTCCTCAAGGTAAGTGTATAAAGGAAGGGGTATGTTCAGCTTGTCAAAAGGGCAAGCAGACAAAATCCTCCTTTCATAGCCTTAAAAACAAGGATTCAGTGAGGTGTCTATACCTCTTACATATGGATCTTTTTGGTCCTATGTCAGTTCATAGTCTAGGTAGGAAGGTCTACACTTTTGTGGTGGTAGATGACTATTCTAGATATTCCTGGGTGTTCTTTCTGAGACAAAAATCAAAAACACCGAGTGTTTTACATAGTTTTGTCAAACAAATTCAAAATGAATTAGACAGTACAGTGGTCAAAATAAGAAGTGACCATGGCACTGAATTTCAATCTGAAAGTATGACAAGACTGTGTGAAGAATTTGGGATTTTCCAAGAATTCTCCTCACCTAGAACACCACAGTAAAATGGTATTGCTGAAAGAAAGAATAGAACATTGATTGAGGCTGGTAGAACTCTATTAAGTGACACTTCTCTCCCAGAATATTTCTGGGCTGAGGCAATAAACACTGCATATCATGTGATCAACAGGGCTTCTATCACCAAGTGCCACAACAAGACTCCCTATGAGATCATGAAAGGTAGAAAACCAAATTTATCCTATTTTAGGATCTTTGGTTACAAGTGCTATATCCTTAACAATGGCAAGTATTATCTAACTAAGTTTGCTACCAAATCCCAAGATGGGATATTTGTTAGGTACAGCAACAATAGTAAGGCTTATAGAGTCTACAACTTGATTACTCAAGTTGTAGAAGAAACTATACATGTTGTTTTTGATGAAACTAGATTGATCAACAGTGAGTTGCCTTGTAGCTCTTGTAGTTCTACAGGTATTAATGATAAGATGGACAAGCTTACCATTACAGAAGAAACAACTGCAGATCAAGAAATGGAAAATGGTGGCTACTGTCCAGGGGGAGTACAGGACTCTCTAGATGCTGAAGTACACCAAGAGGTGCAGCACATTGAAGAGTCTAGAGGTGTTCAACCAGAAGATAGTCTACCTCCAGCTGTTAGACATTTAAAAGATCATCCAGCAAGTCAGATAATTGGTGATCTAAGACATGGAGTGCAAACTAGAAGCAGGAATTTGAACACAGTCCTATACTCAAGCTTTCTATCTCAATTAGAGCCAAAGAAATTTGAAGAAGCTATCCTAGACCCACATTAGATTAATGCCATGCAAGAGGAGCTAAATCAGTTCAGAAGGTGCAAGGTCTGGGAGTTAGTTCCTAAACCAAAAGACCACAATATCATTGGAACAAAGTGGATCTTTAGGAACAAATTGGATGAGAGTAGAATTATTGTGAAGAACAAAGCAAGACTTATTGCAAAAGGATACAGGCAGGAAGAGGGTGTTGACTTTGATCAAACCATTGCCCCAGTATCAATACTGGAAGCCATTAGAATGTTTCTTGCCTATGCAGCATATCAAGGATTCAAAGTATTCCAAATGGATATAAAATCAGCATTCCTGAATGGAAATCAAAAAGAAGAAGTCTATGTAGAGCAGCCTTCAGGTTTTGTAGATTCTCTCAAACCTGATTATGTTTATAGACTTAGGAAAGCTTTGTATGGGTTAAAACAAGCCCCAAGGGCTTGGTATGAAACCATGTCTACTTTCCTTATTGAGAACAAATTCTCAAGAGGGAAAATAGACAAAACTCTATTTCTAAGGGAATCCAAAGGTAAGATAATCTTAGTCCAGATTTATGTTGATGACATAATATTTGGGTCTACAGAAAACAACCTTTGCAAGAAGTTTGCTAAACTTATGCAAGGGAAGTTGGAAATGAGCAGTATGGGGGAACTTAAGTTCTTCTTGGGACTCCAAGTAAGACAGACTGGTGATGGCTTGTCCATATCCCAGTCTAAGTTCACCAAGGAGTTAATTAAGAAGTATGGTATGGAATCATCCTCCACCATGAGAACTCCTATGGGAACAAGTATGCCTATATGCAAAGATGATGTAGGTAAACCTGTAGATGAGTCTTTGTATAGAGGAATAATTGGCTCTCTACTATATCTCACTGCTAGTAGACCAGACATTATGTATGAAACATGTGTCTGTGCTAGGTACCAATCATGCCCAAAAGAATCTCATTACACTGCAGTTAAGAGAATTTTGAGATATCTAAAGGGAACACCTAATCTAGGCCTTTGGTACCCAAGGAATGGAGATTTTCTACTAACAGGCTATTCAGATGCAGACTTTGCAGGTTGTAAAGAAGATAGGAAAAGCACTACAGGTACATGTCAATTTCTAGGAGGAAGATTGGTGTCTTGGAGCAGTAAGAAGCAGACTAGTGTGGCAATTTCCACAGCTGAGTCTTAGTATGTGGCAGCAGGAAGTTGTTGTGCACAGCTGTTGTGGATTCAACACCAGCTAGAAGACTATGGTATTCAGATAAGTAGAACACCTTTGTTTTGTGATTCTACTAGTGCTATTTCTATTGCTAATAATCCTGTTTCACATAGTAGGAATAAGCATATAGAAATAAGATACCATTTTCTTAGAGAACATGTAGAGAAAGAGGACATCTCACTAGAATTTGTTAAGATAGATTATCAAATTGCAGATGTATTTACTAAGCCTCTAGATGAAACTAAATTCAATAGATTTAAAATTGAATTAGGAATGTCGACCATATGTTAGATTAACATAAGTGGCTAAGTAAAATTATATTGACACATTCAGTAATAATGTGTCGACATAGAGGATTTGTGTCGACAATTAAGGGAAATTGTGTCGACACAGTATCGTAGTGTCGAAACCTAAGGGACAAAGTGTCGACACATCCAGAAAAGTAGTGTCGACACAACCAGAGTAATGGTGTCGACACTTCCAGAAATTGTGTCGACACTTGCAATAAGAGTTGACACAGAATTTCTGGTGAACTACTAAGTATGTCCAGTGTCGACATATCATTAATTGGTGTCGACACATAGTAGTCAGCACCGTGGTCGAGACAATAGAAGTATGTGTCGACACTTTTCAACAGTGTCAACACATTAGACAATAGAAGTATAAATAGGTCGAGAACATATTCTGTCGACACGCTCACCATTGTGTCGAAAAACTCTCTTCTCTCAATTCAAGATTACTCTCCATTACAATGGCGCCAAAGATTGAAGATAACATTAACGAAGGCTACGAGCTGCTGCGCAATGCTTTTGATGATGCGGCAATAGAGATTAAAGGGGTCATTACCCTTGTCACTGATAATGGGTTAGAGTTTCTTGTATCTAAACCTACCAAGATCTTGAAGAAAGAAGTGTTTGAATTCTATGCTGCTGCAACAGTGGACTCCACTGGACTGAAGATTAAATCGACAGTTCATGGTAATAGAGTCAAACTTACTCTAAAAAGTTTAAGACAGATTCTTCATCTTCCAAGAATTCAGGATGAAGAAGAGGTCCCAGCCTCAAAGACAAGGGAGGCTCTCCAGTGGTGTGGATTGGATCCAACCATGAAGATTGGAGCAGCCATAAACTGAAAAGGAATGAATCAACAAGGAAAATTTCTATCTGAAGTGGTAGGGAAGGTGATTTTGTGTAAATTGGGAGGCCAAGATAGGATCTATGTCATTATGTTCAATCTGATGACCAGGATAATCTATAAGATTACCACAGATTGGTCTGCAGTTTTGTTTGAGAAGATAAAGGAAGGAATCAAAAAGCCAAATTTGGCTAGATTAATGAGTTTATACCTAGCTGGAGCAATTCCAGAGGTAATGCATCAGCTTCCAGGATCTAAAATAAATCATATGAGAAGGATGGACATCAGGATAATATCCAGATGGGATAGGGTTCTCTCCAAGGACACACCTGATTTGGATAACCAAGAGACTGCAGCAAAATCACAAGTCCATGACATTACTGATCATGATCATGTGCAGGAGGACACAATGAATGCACAAGTGCAGGGGGAGCAAGTTAGGGAATAGGTCCAGGACCTGGCTGAAAATGCCCAAATTCATGAGGAGACAGTTACTGCACAGTTGCAGGGGAGCAACATTCTGCACAAGGACAAGGGGAAGAAAGCATTCACTTGGCAAGTGAAATGAGTTCACAATCTATTCTTGAAACACCTCATGTCAACAATCTAGCACTAAATGTGATCATGGAGGATACATCTATGGTTGCTGATGCTCCAGAAAAAGCAGTTCTCACTCAACAAGAGTTCACCCTAGAAGACTTATTTCCTGACATAGGGGGAGCAGTTGAGGGGGAGCAAGTTAACCTTGAGAAGGTGGAGCATAGGACTGAAAAGGAGATGCCTCCTAGTCCCAAAGAAAGAGTAAATATTGAAAGTTCCTTTGATTCAAAGGATGAGGAGATAGAAAGTTTAAAGAAAAGAAAACTAATGGTTTTTAAGAGGAGAAGCCAGAACTATAAGAAGGCTTTGCAAGCTACTACTTCTCAACCAGCCCCTGCGACTGATTATAGCAAATTGTTGGTTGATTTACAAGTGAAATTTGATGAGCAGAGATTGGCTCTTGAGAAATATGTGGATGAAAGCCATAAGGCCCTCCAATTTGATCTAGCACAAGATATAAAATTCATCAGATTTGAGGTAAATAAGAATAAGAAAGAAATGACAGATTGCTTCCACAAGGGGGCAATGCTGTAGTCTTTCTAGCAAAGCAATAAGCAGAAATCAAGAAACAAGTGGATGATATTGCTGTCAAATAAGGCTATGTCCTTGAAAATCAAATAAGAATGAATGAAAATCTGAGTTAATCTCACAATGAGATAGTCACATAAGTAAGGAAAACGGTTATTGCAATGACTGAGGCAAGAAATAAGGAGAAAGAAGAATTTGATAAGAATCTACAGGAAGCCTTTGATTCCTTTAAGACAGCTATTACTACTTCTCAGCAAACAATTTCTGATCAGCTTCAAAAGTTAAAGCCATTCTTTAAAGATGGTATCAATTACATGGATGGGCAAATCAGATTTCAAAAAGATGATTTGAGAGAACATGTGGCCAGAGAAGTCATAAAGGGGGAGAGGGTGTTAGTATATGCAGGCTCTGATCATGCCAAATGGATAACCAACAGTATTAGATCCACTCTGGGATATCCACCCTTATGTGATGATGATAATGTGGCTGAGTCAGGTGTGCAACCAGCTCTACTTGAAGGTGATCAACCTGAGGTTGCCCAAGTTATTTACCCCCCCTGTAGATCTTGAAATGATACATCAACAAGTTCAGTATATGTACAGCCCTCCACAACAAGTTACTAATGTTATTATTGAAAAGGTAGATATGCCAGAAGCTGGTGTGAAAGCTCAGCAAGATGCTCAATTATCAAAGAAGAGATTCAGAGAGCAGGCAGAGTTAAAACTAGATTTTGAGCAATGGAGCCCCACTTCTAGAAATATCATATTAACTGCCTGGAAAGCTGTAAAAGACCAAGATCATGAAAGGGGTAAATGGTATAATGAGCAGGAGTGACAGAAGTATGAGGCAAGTAAGGAAGCAATAGTTCAATACAGAAGAAAGGCTAAGAGTGGGAAGCTACCTCCTGATGCTCAGGAGCCTAGCAAGTATTTCCCTAAGCCTTTTCATTACATTGAAAGGCAAAGGATTAAGTCTGAAGCACAAAAGAAGGCTGAGTTGAAAGGCAAGAAGCCCATTGAAGATACAGAACCTTCTGTGCAAGATCAGATTAAATCAGGGAAAGGAATAGTCATCAAGGAGCCATTCGAGCCTTAGTTTAGTTTTACTAGCTTTTCCAAGAACTATGTAATTCTTAGTTTTTAAAGAAGTCTATATAAACAGTGTTAAGAAACTTTTTTATATAATAAACAAAACAATGTTCCATGTTCATTTAATTTGCATCCTTATTCTGTGATGTTAGTTTATTATTTGTTTTGTTTATATGTTACCCTTTTAAATAATGCTTATACACATCATCATGTTTATTTATCATAAGTGGTGTATATCATTGACAAAAGGGTTATGACTTCTCCAAATAGGGGGAGATTGTTGGGTACATTGGAAAATGTGTACCTGATTTGGAGAAGCCTCACATAGCTCAATGATATATATCAAGGTGTATTTGATGTTATTTTGAGTTTATATGTGCATGTTAAGTATTGGCTAAAATGCAGGAAAAAAGTTTCTAAGTCCATGTGTCGACACTTAAGAAAGCATGTGTCGACACTTGGAGAAGCAGTGTCGACACTAGAAGAAACTGTGTCGATACACAGAAGATTTTAGTCGACATCAACTGTTTCAACACCGAGAGACAGTGTCGACACACAGGAGTAATAGTCGACATAAATTGTGTCGACACCTGAAGGCGGTGTCGACACACAGAATTCTTAGTCTACATCAACTGTGTCGACACACAGGACTTGTGTCGACACTCAGCAGAGTTTCAACAATGTCGAGTGCTGTGTAGTGAAGAAGTGTTTGTGTCGACACAAATACTCTATGTCGACACATTCTCAAGATGCAGTGTCAAGAATCAGTATCGACATCAAGGCAGCTATGTCAACTCCACCAAAGTCTGTGTCGACACTTAAGTCACATGTCTCGACACATATTGACAGTTTGTCTCGACACATAATGACAGTCAATCTCGACGCTTTCCTGATAGAGATAAAGGTTCAAGAGCTAACTGGGGACTTGACAGCTGTGCATTCCAACAACTTTAATGAAACTGTAAGACTTGTCAGAAGTTAGTTAGAAACCGGATCAGCCGGTTACTATGGATGAAGTCTATATATATAGATGTATTCAGAAGAAGAAAATGATGAACAACAGATCATACACACACAACTAACACAACTATGTAGAGATTGATCGTTGATCAAGAAAATGCAAGTCACACAGAAGAAGATCTTCGTATGAAGATCTAAGAAGACAATCTGAAGTGATTATACACTCAGATTTTGTCTAAGGTGAATTCATTCAGAATTCAGAAGGAACTTCAGAAGATTTGGGGAAAGAGAGCTCCAGCTGTTTTGAGGTCAAGAAGAGACAATCACACGTCTCTTAAGAAGTAGATCCTGAACTAATCTACTAAGTAGATCTAGATCCATATCTGGAATCCAAGAAGGAAGCTGCCAGTCAGTCAACTTCAAAGGAGATCAACCCTACTAAGTTCAGATTCAAGAAGCTTTGAAGAAAGCTAAGAACAGGTTGATTTCAGTCATCAGTTTCATCAAAAAGCTGATCAAGAATTCTCTTATCCTTTCTCTCTCAACAAGGGTAAGAGTTCATCAAATTACTTATCAAATTCTGTTGGATCTTTTCAAAGATCTGAGTTGTAAGCCTGTGTTATAAAGGCTGAGTGTAGGAGATTTAGATCTCTAAGTGGTAAGGCTGTTTGAGCCTAAGTGTAGGAGAATTGGTTCTCTGAGTTGTAGTCCTTGGGCAAAGTCTGAGGTAGGGCTGTTAGCCTGAGTTGTAGGAACCTTATAGAGTTCTGAGTTGTAGGAACCTTTCAGGGTTCTGAGATGTAAGATCTGTGGATCTGAGAAGAAGGAAGAAGTTAGGCCGAATCGAGCACACTGCTAGATAGGTGAAGGGGGAAAGTGGATGTACCCAGACCTTGGGGAACCACTATAAACCTATGTGCAATCTGTGATGCTTGTGTTATTTTAGATTCTGTGATTGTATATGTTGTGTTAGTTGTAGAGATTTGAGATTTATATTAAAGAACTGAAGCTATATTCTGTCTTAATTTAAAACAAGGAAAAGAACCTATTCATACCCCCCCCCCTCTAGGTGTTTAGGTTGTCTTGAAGTTAAATCTATCAGTGCGGCTTAACTTTTCTCACTTGTTACTTACTTAAGAAAGTTGATTGATGAATTCACCGAATTAGACTTAACAAAAATACCTTTGTTCTTGTTAAGCTCAAATAGAATACCAGCCGCTATATTAGTCGTCTGCGAGTTTATAACAACCCGACCATCCTCGAATATTTATGTAGCCATAAGCCGGGCGGTCATAAAATTATTTGCCAATAAGGTGAAGCAATACTACAGTTGCCGGGTATCAAGGCATATTCAATACGAAACCGCACGACGAATACCATTGACTGCTGATAGGTCATAGTTTAATTGGAGATTAAGAATATACACACTGATTGTTAAGCCAGTCGGCTAAATAAATAAATCGTTGACAAAGGTTTAATAATCAAACTGATGGTGGCGGCTTATCTGAACATTAATATAGACCACGCTTCCAATATGAAAAATACTCAAGGATATAGATAAACAGCCCGCGGATTCTCGAAGTAGCGAGTCGCAAGTTGTTTAAATTGAATACCATAAGTCGGCGGACTCAGGCCAGGAATTGACTGACAGAATCAAGTCGACTGGATTCCTGAGTATATTAATAATAAACCGGCAGCGAGGCCTCCATAAGCCGAATAGAATAAACCGGAAAACTTAACCGCACGGTCTGCAAACTGTGTAATGTAAATCGGCTAGAGAAGATTGTAAAACCGTAAGACGGCGGACAAGGTCACACTGACCTGTAAAAACAAGAGGAGCTACAGGCTTATGTGTCGATGTGGGCAGGTGCATGTAGCCTTGCTTTTCGCACAAAGATGACATAAGCAGGGCTAAAGTTCGATATCCGCGACCAATGTCATATAAGACCCCCTTTTTTTCTTTTTAAACCACCGGGGTCTTAGCCCAGAATTACCGCTTTGCGGTGGCACCGACTCACGGGAAGGCAACCACTACAAAACGCCAATTCTGCCGGCCCTTTTCGATCACAAGAGAGAGAAGTAATTTTACATAAAATGTAAACAAGTCCACAGAAATATGTAAATAAAAGTGAAATCACACCCAGTCCATCAGTAGATAAATACAGGAAATAGATAAATGGGCTCGAGCCCGGTACATCAGAGTCCTCACTACAAATCACTCATCGCGGAAGCTATAAAATACTAATCACTCACGGAGCTGGTCGCAGGTGCACCGGTGCTAGACTGACCCACCTCCATGCGCACCGTACTCCGCTGGTGCTGGTCCCTGGACTGCTGGTCCCTGTCTCCCATCCGGAGCTCCTGTAAGGTTGTGGTTCAAAAACCATTAGTCATAAAGACTAAGCCCTATTATCCCCTACCCCTCCCACCACGGGTCCTAAGCACCGGGCGGAGAGGAGGAAAGGGAAGCTTCAAAGGTGGAGAATACTCAAGCAGATGACAAGGGAGCTAATCTAACAATTATTTAGAATAATGTACAACTAGCAATCCTATGGTAGTAAATGGTAAGGAAGAGAAGTAGTAAGTATCAAATGTATAAAAAATGCAGCTAGAGAATAGTAAGTAAACAAGCAAGTAAATAAGTAAGTAACCTTAACTTATATGAATGCCCATACAAACTTATAAGTTAAGGGGTCTTCTGCAAGGCTCCCATCGTATAAAAAGTCTCATACCGATTTATAT
Source organism: Platanthera zijinensis (assembly GCA_039513925.1). Classification (NCBI taxonomy): domain Eukaryota; kingdom Viridiplantae; phylum Streptophyta; class Magnoliopsida; order Asparagales; family Orchidaceae; genus Platanthera; species Platanthera zijinensis. Next base: position 152,665,609 of record CM077086.1, read on the forward strand.
GTTGGGGTGTCGGTTGTATGCAAATATGAGTGTAGTGATATGCTATGCCATGATTCATGCAGGTGCAACTCACACACACGACTCTATGCGCACAGACCTTTAGTTCCCCTTGTTCGGGCAGCTAGCTTCACTCCCAGGAACCTCCGTAGTGGCAAACGGAGACAGTGGGTCGGGCCCCCCACTCCTAGGTGGGTATCCACACTACCGGGCCTAGCCCTTCCGTACGCCCCTAAAAGAACACAACCTAGAGTATCCGCGTACTACTGCTGGCTGTACCCACCAGACTTTCTTGGGCTAAGTGTCTCACACCGCTGAGTCAGCGTACCGATGTCGGTGGGAACGACAATCAGATACCGAAGACCCAGCACCTTTATTCTGTACTCCAACCCTCGAGCCCTCGGCCCCCCGGACTGTCCTGTCCGTGCATCTACCTTCAGAGCTACCGTCTGAATGGCATTCAAAGCAACTTATTCTACCATCCTAGCTATCGGGGAGTGTGTATGTGCAACCCTAGTTATACTAGTTGCTCTTTTAATTTATTATTCCTATGGTTTACGTTAGCCCAGGACTGCCCCCGGCATACCCCGTGAAGGGCTCTCAAGGGGCACTAGGAACCAAGACGGCGGCATTACGGCCCGAAGTTCCCTTTCGCAAGGCACTTATTGTTATTGGTTGATCTCCCTTAACCCGATCCCTTTTTAGTTACTTTAGATCTAACCCTAGAGTATTAAGACTCTTCCATTCCTACCCGGGGTGGACGATCTTTCGTCGTTCCCGAACGCCACTTAACCTTAACCAGCCTCACACTCCACTTATCCTAACTTCCAAAAAAATGAACTTAATCTAGCTTGCCCTAACCAACCAGCAACTACCAAAATTCCATTTCCCAAGTTCATTATTACTCTAGATCAGTTTTCGTGGTTTTACTATATGCAGACCATCCTAAGGTACATGAGGAGTATAAGGGGAGGTACTCCAATTTGTCTTCTGAATCTCCTATAATATAATTTACTGGAGGTCTACCATGACATAATTAGTCTAAATCCAAGGTTTCCAAATTTTCCTATTTATCGGGCATTTAATTTATTTATTCTAAGATTCTGAATGCCCTAGTATGAACATGAAGTGCACTAATGAGCCAACAATTAATCATCATAAAATCATTAAAAATCCTATGAGACATTTAAATAGCAATTCCAAGTTTTGAGAGATTCCAGAGGTGTTTAGGCCTATATTTTCTAATTTACCGTTTTAGGCCACTTTTATTATATTATGAGGGAAGTACTGTAAATATATATCCAAAAATTCCAAGAAAATTATAGAAGCTATATAGGGACCTAAAACCATCATAAACAAAGTACCATAATTTTTTCTCTAACATTTAAACTGTGAATTTATTTTAATGCAAGGTACTAATTTTCTTAACTTAATGAAGGAGGTACTGTTTTTAGTCATCTAAAATTCCAGAGAAAATTACAGGATCACTATCATAATTTGAAACACCCACTGACCCAATTTCATAATTCTCCAAATAGTAATTGGACATCATTTGTATTTTTGACTACATATCACAATTAATACGTTAAAGAAGTATTTACCAGAAATAGTTAGTTAAAATTTCCAAGAAAAATACTGAAGGTATAACATGCTATAAGATGCCCTAATCCAAGGTTTCATAATATTCCAGTAAATAGAAATTCCATAATTATCAAAATAAATATCTAGGGCACAATTAGAGTTGTAAATGAAGTACTGTATAAATTAATCCAAAAATATCAACAAAATTATATCATGGTTATTTTGACTAGAAAATCCCTTTGCCCAAATTTTACTTGATTTGAAGTTCATTAAATAGCTTAATAATTCAAATTAAAGTTGGTGACCTAAACTAGGGTTAGGATTTTAGGTAGCCTAGCTGTCTCCAAATACCCTAAACTTTTGTCCAGAGAACTATACTGGCCCTATGGTTCTCTCCACCAAATTTTAAGTCAGTCCAAGGTCATTTGACCCCATGACCTTCACAACCCCAAAAGCCACCATTAAGGGATTTTCCCTAGGGTTCTAGGGCTACCCTACACCAAACCACTCCAAACTCCCTTGGAGGGTGTGTCATGCCCTAAAAAGTCAGTGACCAAAATATCAGCCCCCGTTGAGGCGATATGGCCACTCAAATACCAAGGGGGTGTTTGATCCTAAATTATCCTATAAGGATCATCCTAGGGTTGAACACAACCCTATTCAAAATATCTCCAAATGAGATGAAACTTTTACCATAACCTAATGATAAACCCAGGGACCACTCTCCAAAATTTGGGAGGGTTTGGAAGTCATTTAGCCATCTAATTAAATTATGCTAGGATTATTAAATTTTTCTAAAAACTATAGAAAAACATTCTCCAAAAATTCTCATTTTTGGATAGCACCTATATATAGGTAAGAGTAGGCCACACCCCAAATTTCAAGTCATTTTGATGACTGGATTGGAGTGGGGAAGTTTTCTAAGGTCAAGACAGCCCTATGGATAGACATCACCAAAAAGGGTGTTGTGGTCTAACCAGGACTCCAAATCGAGTGAAATCAATTTTGAATTAAAGTAGCCTTTAAGGGCTACATTTTCGATGTTGACTACTTTTTATGTTTCAGCACCTACGGGCTATAATTTTCAGTTTTAACGAAGTGTACAGTAATGGGATTTAAATTCCTAATTATACAAAATATAATATAATAAAAATAACACTGTTCATCTTCTTCTTTACTCGAACCCGAACAGAACCAGAAAAACAACTATTGTTGTAGCTTTTCCAAAGCTATTTCCCGGCCATCCAGCCATCTCCCCGGCCGTCCACCACCACCACCACCTCTATTGAGGTGAGGGCTACCGTCGGGCGACGGCACGGCCATCGGAGAGGCGGTTTCCGGCGAACCCGCCACCATGAAATTTTCAGAAAACCATGGAAACGCTCACCCGATCTGGCTCTTTTGAGCCCGATATCTCTTCTAACGATTTCTAAGATCTATCCGCAGAAGAAGAGGGAGGGGAGGACCTTGTTCACGGGCTGGAGGCGTGCGGAGCGTCGGGAAGCCATTTGCGTGGTGGTGGCGTCGCCGGAAATTCTTCAACAGTAAGGGGGAAATCTGAATCCGTTTAATTGAGCGTGTAACCTTCTCCTCTTGCTCTTAGGAGTCTTTTATAGATCAGCAAGTGGGAAGGGGAAAGGATGAAACGTTCATCGCCATTAATATTTCTCTTAATGACGTTTCGGTTATGGTAGAGGCAGTTGAAATGCTGGAAACGAAGAGGTGTTTGCCAGGTGGCGATTTCCTATTGGACCAACATTTCCTTAATTTATTAAATAATCAGAGTAGGAAACGGCCCATAAATATTCCTGGTGTAACTTCCCATAATCAGAATTGATTACAACGTCGGTTACCGAAATTTCCAGTCTGGCTGACGTTTCGGCCTTTGTTACGGGCGTGACACATAGGTCACGGGCGTGACAGGCCCGGGTGGCCAATTCTGGGATCGACGATCGTCGAAGGGTAGTCACGCCCTTGGTCACGGGAATGACACATGGGTCACGGGCGTGACACATGGGTCACGGGCATGACAAGCCCGGGTGACCAATTCTGGGTTTTACGATCGTCGAACTGAGATTGACGATCGTCGAAGGGTTGTCACGCCCTAGGTCACGGGCGTGACACATGGGTCACGGGCGTGACAGGGTCCTGAGGCAAATTTCCGCGCTCGGCGATCGTCTCGCTGAGATCGACGATCGCCAAAGGGGATCACTCCCTTGGTCACGGGCATGACACCTGGGTCACGGGCGTGACAGGGCCATGACGCAAATTTTGCGCTTCGATGATTGTCCCGCTGAGATCGACGATCGTCGAAGGTGTCACGCCCTAGGTCATGGGCGTGATACATAGGTCACGGGCGTGACAGGCCCGGGTTGAAAAATTCTGCGCCCGACGATCGTCTCCCTGAGATTGACGATTGTCGAAGGAGTCACGCCCTAGGTCACAGGCGTGACGGGTCGGTCACGGGCGTGACGGGTCGGTCACGGGCGTGACCAACCCGTGACCCGAAATCTCGGTCGGTTTATTTCAGTTTTTGGGCTTCCTAGGGTTCTATCACGACCAACCGAATCCTAGGGGTCTAGCCGGAAATGCAATGTTACAAATCCCAATAAACAAAACAAAGATTTCGTCCCCGAAATCAAGGTTAAGCCTACGGGACTCTAATCGGGAAAAAGCAGCTTGTAACATCCCATGAGAATTGAAAGATTACATCTCTACGTTATATTTGCTTTGTGCGGTTTCAAATTTAAGATTAATTCGCCCAATTAACTAGGTATATACACCCCAATAAACAAAAGATTAGCCCCTATTCTTGAAATTTCAGTCCTATTGGTTTAAAACAAGAAGGCAAATTGATTGTCCAGAGGGGTGGTGAGGTATACCTGACGAAAAAAGTTCCGGGTATTTTGTCGCATCAAGTCCTGTGGCTCCCATGTATGCTCCTCCTGCCCATGATTGTTCCACAGAACCTTGACTAACGGAACCTTCTTCCGTCGCAAGACCCACACGGCTGTATCGTCAATCCTGATAGGCTCCAAGTTGACTGACCGATCCGAGGCCACCGGGCCATCTGCCGAGGAGATCAGCTGCTCGGGGCGTAGCAGAGCCCTCCGAAGTGAGGAGACGTGGAAGACGTCATGCAATCCCGCTAACTCCGGCGGTAGCTCCAGTCTATAGGCTAAGGGCCCGATTCGCTCCAGGATCCTATATGGCCCCATATATCTCGGACTGAGCTTCTTCCGCCCGCGTACCCGCGAAACTCCATGCATCGGCCGTATCTTCAAGAAAACTTGGTCTCCCACCTGGAACTCCACTTGACGATGCCTCGCATCGTAGTATTTCGCCTGTCTGCTCTGGGCTTCCAACATCCTGTCCCGGATCAATCTAATCTGAGCATCTGTATCTCCCACAAACTCCGAGCCTAGTGCCTGCGGATCCTCATCCTGAACCCATGATAGTGGGGTCCTGCACCTCCTTCCGTACAACGCCTCGTATGGAGCCATGCCTATGCTGGACTGATGAGCGTTATTGTACAAAAACTCGACCAGTGGCAGCAATCTCTCCCAAGGCTCGCCACAGTCCAAAATACACAGTCGCAATAGATCATCCAGTGTACGGTTGGTGCGCTCTGTCTGTCCGTCGGTCTGAGGGTGAAAAGCTGTGCTGAATGTCAGCCGAGAACCCAGATGGGCCTGGACTAACCTCCATTCCCTGGATGTAAACCGCCCATCCCGATCCGAAATGATAGTCTTGGGCACCCCAAGATAACGTACAAACTGCTCAATGAACCTCCATACTAATACACTGACCGGTGTGTCCTTTGCCACTGGAATGAATCTGGACACCTTTGTTAGTCTGTCCACTATCACCCAGATCGAGTCATTCCCCGCACGGGATCGAGGTAGCCCATGTATGAAGTCCATGGCTATATCCTCAAACTTCCACTCCGGCACCGGAAGCGACTGCAGCAAGCCTGTCGGGTTCCTACACTCCTCCTTCACGAGCTGGCAGGCCTCGCAATGCGTCACAAAGTACGTAATATCTTTCTTCATACCCGGCCAGTACATCGTCCTCTTCAAATCCTTTACCATCTTGGTGATCCCCGGGTGTACAGAATACTGGCTGTAGTGAGCTTCCGTCAAAATGTCCTCCTGGATCCGTCCTCCTGCTGGTATGTAGACTCTGCCTCGGAAACACAGGAGACCATCCCTCAAAGAGTAATCTCCTGTCGTGCCTTCCTCCAAGGCTCGGAATATCGGCTCAGCTCTCTCATCCAGCATCTGCCCATCTCTGATGCGGTCTCGAATATCATCAGTGGTAACCATCGACCCCAGGTACTCCTTGTATAGCTCCGGTTCATCCTCAGACACTAGTGAAATATGCATCTCCTCGAATGATCTAACCAACTCCAAGGCCATCAGCTGCGGACCTACTCTTATCGTACTCGCTCTCCGGCTCAGAGCATCTGCGACCACGTTCGCCTTCCCCGGATGGTAGTGCATGGTATACTGGTAGTCCGACAAAAACTCCACCCAGCGTCTCTGTCTGATGTTTAACTCCTTCTGGGTGTCGACGTACTTCAGATTCTTGTGGTCGGAGAAGATATCGCAATGTACTCCGTAGAGATAGTGTCGCCAGATCTTAAGAGCAAAAATGACTGCCCCCATCTCCAAATCGTGCACGGGGTAGTTCTGCTCGTGCTGCTTCAACTGACGGGAGGAATAGGCTATTACGTACCCATTCTGCATCAGAACGGCACCATCCCCTGATAGGAAGCATCTGTATACACCTGGAATCCCTCCTTCCCTGATGGAAGAGCAAGGATGGGAGCCGAGGTGAGACGATCCTTCAGCTCCTGGAAGGCAGATTCTTATCGTGGCGTCCAAATAAAAGGGGACTCCTTCTTCGTCAGAGACGTAAGAGGGAGGGCAATCTGAGAGAACCCCTTTACGAACTTCCGGTAGTAACCGGCAAGTCCCAAGAAACTTCGAACATCCGAGGCCGACTTTAGTGGTGGCCAATCCCGTACTGCCTGGACCTTCACCGGATCCACTGCCAGACCTGCTCCACTAATGACATGGCCCAGAAAGGCCACCTCCTTTAGCCAGAACTGGCACTTGTTGTACTTGGCATACATCTCATGCTCACGCAGCTTCTCCAAGGTCAAGGCCAGATGTCTCGCGTGCTCCTCCTCCGTCCTTGAATAGATAAGGATGTCGTCAATGAATACGATAATGAAGACGTCCAGATACTCTTCGAACACCCGATTCATCAGGGTCATGAATGCGGAGGGTGAATTCGTGAGCCCGAACGGCATCACTGTAAACTCGTACAAGCCGTATCTGCTACTGAAGGCCGTCTTCGGGATGTCCTCCTCCCGAATGCGAAGCTGGTATTACCCTGACCTCAGATCCAGCTTTGAGAACCAATGGGCTCCCTCTAGCTGGTCAAATAGCTCGTTTATCCTTGGTAAGGGATAAGTATTCCGGATTGTCAACCTGTTCAGAGCCCGGTAATCTATGCACAGTCGAAGGGTCCCGTCCTTCTTCTTAACGAACAACACCGGAGCTCCCCATGGAGAAGAGCTAGGCCGAACGAACCCGACCTCCACTAACTCCTAAAGATGGCTTCGAAATTCCACCAACTCCTTTGGTGTCATTCGATAGGGAGCTCTGGATACCGGCTTAGCCCCCGGTACGAGCTGAATCTGGAAGTCCTTCTCTCGGTGCGGGGGTAGCCCTGGTAGCTTCTCCGGAAACACGTCGGCGAAGTCCCGCACTACTGGAATATCTGCAATGGAGTCCTTGGCCACGACCGCCTCAAAAAGGACCTGATAAACTTCTTCACCCTACAGGTGGGCCTTAACGGCCTGCACAGACGATAGTAAGGTACGGGGTGCTGGTATAATACCTTCGATGACAATGAAGGAGTCGTCGTGCCTCACGGTGATCCTCTTTGCCACACAATCGATCTGGGCATGGTTCCAATACAGCCATGTCATGCCCAGGATCAGATCGTAATCTGGCATCTTCAGAACCTTCGCTGGTGTCTCAAACGCCTTCCCGCCGATCCTCGCTTCCATATTACAATGAGCAGAGGTCATTATCTCTGATCCATCGAGTAGGCGCACCCTCATCATCTTCCCTGTGAATGGCTCCACACCTGCCAGTCCTTTCACGAAATCCTCCGACACGAACGATTGAGACGCACCAGTGTCGAAGAGGGTGTGAGCGGGCTTGCTGCTAACGAAGACTATGCCTGGGGTAATTAAGTGTCTTAGTATTCTTGTTGCAGTTGTCTTCTCTTAATTTCTAACCAGGTTATGTCTAGAATACTAGTTTATATGAAGAAAATTTAAAAGTACTTCCATACCTATGATAACCTGCTCCGGGTTCCAGGGCTGTGTCAGGTCTAGAGCATACACCTGCTCCCTCTCTGGCCTGCGGCCTCGATCCTGAAATCCTCGTCCTCGGTCCTGTCCTCGTCCGCAAAATTGTCGAGGAGGTGGAGCGCCCTGATGTGCTAGTGGGGGTGCTCGCCTCACAGGGCAGTTCCTCTTAATATGCCCCGATTGGTTGCACTGATAGCATATCGGTGGTTGCTCTGCCGTCCTTGGCATTTCCAGTATCTGTATAGGCTAGGGAGCCAATACCCCCTGGCTCCTCTGCTCCTGCCCAAACTCCTGACGAGGCTGATCCCCGTTCCTTCTCTCCCCAATAACCTGGCCTCGGGGACGGTCTCTACGACCTCCGATCACTATGTCATTAGCCGGTCTCTTCCGGCTCTTCACTGTAAGCTGATCCGCCTCTCTCTTCTTAGCCATCTCTAGAATCCTGGCCAGACTCCCCTCTGAGACAAAAAGGAGGGCCTGTCTCATGTCATCTTACAGCCCCTTATAAAACCTCCGGGCATAGCCAGTATCGTCTAACTGGTAAGCATCCGCATAGCGGGCCAGATGAGTGAACTCCTGATAGTACTCCACCACAGTCCTGTTCCCCTTCCTCAACCGCAGGAACCTATCCTCCAGGTCATCCCTCGCTGACTGAGGTACAAAATGTCCCAAGAGCGCTGCTCTGAACTCCTCCCAAGTAATATCAGCGCAGTCCATCCCCGCAACGGTGGTGTCCAGCTGAGATTTCCACCACCTCTTTCCGTGTGACTCTAAGCAGGAGACTGCCAAAGCAACTGCCTCCTCAGTAGGGCATCGAATCCCTGCAAGCATCTCGTAAATGGTGTCCAACCATTCCTCCGTACGTACTGCAGACTCCGTCCCCTGGTAAGCTGGAGGGGAAAGCCCCCGGAAGACAGTCATCCAATTGGCCCCGGGGTTTGGCTATGGAGCCGGGGCTTGCTGAGCTCTGAAGGCCTCCAGAATGGCCGTCAGTGTTTTCCCAATCTCCGTCTGCTGGAACGGAGCTGGAACCGGCGGAGGCGGGACCACATTTGGAGCCTGGGGTGTCCCCTGCTGCGGTGTAGGGTTCGTCGCAGGCTACAAGTAAAAATTCCATTTGTTAGAGAGCGAATGAATGGAATTTTAAGAAGAGTTAGGATGGACTTTCACATGTGATTTCCCTTATGGGCACACCACTGCTTCCGCTGCTAGTTTGTCCGCAAACTAAGCTCACACGGGGGTGGCCCAAGATTTTGTGGACTACTTCTCTTCGATCGAGGTTTCCTCTGATACCACTTGTAAGACCCCCCTTTTTTTTTCTTTTTAAACCACCGGGGTCTTAGCCCAGAATTACCACTTTGTGGTGGCACCGACTCACGGGAAGGCAACCACTACAAAACGCCAATTCTGCCGGCCCTTTTCGATCACAAGAGAGAGAAGTAATTCTACATAAAATGTAAACAAGTCCACAGAAATATGTAAATAAAAGTGAAATCACACCCAGTCCATCAGTAGATAAATATATGAAATAGATAAATGGGCTCGAGCCCGGTACATCAGAGTCTTCACTACAAATCACTCATCGCGGAAGCTATAAAGTACTAATCACTCACGGAGCTGGTCGCAGGTGCACCGGTGCTAGACTGACCCACCTCCATACGCACCGTACTCCGCTGGTGCTGGTCCCTGCACCGGTGCTACATTTTCGATGTTGACTACTTTTTATGTTTCAGCACCTACGGGCTATAATTTTCAGTTTTAACGAAGTGTACAGTAATGGGATTTAAATTCCTAATTATACAAAATATAATATAATAAAAATAACACTGTTCATCTTCTTCTTTACTCGAACCCGAACAGAACCAGAAAAACAACTATTGTTGTAGCTTTTCCAAAGCTATTTCCCGGCCATCCAGCCATCTCCCCGGCCGTCCACCACCACCACCTCTATTGAGGTGAGGGCTACCGTCGGGCGACGGCACGGCCATCGGAGAGGCGGTTTCCGGCGAACCCGCCACCATGAAATTTTCGGAAAACCATGGAAACGCTCACCCGATCTGGCTCTTTTGAGCCCGATATCTCTTCTAACGATTTCTAAGATCTATCCGCAGAAGAAGAGGGAGGGGAGGACCTTGTTCGCGGGCTGGAGGCGTGCGGAGCGTCGGGAAGCCATTTGCGCGGTGGTGGCGTCGCCGGAAATTCTTCAACAGTAAGGGGGAAATCTGAATCCGTTTAATTGAGCGTGTAACCTTCTCCTCTTGCTCTTAGGAGTCTTTTATAGATCAGCAAGTGGGAAGGGGAAAGGATGAAACGTTCATCGCCATTAATATTTCTCTTAATGACGTTTCGGTTATGGTAGAGGCAGTTGAAATGCTGGAAACGAAGAGGTGTTTGCCAGGTGGCGATTTCCTATTGGACCAACATTTCCTTAATTTATTAAATAATCAGAGTAGGAAACGGCCCATAAATATTCCTGGTGTAACTTCCCATAATCAGAATTGATTACAACGTCGGTTACCGAAATTTCCAGTCTGGCTGACGTTTCGGCCTTTGTTACGGGCGTGACACATAGGTCACGGGCGTGACAGGCCCGGGTGGCCAATTCTGGGATCGACGATCGTCGAAGGGTAGTCACGCCCTTGGTCACGGGAATGACACATGGGTCACGGGCGTGACACATGGGTCACGGGCATGACAAGCCCGGGTGACCAATTCTGGGTTTTACGATCGTCGAACTGAGATTGACGATCGTCGAAGGGTTGTCACGCCCTAGGTCACGGGCGTGACACATGGGTCACGGGCGTGACAGGGTCCTGAGGCAAATTTCCGCGCTCGGCGATCGTCTCGCTGAGATCGACGATCGCCAAAGGGGATCACTCCCTTGGTCACGGGCATGACACCTGGGTCACGGGCGTGACAGGGCCATGACGCAAATTTTGCGCTTCGATGATTGTCCCGCTGAGATCGACGATCGTCGAAGGTGTCACGCCCTAGGTCATGGGCGTGATACATAGGTCACGGGCGTGACAGGCCCGGGTTGAAAAATTCTGCGCCCGACGATCGTCTCCCTGAGATTGACGATTGTCGAAGGAGTCACGCCCTAGGTCACAGGCGTGACGGGTCGGTCACGGGCGTGACGGGTCGGTCACGGGCGTGACCAACCCGTGACCCGAAATCTCGGTCGGTTTATTTCAGTTTTTGGGCTTCCTAGGGTTCTATCACGACCAACCGAATCCTAGGGGTCTAGCCGGAAATGCAATGTTACAAATCCCAATAAACAAAACAAAGATTTCGTCCCCGAAATCAAGGTTAAGCCTACGGGACTCTAATCGGGAAAAAGCAGCTTGTAACATCCCATGAGAATTGAAAGATTACATCTCTACGTTATATTTGCTTTGTGCGGTTTCAAATTTAAGATTAATTCGCCCAATTAACTAGGTATATACACCCCAATAAACAAAAGATTAGCCCCTATTCTTGAAATTTCAGTCCTATTGGTTTAAAACAAGAAGGCAAATTGATTGTCCAGAGGGGTGGTGAGGTATACCTGACGAAAAAAGTTCCGGGTATTTTGTCGCATCAAGTCCTGTGGCTCCCATGTATGCTCCTCCTGCCCATGATTGTTCCACAGAACCTTGACTAACGGAACCTTCTTCCGTCGCAAGACCCACACGGCTGTATCGTCAATCCTGATAGGCTCCAAGTTGACTGACCGATCCGAGGCCACCGGGCCATCTGCCGAGGAGATCAGCTGCTCGGGGCGTAGCAGAGCCCTCCGAAGTGAGGAGACGTGGAAGACGTCATGCAATCCCGCTAACTCCGGCGGTAGCTCCAGTCTATAGGCTAAGGGCCCGATTCGCTCCAGGATCCTATATGGCCCCATATATCTCAGACTGAGCTTCTTCCGCCCGCGTACCCGCGAAACTCCATGCATCGGCCGTATCTTCAAGAAAACTTGGTCTCCCACCTGGAACTCCACTTGACGATGCCTCGCATCGTAGTATTTCGCCTGTCTGCTCTGGGCTTCCAACATCCTGTCCCGGATCAATCTAATCTGAGCATCTGTATCTCCCACAAACTCCGAGCCTAGTGCCTGCGGATCCTCATCCTGAACCCATGATAGTGGGGTCCTGCACCTCCTTCCGTACAACGCCTCGTATGGAGCCATGCCTATGCTGGACTGATGAGCGTTATTGTACAAAAACTCGACCAGTGGCAGCAATCTCTCCCAAGGCTCGCCACGGTCCAAAATACACAGTCGCAATAGATCATCCAGTGTACGGTTGGTGCGCTCTGTCTGTCCGTCGGTCTGAGGGTGAAAAGCTGTGCTGAATGTCAGCCGAGAACCCAGATGGGCCTGGACTAACCTCCATTCCCTGGATGTAAACCGCCCATCCCGATCCGAAATGATAGTCTTGGGCACCCCATGATAACGTACAAACTGCTCAATGAACCTCCATACTAATACACTGACCGGTGTGTCCTTTGCCACTGGAATGAATCTGGACACCTTTGTTAGTCTGTCCACTATCACCCAGATCGAGTCATTCCCCGCACGGGATCGAGGTAGCCCATGTATGAAGTCCATGGCTATATCCTCAAACTTCCACTCCGGCACCGGAAGCGACTGCAGCAAGCCGGTCGGGTTCCTACACTCCTCCTTCACGAGCTGGCAGGCCTCGCAATGCGTCACAAAGTACGTAATATCTTTCTTCATACCCGGCCAGTACATCGTCCTCTTCAAATCCTTTACCATCTTGGTGATCCCCGGGTGTACAGAATACTGGCTGTAGTGAGCTTCCGTCAAAATGTCCTCCTGGATCCGTCCTCCTGCTGGTATGTAGACTCTGCCTCGGAAACACAGGAGACCATCCCTCAAAGAGTAATCTCCTGTCGTGCCTTCCTCCAAGGCTCGGAATATCGGCTCAGCTCTCTCATCCAGCATCTGCCCATCTCTGATGCGGTCTCGAATATCATCAGTGGTAACCATCGACCCCAGGTACTCCTTGTATAGCTCCGGTTCATCCTCAGACACTAGTGAAATATGCATCTCCTCGAATGATCTAACCAACTCCAAGGCCATCAGCTGCGGACCTACTCTTGTCGTACTCGCTCTCCGGCTCAGAGCATCCACGACCACGTTCGCCTTCCCCGGATGGTAGTGCATGGTATACTGGTAGTCCGACAAAAACTCCACCCAGCGTCTCTGTCTGATGTTTAACTCCTTCTGGGTGTCGACGTACTTCAGATTCTTGTGGTCGGAGAAGATATCGCAATGTACTCCGTAGAGATAGTGTTGCCAGATCTTAAGAGCAAAAATGACTGCCCCCATCTCCAAATCGTGCACGGGGTAGTTCTGCTCGTGCTGCTTCAACTGACGGGAGGAATAGGTTATTACGTACCCATTCTGCATCAGAACGGCACCATCCCCTGATAGGAAGCATCTGTATACACCTGGAATCCCTCCTTCCCTGATGGAAGAGCAAGGATGGGAGCCGAGGTGAGACGATCCTTCAGCTCCTGGAAGGCAGATTCTTATCGTGGCGTCCAAATAAAAGGGGACTCCTTCTTCGTCAGAGACGTAAGAGGGAGGGCAATCTGAGAGAACCCCTTTACGAACTTCCGGTAGTAACCGGCAAGTCCCAAGAAACTTCGAACATCCGAGGCCGACTTTAGTGGTGGCCAATCCCGTACTGCCTGGACCTTCACCGGATCCACTGCCAGACCTGCTCCACTAATGACATGGCCCAGAAAGGCCACCTCCTTTAGCCAGAACTGGCACTTGTTGTACTTGGCATACATCTCATGCTCACGCAGCTTCTCCAAGGTCAAGGCCAGATGTCTCGCGTGCTCCTCCTCCGTCCTTGAATAGATAAGGATGTCGTCAATGAATACGATAATGAAGACGTCCAGATACTCTTCGAACACCCGATTCATCAGGGTCATGAATGCGGAGGGTGAATTCGTGAGCCCGAACGGCATCACTGTAAACTCGTACAAGCCGTATCTGCTACTGAAGGCCGTCTTCGGGATGTCCTCCTCCCGAATGCGAAGCTGGTATTACCCTGACCTCAGATCCAGCTTTGAGAACCAATGGGCTCCCTCTAGCTGGTCAAATAGCTCGTTTATCCTTGGTAAGGGATAAGTATTCCGGACTGTCAACCTGTTCAGAGCCCGGTAATCTATGCACAGTCGAAGGGTCCCGTCCTTCTTCTTAACGAACAACACCGGAGCTCCCCATGGAGAAGAGCTAGGCCGAACGAACCCGACCTCCACTAACTCCTAAAGATGGCTTCGAAATTCCACCAACTCCTTTGGTGTCATTCGATAGGGAGCTCTGGATACCGGCTTAGCCCCCGGTACGAGCTGAATCTGGAAGTCCTTCTCTCGGTGCGGGGGTAGCCCTGGTAGCTTCTCCGGAAACACGTCGGCGAAGTCCCGCACTACTGGAATATCTGCAATGGAGTCCTTGGCCACGACCGCCTCAAAAAGGACCTGATAAACTTCTTCACCCTACAGGTGGGCCTTAACGGCCTGCACAGACGATAGTAAGGTACGGGGTGCTGGTATAATACCTTCGATGACAATGAAGGAGTCGCCGTGCCTCACGGTGATCCTCTTTGCCACACAATCGATCTGGGCATGGTTCCAATACAGCCATGTCATGCCCAGGATCAGATCGTAATCTGGCATCTTCAGAACCTTCGCTGGTGTCTCAAACGCCTTCCCGCCGATCCTCGCTTCCATATTACAATGAGCAGAGGTCATTATCTCTGATCCATCGAGTAGGCGCACCCTCATCATCTTCCCTGTGAATGGCTCCACACCTGCCAGTCCTTTCACGAAATCCTCCGACACGAACGATTGAGACGCACCAGTGTCGAAGAGGGTGTGAGCGGGCTTGCTGCTAACGAAGACTATGCCTGGGGTAATTAAGTGTCTTAGTATTCTTGTTGCAGTTGTCTTCTCTTAATTTCTAACCAGGTTATGTCTAGAATACTAGTTTATATGAAGAAAATTTAAAAGTACTTCCATACCTATGATAACCTGCTCCGGGTTCCAGGGCTGTGTCAGGTCTAGAGCATACACCTGCTCCCTCTCTGGCCTGCGGCCTCGATCCTGAAATCCTCGTCCTCGGTCCTGTCCTCGTCCGCAAAATTGTCGAGGAGGTGGAGCGCCCTGATGTGCTAGTGGGGGTGCTCGCCTCACAGGGCAGTTCCTCTTAATATGCCCCGATTGGTTGCACTGATAGCATATCGGTGGTTGCTCTGCCGTCCTTGGCATTTCCAGTATCTGTATAGGCTAGGGAGCCAATACCCCCTGGCTCCTCTGCTCCTGCCCAAACTCCTGACGAGGCTGATCCCCGTTCCTTCTCTCCCCAATAACCTGGCCTCGGGGACGGTCTCTACGACCTCCGATCACTATGTCATTAGCCGGTCTCTTCCGGCTCTTCACTGTAAGCTGATCCGCCTCTCTCTTCTTAGCCATCTCTAGAATCCTGGCCAGACTCCCCTCTGAGACAAAAAGGAGGGCCTGTCTCATGTCATCTTACAGCTCCTTATAAAACCTTCGGGCATAGCCAGCATCGTCTAACTGGTAAGCGTCCGCATAGCGGGCCAGATGAGTGAACTCCTGATAGTACTCCACCACAGTCCTGTTCCCCTTCCTCAACCGCAGGAACCTATCCTCCAGGTCATCCCTCGCTGACTGAGGTACAAAATGTCCCAAGAGCGCTGCTCTGAACTCCTCCCAAGTAATATCAGCGCAGTCCATCCCCGCAACGGTGGTGTCCAGCTGAGATTTCCACCACCTCTTTCCGTGTGACTCTAAGCAGGAGACTGCCAAAGCAACTGCCTCCTCAGTAGGGCATCGAATCCCTGCAAGCATCTCGTAAATGGTGTCCAACCATTCCTCCGTACGTACTGCAGACTCCGTCCCCTGGTAAGCTGGAGGGGAAAGCCCCCGGAAGACAGTCATCCAATTGGCCCCGGGGTTTGGCTATGGAGCCGTGGCTTGCTGAGCTCTGAAGGCCTCCAGAATGGCCGTCAGTGTTTTCCCAATCTCCGTCTGCTGGAACGGAGCTGGAACCGGCGGAGGCGGGACCACATTTGGAGCCTGGGGTGTCCCCTGCTGTGGTGTAGGGTTCGTCGCAGGCTACAAGTAAAAATTCCATTTGTTAGAGTGCGAATGAATGGAATTTTAAGAAGAGTTAGGATGGACTTTCACATGTGATTTCCCTTATGGGCACACCACTGCTTCCGCTGCTAGTTTGTCCGCAAACTAAGCTCACACGGGGGTGGCCTAAGATTTTGTGGACTACTTCTCTTCGATCGAGGTTTCCTCTGATACCACTTGTAAGACCCCCTTTTTTTCTTTTTAAACCACCGGGGTCTTAGCCCAGAATTGCCACTTTGTGGTGGCACCGACTCACGGGAAGGCAACCACTACAAAACGCCAATTCTGCCGGCCCTTTTCGATCACAAGAGAGAGAAGTAATTCTACATAAAATGTAAACAAGTCCACAGAAATATGTAAATAAAAGTGAAATCACACCCAGTCCATCAGTAGATAAATATATGAAATAGATAAATGGGCTCGAGCCCGGTACATCAGAGTCTTCACTACAAATCACTCATCGCGGAAGCTATAAAGTACTAATCACTCACGGAGCTGGTCGCAGGTGCACCGGTGCTAGACTGACCCACCTCCATACGCACCGTACTCCGCTGGTGCTGGTCCCTGGACTGCTGGTCCCTGTCTCCCATCCAGAGCTCCTGTAATGTTGTGGTTCGAAAACCATTAGTCATAAAGACTAAGCCCTATCATCCCCTACCCCTCCCACCACGGCTCCTAAGCACGGGGCGGAGAGGAGGAAAGGGAAGCTTCAAAGGTGGAGAATACTCAAGCAAATGACAAGGGATCTAATCTAACAATTATTTAGAATAAAGTACAACTAGCAATCCTATGGTAGTAAATGGTAAGGAAGAGAAGTAGTAAGTATCAAATGTATAAAAAAGGCAGCTAGAGAACAGTAAGTAAACAAGCAAGTAAATAAGTAAGTAACCTTAACTTATATGAATGCCTATACAAACTTATAAGTTAAGGGGTCTTCTGCAAGGCTCCCATCGTATAAAAAGTCTCATACCGATTTATACATTGGGGTGTCGGTTGTATGCAAATATGAGTGTAGTGATATGCTATGTCATGATTCATGCAGGTGCAACTCACGCACACGACTCTATGCGCACAGACCTTTAGTTCCCCCTGTTCGGGCAGCTAGCTTCACTCCCAGGAACCTCCGTAGTGGCAAACGGAGACAGTGGGTCGGGCCCCCCACTTTTAGGCGGGTATCCACACTACCGGGCCTAGCCCTTCCGTACGCCCCTAGAAGAACACAACCTAGAGTATCCGCGTACTACTGCTGGCTAAACCCACCAGACTTTCTTTGGCTAAGTGTCTCACACCGCCGAGTCAGCGTACCGATGTCGGTGGGAATGACAATCAGATACCGAAGACCCACCACCTTTATTCTGTACTCCAACCCTCGAACCCTCGGCCCCCCGGACTGTCCTGTCCGTGCATCTACCTTCAGAGCTACCGTCTGAATGGCAACCAAAGCAACTTATTCTACCTTCCTAGCTATTGGGGAGTGTGTATGTGGAACCCTAGTTATACTAGTTGCTCTTTTTATTTATTATTCCTATGGTTTATGTTAGCCCAGGACTGCCCCCGGCATACCCCGTGAAGGGCTCTCAAGGGGCACTAGGAACCAAGACGGCGACATTACGGCCCGAAGTTCCCTTTCGCAAGGCACTTATTGTTATTGGTTGATCTCCCTTAACCCGATCGCCTTTTAGTTACTTTAGATCTAACCCTAGAGTATTAAGACTCTTCCATTCCTACCCGGGGTGGACGATCTTTCGTCGTTCCCGAACGCCACTTAACCTTAACCAGCCTCACACTCCACTAATCCTAACTTCCAAAAAATGAACTTAATCTAGCTTGCACTAACCAACCAGCAACTACCAAAATTCCATTTCCCAAGTTCATTATTACTCTAGATCAGTTTCCGTGGTTTTACTATATGCAGACCATCCTAAGGTACATGAGGAGTATAAGGGGAGGTACTCCAATTTGTCTTCTGAATCTCCTATAATATTTACTGGAGGTCTACCATGACATAATTAGTCTAAATCCAAGGTTTCCAAATTTTCCTATTTATCGGGCATTTAATTTATTTATTCTAAGATTCTGAATGCCCTAGTATGAACATGAAGTGCACTAATGAGCCAACAATAAATCATCATAAAATCATTAAAAATCCTATGAGACATTTAAACAGCAATTCCAAGTTTTGAGAGATTCTAGAGGTGTTTAGGCCTATATTTCCTAATTTACCGTTTTAGGCCACTTTTACTATATTATGAAGGAAGTACTGTAAATATATATCCAAAAATTCCAAGAAAATTATAGAAGCTATATAGGGACCTAAAACTATCATAAACCAAGTACCATATTTTTTTATCCAATATTTGAACTCTGAATTTATTTTAATGCAAGGTACTAATTTTCTTAACTTAATGAAGGAGGTACTGTTTTTAGTCATCTAAAATTCCAGAGAAAATTACAGGGTCACTATCATAATTTGAAACACCCACTGACCCAATTTCATAATTCTCCAAATAGTAATTGGAAATTATTTGTATTTTTGACTACATATCACAATTAATACATTAAAGAAGTATGTACCAGAAATAGTTAGTTAAAATTTCCAAGAAAAATACTGAAGGTATAACATGCTATAAGATGCCCTAATCCAAGGTTTCATAATATTCCAGTGAACAGAAATTTCATAATCATCAAAATAAATATCTAGGGCACAATTAGAGTTGTAAATGAAGTACTATATAAATTAATCCAAAAATCTCAACAAAATTTTATCATGGTTATTTTGACCAGAAAATCTCTTTGCCCAAATTTTACTTGATTTAAAGTTCATTAGATAGCTTAATAATTCAAATTAAAGTTGGTGACCTAAACTAGGGTTAGGATTTTAGGTCGCCTAGCTGTCTGCAAATACCCTAAACTTTTGTCCAGAGAATTATACTGGCCCTATGGTTCTCTCCACCAAATTTTAAGTCAGTCCAAGGTTATTTGACCCCATGATCTTCACAACCCCAAAAGCCACCATTAAGGGATTTTCCCTAGGGTTCTAGGGCTACCCTACACCAAACCATTCCAAACTCCCTTGGAGGGTGTGTCATGCCCTAAAAAGTCAGTGACCAAAATATCAGCCCCCGTTGAGGCGATATGGCCACTCAAATACCAAGGGGGTGTTTGATCCTAAATTATCCTATAAGGATCATCCTAGGGTTGAACACAACCCTATTTAAAACATCTCCAAATGAGATGAAACTTTTACCAGAATCTAATGATAAACCCAGGGACCACTCACCAAAATTTGAGAGGGTTTGGAAGTCATTTAGCCATCTAATTAAATTATGCTAGGATTATTAAATTTTTCTAAAAACTATAGAAAAACATTCTCCAAAAATTCTCATTTTTGGATAGCACCTAGATATAGGTAAGTTTAGGCCACACCCCAAATTTCAAGTCATTTTGATGACTGGATTGGAGTGGGGAATTTTTCTAAGGTCAAGACAGCCCTATGGATATACCTCACCAAAAAGGGTGTTGTGGTCTAACCCGGACTCCAAATCGAGTGAAATCAATTTTGAATTAAAGTAGACTTCAAGGGATACCTTTTCTATGTTGACCACTTTTTATGTTTCAGCAACTACGAGCTATAATTTTCAGTTTTAACGAAGTGTACAGTAAAGGGATTTAAATTCCTAATTATACAAAATATAATATAATAAAAATAACACTATTCATCTTCTTCTTTACCGGAACCCGGACAGAACCATAAAAACAACTATTCATGTAGCTTTTCCAAAGCTATTTCCCGGCCACCAAGCCATCTCCCCGGCCGGCCACCACCACCACCTCTGTTGAGGTGAGGGCTGCCGTCGGGCGGCGGCACGGCTGCCGGAGAGGCGGTTTCCGGCGAACCCGCCACCATGAAATTTTCGGAAAACCATGGAAACGCTCACCCGATCTGGCTCTGTTGAGCCCGATATTTCTCCTAACGATTTCTAATATCTATCCACAGAAGAAGAGGGAGGGGAGGACCTTGTTCGCGGGCTGGAGGCGTGCAGAGCGTCGGGAAGCCATTTGCGCTGTGGTGGCATCGCCGGAAATTCTTCAACAGTAAGGGGGAAATCTGAATCTGTTTAATTGAGTGTGTAACCTTCTCCTCTTGCTCTTAGGAGTCTTTTATAGATCAGCAAGTGGGAAGGGGAAAGGATGAAACGTTCATCGCCATTAATATTTCTCTTAATGACGTTTCGGTTATGGTAGAGGCAGTTGAAATGCTGGAAACAAAGAGGTGTTTGCCAAGTGGCGATTTCCTATTGGACCAACATTTCCTTAATTTATTAAATAATCAAAGTAGGAAACGGCCCATAAATATTCCTGGTGTAACTTCCCATAATCAGAATTGATTACAACGTCGGTTACCGAAATTTCCAGTCTGGCTGATGTTTCGGCCTTGGTTACGGGCGTGACTCATAGGTCACGGGCGTGACAGGCCCGGGTGGCCAATTCTTGGATCGACGATCGTCAAACTGAGATCGACGATCGTCGAAGGGTGGTCACGCCCTTGGTCACGGGCGTGACACATGGGTCACGGGCGTGAAAAGCCCGGGTGACCAATTCTGGGTTTGACGATCGTCGAACTGAGATCGACGATCGTCGAAGGGTTGTCACGCCCTAGGTCACGGGCGTGACACATGGGTCACGGGCGTGACAGGGTCCTGAGGCAAATTTCCGTGCTCGGCGATCGTCTCGCTGAGATCGACGATCGCCGAAGGGGGTCACGCCCTTGGTCATGGGCGTGACACCTGGGTCACGGGCGTGACAGGGCCATGACGCAAATTTTGCGCTTCGACGATCGTCCCGCTGAGATCGACGATCGTCAAAGGTGTCACGCCCTAGGTCACGGGCGTGACACATAGGTCATGGGCGTGACAGGCCCAGGTTGAAAAATTCTGCGCCCGACGATCGTCTCCTTGATATCAACGATCGTCGAAGGAGTCACGCCCTAGGTCACGGGTGTGACGGGTCGGTCACGGGCGTGACCAACCCGTGACCCGAAATCTCGGTCGGTTTATTTCAGTTTTTGGGCTTCCTAGGGTTCTATCACGACCAACCGACTCCTAGGGGTCTAGCCGGAAATGGGATGTTACATTTCAAGCGAGATAAGTACATATCATCTATGACTGTAGTCGAGCGAGATAAGTACATAATATCTGCGACTGATGTCGAGCGAGATAAGTACGTAATATCTGCGACTATAGTCGAACAAGATAAGTATGTAATATCTGCCACTGATGTCAAGCTGAATGGCCACCACACATCTGCGACTAGTGTCAAGCGGGATGTGGAGGGCTCAAGAACTTCGTCGAATATTCAAATTTTACCTTAATCAAAAGGCGTTTTGCATCAATACGAATGAATGTTAGCATCAAAAGCAACAGCTAGGATATAATTCAAATGGCGTATGAATGCATGTATGCACTGAAGGATGTAACAAAAGTATATATATTTGGAACTTGATCCAGATGGCATATAAATGCTCTATTATTCCAATCTTAAGCACCTTTATTTTTAAGAAACCCAAGTCTTTGTTTGTACCATTGACTTTGCTAGAAAAGAATACGCTAAAGGGTCACTGCATGACATAATCTTATAATTTCCTGGCCTTCGCAAATTCACCTGCAAGATTCCGAAGAGCCATATAATCTTCTGTTAGATTGCCTATATCTTTATGATACTTGAAGAAAAGTTCTTCATGCAGGTATTTGATCTTAGATTTCATGCGTCGAGGCTTTTTGAACTCCGGAATTTTTTGAAGAACATCCAGGAGATCTTCCATAGAGATTTTAAACTTGATATACTTATCTGAACGTTTTTCACGTTTTAGAATTTTAGGATCGACGGATATGATAGGAAGCGTCTCTGCTAACTTAAACCTATCATTCAGCTGAAGAGGTACTGCAGGTATATTCTGAGGGTGAGGAAGAGACTCGTAACTTCTGAATTGTGAAATAGCATGCGAAGAACTAAGTTGTTGATCACAAGAAATTTTCTGGGACTGCTTAGCCTTCTGATTCAAAAGCAAGATGTAACCTTTATTTTCTTCTTAACCCATTAAGAACTTATTAACAATATCGATGAGATCTCCATAAGTCTTGGGAACTTTCATAGTGAGCTCGAACTTTAGAGAACCTTCTCGAAGTCCGTTCACAAAAGCACATCGATAATAATCCTGATGAACATTAACAATATCCAGAATTTCCATTTTGAAACGATCGACAAAGTCTGGATTAGACTCGTGATCCCTCTGCTTTATTCGGAAGAGAGCTCCCATGTCTCTTTTCCGCTTCTTCTAGGTACAAAAATTTGAGAGAAATTTTCTTCGCAGATCTTTGAAGCTAGTGACAGATCGAGGAGGTAAACTATAAAACCACTCTTTTGCATGATCGCCAAAAGATATAATAAAAGTTTGCACTTTATGTCGTTTGAAACTTTCCTTAGTGAAACAGCTAAATCAAAAGCTTGCTGATGATAAACTGGGTCATCAAATAAAGAATATTCGGGTAGACGAGGCACTCTGAAATCATCAGCGACAACCTCCCAACGAATTCGGTTGATGAACGGAGAAGGGACGTCATCTTCTCCAGATGGAGGCTCTTGATTCCTATGATCTTGGTTATGATGAAATGTCATGTTTGGTTTGGGAACTTCAAAAGAAGGGTTGAGAGTTTCTTGTACTATAGATTGCAACATACACTCAACTTGATTGGCAGATAAGTCACTACTACTGTCAACCGTTCCATTATTTTTGATAAGAAACCTCTTGCGTCTTCGAGGGATCCGTAACCGATGATAAAAAAATTGGAGTCGCTTGGTTCCTTTGTAAAAATCCATTTCGAACAGAAGAACAAACATCCAATTAGGACTTTGAAACCGCCGAACAACTGCGGCTTGAACAGACGACTTGTTGATAGGAGAGGCCAGTGAGGAGACCGGAAAGAAAGCTTGCGGGTTGGTGCTGGACTAAAAACAATAACCGAGGATGCGTGGCTTAGCTGACTAGCTGCCGAGATCTTGCGGTTGGAGCGGTCTGACGCTCTTAGTCCGCCGATTTCATCGACTACTCGGGATCTGAAGGCCGCGTGTTAACTGTTGATGCACGAAATGTGAAAGGGAATTGAGCACCACCATCTAACGGTTCGAGCACTAGGGAATGGAGGGGAAAAGGAAGAGGGACTACCGAGTGGTCGATTACTAGCAGTTAGAGCAGAAACAAGAGCAAGCCGCAAGAAGCGCCGACACCACACTTCGCCCACCGCGGCCTGAATGCCTCTCCTGCGACAGGCTTTCCTTTTATTGAAGATGAAGCAGTTACACTTAGGGATGAGAAAAAAGGAGAAAAGAGAAGACGGCCGGATAACAAGCCGCAAGGCACTAGGCTCGAGACCGCAGCTCTTAACAAGCGAGCTCCTAGAATCGAGTCTGCGTGCTTTGGGTGTGTTTCCACCCCCTATTTATAGGCTTGGTGGCCTGCCCAAACGGGCAGGGCTAAAAATACCGGCTGCCCGGGGTACAGGAGAACCCGGCAGGGGTGACGGGAAGCATATAAAAAGAGAAGGAAGGGGAAGGTCGCGTGGCCTGGCGGTCTTCCTCTGACAAGCTGTGGGGCTTGGCCTCTGGACAGGCTACCCTGGGCTCCCTCTGGCGGCAACCTGGAAGCGAGGCTGCCCGGATTCATCGAGAACACACCGGCATACTGAGAGTGGCGGTTAGGAGACCAGACCGTCTGGTTTGAAAATTCCATGCGAACTTGTCACGGATTCTGGGTTAATAGTGGCAACCTATATTTGCGGTCTGGCGGCTTGCCCAGCGGTCTTCCCTGGCAGACTGGCAATTTCACTTGGTGTAGTTGGGTGTTTTGTTATTCTTTTGTATAGTGTGCGGTTTGACATTGTCAAACCGCATAAGTCCCGTGGATTATATTTATTCCCAAATCGTTCTTTGTATTCTCTCATCTCCCCCAGTTTCTATAAATAAGGGGGCATACCTACATAATTATTATCTTTTTGGAGTAATAAAGTTTGCGGTTTATTTAGCTCTTTGTCCATTTTTCATGTAAGACCCCTTTTTTTCCTTCACCACCAGGTCTTACACCCAAAACTGCCTCCTTACGGTGACTCCAACTGTAACACCCCTATCCGTCACATAGCATATAACAGTAGGTCCGGCCGGGGCCCGACGCCATATACTACGGACAGACCGGTTGGTTACGCGTTGAAACCATACAACTAATCAGAGCGTCCTACACAACACCTAGCGGAAGCAAATTTAATTAAGTTGCAAAAGAATAAGAACCCTGCCAAAAAGCATGAATGTCCACTACAACCCAGGAATGAGTACATACACAAAAGAGAACTGGCCTTAAGGCCTTACAATGTTCACTTAACAAAGTAGTGTCTTCCAAACCTCGGCACGCAGGCCGGCCACACATGAGTACAAGAGGTAAAACACTCAAAACAAGGCCTTCGAGGGCCAGCACAGCAACTTGGGCTTTAGCCCGCTATTTACCTCTCGGCTCCGCAGCACCTGCAAGCAACAACCCACCGCACGGTGGTAGACAAAGGCAACGGTCAGCAATGCTGACCAAATTATAACGATTCCGCCCCCAAACCGGGGCGACAAAGCTTCTTCCCTGCACTTGTTAGCAAAACACACAACACAGCCAAACAAGCATCTCAACATAGGTGCACGCTCTCATGGCCGTACACCCCGTGCTCTCAGGGCACTTACTCGGCGAAGCCAGTCCGAACCCCGTCCGGTCCTCGACTCCACCACCACCCCCAGGATGGCAATCTTTGTGAGCATTTAGTCTTCTCAGCCGCAGCTTAGACTCGATCTCCAAATCTCAGTAAGTCCCACGTAAACTTTAGGTCGCTTTAACCGAGCAGGTGGAGCGGGTAGAGGGCTACTAGTCCGTTGCTCACTCCGCCACTGCCATTTGGCCCTTTGGCGCGGACTAAGCTTTCCCCAGTCCCAAATAACGATCAAACACGGTACTTAGTCCTGCTAAGTACCCGGTTGGCTCCCAGGCCACCGATATGACAGAACTACATTTCCGTCCAAGATTTCCGGGTGCACCTCGGGTTTCATCCCCAAGGCTCCCTGCCGCAATCAAACATGATACATAGCCCCGCTATGTTCCCGGCTGGCACCCAGGCCACCGAGATGGCAGAACTTTGTTTCCGCCCAGATTTCCGGGTGCACCTCGGGGTTAATCCCCAAGATTCCCTGATGCATTCTACCGCATAGCAACCCGAAAACAACCACAACGCTCGGAGTCTTCTCCGGCTAAAATATGCATAGCAAAACATCACCGATCCGGAACACACGTCCGGGTAGGCTTCACACAACATGCCTATGTCCGTACTACGATTCCGGACTCTAACAAGGGGGACTTTACTTATCTACCCCAAGGAATACCACGATCTCGCCACACACTCGCGGGAGAGGGGTTTTCCCATGCAAAGGAAGAAGAGCTTCACATGCTCAAGAAGAGAATCGTTACCCTCGCATTTTTCCGCGGCGCCATGAAGATGTAGCCGGATGGAAAGCTTCGCCTCGCCCTTGCCTTCGAGGATCCGGACTCGGATCGCGAATCGGTGCTCCGGTGCTCCGCCGGCGGCCGGAATTTGGGCTCACACCACCAAAGGAGTTCTCCCCTCTCTCTAAGATGAAGAAAGAGAAACTCAAAGTGAAAATGAGGGTTTCTCCCCCCATTTCCCGACTAATAACCCCCCAGGAGCATCCCCCATCGTCGGATCCAGATCCAAGGGAACGAACGGCCGAGATTAGATCCAAAATCCCAAAAACTGGGCCGAACACGGCTTGACACACGGCCGTGTGTCTGGCCATGTAGCTCATTCGCCGATCGACACGGGTCTTGACATGCCGTGTTCGAGGCCGTGTGCCCCACACACGGCTTGAGACACGGCCGTGTGTCTCAGGCCGTGTCCTTCTCTGACTCGAGACTGCACAAAAACGCATTCGACCACTGAACACGGGTAGGCACACGGCCGTGTGCCTGGCCGTGTGCCCCTGAGATGACCTCAAATCGAAAAGTGGTCAACATGAAAGTTGTAGATCTCGTCGAGACGAACAAAATTCATGTTGACCATTTTTCCACCCGACACCGTTTTGACCCTCAAAACGGTGCCCGAACGCGATCATCTGCGAGGTTGGGGTCTTACAACTCCCTCCCCCTTAAGAGAATTTCGTCCCGAAATTAAGAACAGAGACTACACAAAATAAACATAATGAGTACCTGAGGGGAACAACTCGGGGTACTTCTCGCGCATTGCCTTCTCTCGCTCCCAAGAGAGCTCCTCGCGTCCGCAGTTATCCCAACGGACCTTCACCATTCTGATTTCCTTGTTCCGAAGCCGCTTGACTTCGAAATCCTCAATAGATATGGGCTTGACTTTCGTTGTCAACCCTTCCTCAACCGGCACCTGATCAACCACGATCACTTGCGAAGGCTCTTGCACCGCCTTCCGCAACACAGAAATGTGGAACACATCATGTAAACCACCCAATTCCTCCGATAGCCTCAAACGGTAAGCCGCTTCGCCGACTCGCTCCAGAACCTCAAAAGGTCCAAGGTATCTTGGGCTCAGCTTCTTCAAGCGTCTCACCCGCGAAACCCCCTTGAACGGCTTCACTTTCAGATATACCCAATCGCCTACCGCGAACTCCACGTTCCGGTGCTTGGCATTGTAATACTTCGCTTGCCGGTCCTGAGCGATCAACAAGCGCTCCCGAATGATCAGCACTAACGAGGTAGCACTCTCCACCTCCTGCTTCTTGCACAACTTTGCCTCACCCGTTTCAAGCCATGATAACGGCGTGCGACACTTCCTACCATACAGGGCCTCGAAGGGCGCCATTTGTATACTCGCTTGGTAGCTGTTGTTGTACGCGAACTCCACCAAATAAAGGTGGTCTTCCCAATGCTTACCAAAATCCAGAACACACATGCGTAGCATGTCCTCCATCGTTCTATTGACCCTCTCGGTCTGCCCATCCGTCTGCGGATGGAAAGCTGTACTGAACTTTAACTTTGTCCCCAGCATCTGCTGCACCAACCTCCAATCATTTGACGTGAACCGCCCATCGCGATCACTCACAATGCTACGAGGCACTCCATGCAGCCTGACAATATTGTCAACGTACAACTTTGACAATTTCTCCACTGGATCATCCTTCCTGTGCGGAATGAAATGCGACACCTTAGTTAGCCGTTCTACGATCACCCAGATGGCGTCGTTCCCCTTCTGCGATCTTGGCAACCCGTGCACAAAGTCCATGGATATATCGTCGAATTTCCACTCCGGTATAGGCAAGGACTTCAGAAATCCTCCCGGCTTTTGGCACTCCGCCTTCACCAAGGCGCACGTTTGGCATTTAGCCACGTACAACGCCACATCTTTCTTAAGCCCCGGCCACCAAAACAACTTTTTGAGATCACGATACATCTTCATGCTCCCTGGGTGGATTGAGTACTTGGTATGATGAGCCTCGTACATCAACTCCGCCCGGAGGTTACCCCCACTTGGGACGCACAAACGATGATCCTTCCTTAATAACCCATCTTCTACCGAGAACTGGGAATTTGACACATCCAAAGCGGCCTCCAAAAGCTCTTTCATGGAGTCATCTAACTCCAATGCCTGCCGAACCCGGTCAGCCAGGTCATACTGCACCTCTGTCCAGTTTAACATTGCTTTGGCGCTCGTCTGCTTGTCCACGCAACAGATCTCAAGCTCCTCCAACTCCCGCACTAGCCGCTCATCATGCACCGACAACCAGTTGGCTCGGGCGGGAGCCCTGCGGCTCAGCGCATCCGCAACTGCGTTGCCCTTCCCGGGTACATACTGTATTTTGAAGGTGTAGTCCCCCAGGAACTCCATCCACCTCCTCTGCCTCAAATTGAGATCCTTTTGATCCAACAAGTATTTTAGGCTCTTGTGATCGGTGCATATGTCGACCCTTACTCCGTATAGGTAGTGCCTCCACAACTTGAGTGAAAATATCACGGCCGCCAACTCCAAGTCGTGCACCGGATAATTTCTTTCATGCACCTTTAGCTGACGCGATCCATACGCTATCACGCTACCATGCTGCAACAACACGCAGCCCAAACCGCTACCCGAAGCGTCGCTATACACCTCAAAGCCCTCGGTCCCACTCGGCGAACTAAGCACTGGCGCCGTGGTCAACCGACTTTTCAGCTTTTCAAAAGCTTGCGCACACACATGCGCCCACACAAAACTTC
Organism: Platanthera zijinensis; assembly: GCA_039513925.1. Lineage (NCBI taxonomy): Eukaryota > Viridiplantae > Streptophyta > Magnoliopsida > Asparagales > Orchidaceae > Platanthera > Platanthera zijinensis. Next base: position 152,694,066 of record CM077086.1, read on the forward strand.
GATCTTTCCTTGTCAAAGTCGTGAGAGGTAGTGCCATCCGCGAGAAGTTCTCCACGAAGTGCCTGTAATAGACGGCAAGCCCCAGCAACTCCGGACTTCCTCTACCAAAGACAACACAGGCCACTCTCGTATCGCAACAATCTACGCCAGATCCACCGCAACACCTTCCCCACTAACTACGTGACCAAGGAATGCCACTGAGGATAACCAAAACTCGCCTTTGGAGAACTTTACGTATAGCTCGTTCCTCCTTAGCGTCTCCAAAACCAAACACAGGTGCTTGAGGCGATCTTCTTCGCACTGCGAGCACACCAATAGGTCGTCAATAAAGACGATCCCAACATGGTCTAAGTACTCCCTGAACGTTTTGTTCATCAAATCCATGAACACCGATGGCGCATTAGTCAGCCCGAACGGCATGACCGTAAACTCGAAATGCCCATATCTTGTGTTGAACGCTATCTTTGGGATAACACTTCCCTTGATTCTCATCTGATAGTAACCAGACTTAAGTTCCAACTTTAAGTACACCGATGACCCACCCAAATGATCAAACAGATCGCCAATACTTGGGATCGGGTACTTGATCTCTTTTAACGACTTGCTCAGTTCTTCATAAACGATTCAGAGCCGCAAACTCCCGTCCTTCTTCTACACGAAGAGGGCCGGTGTGCTCCAAGACGACAAACTTGGACGCACAAAACCTTGATCCATACGCTCTTCAAATTGAACTTTCAGTTCTGCCAACTCATTAGGCGTTAGCCTATGAGGAGAGCATGACCCAGATTTGGCACCTGGCGCCAGCTCACTCACGACATCGATTGCTCGCTACGGAGGGACTCCAGGGAAACACATCAAGAATATACCCGAGATACTACCCAATGTAGGCTCAGGCTTCAAAGCCTCCCATGATGGCAGTAATGACGCTTGCACGTCGAATCCCTGACCCCTAAACCGTAACCTTGCAACACAGAATCTCTTTTCGCGCGCATCGAACATCCGTAATGCCACAACGCATCCAATTTGTCCTTTGCCATCGAAGAAGGTACTTCAATACATGATATAAACCCCTTGGACAAAAGGTGCGCGAATCTCCCGTATCGAACAATGCTCTCGCCAGATTGCTAATAATCCAAACAAAGCCTAGAACCTCCAGTCCTAAGCTAACACGCAAAAGGGTGGCAGGTATAAGAAGCTAAATTGCTATCAATTACACCATACCTGTCTTCCCGACGGTTGGCCATACGGCCTCCTGCTGGCCAAGGCTGTCCATTCCCAGTTGGACCGGAGTAAACAGCGGTGTGACGAACGCCACCGCCTTTCCCTTCTCCTCAGATATTGCCCCTGACTTCTCTTTGGACATTGGGCGTCCAAACCAACAATCCCGGGCATAGTGCCCCGGCTTTCCACACACAAAGCATTCATCCAGGGTTTGGACTGTAGTCGCTCCGGATATGCTAGAGGAAGGGACTAGACCCGACCTCCTAGCCTTCTTGTAACACCTACGGTACCCAGATTTTGGAGTTGTCCGCTTCACCACTGAATCTTTTGCCACAGGATCTCCGACTGTTCCTGCCAAAACTTTCCTTGCCTTCTAAGCACTCTCCCAACACTCTCTAGCGAGGTGCCCTTTCTTGCCACAAGAATAACATTTGACGGTAGTTTGGGTAGTAGATGACCCAGCCTCTTCTCTCGTCATCTTTCGATACGCAGTCCTTATAGGATCTGTAAGGTTTGGTACCCTATTCACCGGTACTCGGTGGGTTTCCCCCAACTCCACTTCCAAAGCTCTGGCCGATTCCACCAAAGCTCGGAATCCTAATAACTTTGGTCCTAGCAGTAGGATACGCAACTCGCTGCGCAGACCGTTATAAAATCTATCCACTATAGATTGCTCGCTTTCCCATTCAAAGCCTGGGTAGCGCCTTACCATGAGGAATGTCTGCAAATATGCGTCCACCGAATGCGCTCCCTGCGCCACAGTTAGGCTCCTCTGCTGCTCTACATGACCCCCAAATGCCCTTTGCTCCAACATACAACCCGATGTTGGGGCCACCTCAGGGACAAATGGTTGCACATTACTCCCATGATGTGCATTGGTCACAGCGAACACCGCTTCAACCACCCTTCTTATGGTTTCCTAAGACGTAGGGGTCTCCGGCACGTCGCTGGGTGCAGTACTTTTCCCAGAAAGTGTGCATTCAGACTGCCACGCGCCACACTTGTACACCTACAATCGTACAGAACACCAATAAGGGACCGAACAAAATTGCAAAAAGCAATTATAGGAACACGCAGGTTCCCCAAACATGTGTATTTTCATTCCTAAGTGGACATTCATGGGTTCTTTTCATGTTATAACGATGACGCACATACATGTGCTCACCACCCCTTAAAGTGAATTCGTCCACGAATTCATTTAAGCTTGACCGAAACCAGTAGTCTGATACCAATTTGTAACACCCCTATCCGTCACATAGCATATAACAGTAGGTCCGGCCGGGGCCCGACGCCATATACGACGGACAGACCGGTTGGTTACGCGTTGAAACCATACAACTAATCAGAGCGTCCTACACAACACCTAGCGGAAGCAAATTTAATTAAGTTGCAAAAGAATAAGAACCCTGCCATAAAGCATGAATGTCCACTACAACCCAGGAATGAGTACATACACAAAAGAGAACTGGCCTTAAGGCCTTACAATGTTCACTTAACAAAGTAGTGTCTTCCAAACCTCGGCACGCAGGCCGGCCACACATGAGTACAAGAGGTAAAACACTCAAAACAAGGCCTTCGAGGGCCAGCACAGCAACTTGGGCTTTAGCCCGCTATTTACCTCTCGGCTCCGCAGCACCTGCAAGCAACAACCCACCGCACGGTGGTAGACAAAGGCAACGGTCAGCAATGCTGACCAAATTATAACGATTCCGCCCCCAAACCGGGGCGGCAAAGCTTCTTCCCTGCACTTGTTAGCAAAACACACAACACAGCCAAACAAGCATCTCAACATAGGTGCACGCTCTCATGGCCGTACACCCCGTGCTCTCAGGGCACTTACTCGGCGAAGCCAGTCCGAACCCCGTCCGGTCCTCGACTCCACCACCACCCCCAGGATGGCAATCTTTGTGAGCATTTAGTCTTCTCAGCCGCAGCCTAGACTCGATCTCCAAATCTCAGTAAGTCCCACGTAAACTTTAGGTCGCTTTAACCGAGCAGGTGGAGCGGGTATAGGGCTACTAGTCCGTTGCTCACTCCGCCACTGCCATTTGGCCCTTTGGCGCGGACTAAGCTTTCCCCAGTCCCAAATAACGATCAAACACGGTACTTAGCCCTGCTAAGTACCCGGTTGGCTCCCAGGCCACCGATATGACAGAACTACATTTCCGTCCAAGATTTCCGGGTGCACCTCGGGTTTCATCCCCAAGGCTCCCTGCCGCAATCAAACATGATACATAGCCCCGCTATGTTCCCGGCTGGCACCCAGATGGCAGAACTTTGTTTCCGCCCAGATTTCCGGGTGCACCTCGGGGTTAATCCCCAAGATTCCCTGATGCATTCTACCGCATAGCAACCCGAAAACAACCACAACGCTCGGAGTCTTCTCCGGCTAAAATATGCATAGCAAAACATCACCGATCCGGAACACACGTCCGGGTAGGCTTCACACAACATGCCTATGTCCGTACTACGATTCCGGACTCTAACAAGGGGGACTTTACTTATCTACCCCAAGGAATACCACGATCTCGCCACACACTCGTGGGAGAGGGGTTTTCCCATGCAAAGGAAGAAGAGCTTCACATGCTCAAGAAGAGAATCGTTACCCTCGCATTTTTCCGCGGCGCCATGAAGATGTAGCCGGATGGAAAGCTTCGCCTCGCCCTTGCCTTCGAGGATCCGGACTCGGATCGCGAATCGGTGCTCCGGTGCTCCGCCGGCGGCCGGAATTTGGGCTCACACCACCAAAGGAGTTCTCCCCTCTCTCTAAGATGAAGAAAGAGAAACTCAAAGTGAAAATGAGGGTTTCTCCCCCCATTTCCCGACTAATAACCCCCCAGGAGCATCCCCCATCGTCGGATCCAGATCCAAGGGAACGAACGGCCGAGATTAGATCCAAAATCCCAAAAACTGGGCCGAACACGGCTTGACACACGGCCGTGTGTCTGGCCATGTAGCTCATTCGCCGATCGACACGGGTCTTGACATGCCGTGTTCGAGGCCGTGTGCCCCACACACGGCTTGAGACACGGCCGTGTGTCTCAGGCCGTGTCCTTCTCTGACTCGAGACTGCACAAAAACGCATTCGACCACTGAACACGGGTAGGCACACGGCCGTGTGCCTGGCCGTGTGCCCCTGAGATGACCTCAAATCGAAAAGTGGTCAACATGAAAGTTGTAGATCTCGTCGAGACGAACAAAATTCATGTTGACCATTTTTCCACCCGACACCGTTTTGACCCTCAAAACGGTGCCCGAACGCGATCATCTCCGAGGTTGGGGTCTTACACCAACTACCAAGTTAGACGCAACCGTACGGCGCCAATCCTGCCAGCTAAAATTATCACACCATAGTGTATCAACAAAAGAGAAGTAAGTAATATAAGTCCACAGATCACAGCTCACTATCAATGTATATAATAGAGCAATAGTCTACAATGTGTCCAAAATATGAAAGAGAGTAGAAAAATGGGCTTAAGCCCGATACATGTCTAATACAAATGATCTCTCTCTCACAACTCACAACATCTAAGCGGAAAAAAAAATCCATCCTCGACCTATCGTCATGTAGTAGAGGTAGTGCACAACAATTGCTCCTCATGTCTCTCCTCCTTGTCCTGCCGGTGTTGGTGCTCCTGCTGCTCAGTCCCCTAAAATGATGTGGTCCACCGACCATTAGTCAAAATACTAAGCCACTCTCATCCTCGCCTCACACCCGCGACTCCTAGGCACAGTGCGAGGAGGAGGAAAGCGGAGAACAACAAAGCAGAGTGAAACAAGCAGGTGATAACTACCCTAACAGGAATATATACAAAAGAATTATAATAAGGTAGCACTAATGTAAACAAAGTAAAGTACAGAGCAATAAGAATAGTAAAGTGAACAAGCTATATTAAAAGTAACCTTAATTTATAAGAATGCTCATACAAACTTATAGATTAAGGGGTCGTTTTGCAAGGCATGTCGTATAAAAAGTCTCATTTCAATTTATACGATATGGGTATGGGTTTAAATGTAACGATGACTGATATGCTAGTTTAATTCTATGTTCATACAAGTGCAACACACACGCACACCATACTCTATGTGCGCAGACCTTTAGTTCCTCGATTTTGGAAGCTAGCTTCACTCTCAGGAGCCTCCGTAGTGTCCAACGGAGATAGTGGTTTGGGCCACCCCACTCCTAGGAGGGTATCCGCACTACCAGGCCTAGCCCTTACGTACGCCTCTGAAGGACACACCAGAGTCACCACGTACTAATGCTAACAAACCTGCCAAACTTTTCCTTGGATAAGTGAGAACCAAACTTGCGTAGTTGAAAGACTTATTTAAAGAACCTAAACACCTAGAGGGGTGGTGAATAGGTTCTAATTATCTTTAAGAATTTTAGACAATCTAACAGGTTCTTATCACAACACAGAACATACCATCACAGCACAGCAAACACAGCACAGCATACACCAGATTTATAGTGGTTTCCCAAGGTATAGGTATATCCACTTCCCCCCTTCACCTATCCAGTAGAAAGCTAGATTCAGAACAACTTCCTTCCACTAGATCAGATCCACAAATCTTACAACTCAGAACCAGATGGTTCCTACACCTATGACTTATACAAGTCCTACCTCAGATTCTTCCCAAGAATCCTACCTCAGGCCACATCCCTACCTCATCCTTTATAACTAGGCTTACAACTCAAGCTATCAATAGTCCTACACCTCAGGCACTCAGCCCTACCTCAGCCTTTATAATTACAGGCTTACAACTCAATCCTAAACAAAAGATCCTACAAGTAATTGAGTATTTGAGAAATTAAGGAATATCACCAGATAGATCACTCTATAGGTGAGTGCTTCTTGAACAGTTCTTGAATGAACTGAAACTTCAGATCCAACCTTACTTAGCTATTTCAAAGCTTCTTGATAGAACAAAATAAGGTTGAACTCTTCTTGATGTAGAAGTTGATCTCCTATCAGCTCCTTTCTTGACTGCAGAATAAGACACGAATCTTCTCTGCAGACTTGTTCAAAATCTGCCTTCTTAAGGGTCACTTCTTTACTTGTTGTGAAATTCTTCCTTTAAATGATTCACTTTTTCCCGTGTCTTTTCTTTTCTATTCTGTTCTGTCATTCTTAAGTTGTCATGGATCATTCTTTTATATAGAGATTTCTCCTGGTTACCGGCTGATTTGGTTTGTAACAATCTTCTGACAGTTCTTACAAAGGTGTCAGACCTATTTGTAATGACAGCTGTCGACCCACCAGTCATGACAGTTGATTCCTTAGAGACTTAATAACTCAGTACGATCCACTCAGCAATCTGCTTCATATGTGTCGACACAAATAGACTAAGTGTCGACACAAGTCTTGGTGAAGTCGACATTACACTCCAGATGTTGACATAGTCATTCTTCAGCTACTCGACACTTCTTCTCTTTGTATATGTCAACACAAGTCCTGTGTGTCGACACAACTGCTCTTGGTCTCGACATAACTGCTGCAGACAGATGGCGTTAAGTGTATGTCTAGCCGTCGTTGAGTGTGTGTGTCAACACAACTGCCTCTGGTCTTGACTTAGCTGCTGCAGACAAGTGGCGTTGAGTGTGTGTATAGCTGTATTTGAGTGTGTGTCGACAAAAGTCCTGTGTGTCAACACAAGCCTTCTGACTCGGAATAGCTATTATTGTAAGATGGCATTGAGTGTGTGTCTAGCTGTCGATACAAACCTTCTTCAGATGTCAACACAATTCTTGAGTGTCGACACAAGCCTTTCTTCTTGTGTCGATATAACTCTTGGGTGTCGACACAGCTTCTGCTATAGGTGTCGACACAATTCCTGCCTTAGGTGTTGACACAATTCTGAGTGTTGACACAACCTCTTCTTTAGGTGTCGACATAATGCCTGGGTGTCGACACAGATTTGCTTCTAGTGTCAACACATCTTTGCTTCTAGTGTTGACACAACTTCTGCTGTCGACACTTGTACTTAGAAAAATTTCTTTACAAACCTTATACCTGCACAATGAAACTCAAACATACATCAAATACAAATTGATGTATATTATTGAGTAAGATGAGGCTTCTCCAAATCTAGTACATATTTTTCAGTGTACCCAACAATCTCCACCTATTTGGAGAAGTCATAACCCTTAGTCAAAGATATACATCTCTGATAATAAAGCACATAAACAAAAGATGTACATACAATTCAGTGCAGGATAACCTAAAAATAATGTAAACAACTAAGATTAATAGAGAAGGTGATTTTATTATTTAATCAGAAAATACACTAGTTTACATGTTTTCCTTAGAACAAAAACAAAAAGTTACATTGTTCTATACTTAAGCCTATCTATCCTATGATTGGCTAGGCTCTTTAATCATTATGCCTTTCCCAGACTTAATCTTTGCCTACACAGAAGGTTCTGTATCCTCAGCAGGTTTCTTCCCTTTGAGATCTTTCTTCTTTAATTCTTAAGCCTTTATCATTTGCCTTTCAAAATAGTGAAAAGGCTTGGAGAAGTACCTGCTAGGCACCAGAGCATTAGCAACTAACTTCCTAGCTTTTGCACTTCTTCTATGTTGAAGAATGGCTTCCTGCCTAGCTTGATATTTGTTCAATTCTTGCTCAGAATACCACTTACCCCTGTCATGGGTCTTATCCTTTACAGCCTTCCAGGAAGTCAAAATGATATTCCTTGAAGTAGGGCTCCATTGCTCAAAATCTGGCTTCAATTTAGCCTGTTCCCTGAACCTTTTCTTGGACAATTATGCCTCCTTTTGAGCTTGCTTAGCAGCCTCTGATATTTCTACTTTTTAAATGATCATCTTTGATTCCTCCTATGAAGGACTGTATATTGTCTGCACTTCTTGTTGAACCATGTCAAAATCAGTAGGAGGGTAAATAATTTGTGCAACTTCAGGCTGATCTCCTTCAATATGAGCAGGTTGTATGCCATATTCAACAACATTGTCATCATCACATAAAGGAGGAAAGCCAAGTGTAGCTCTGGTGGAATTAGAGATCCATTTAGCATGGTCAGAGCTAGCTTTGACTAACAATCTCTCCCCCTTTATGACTTCTCTAGTAATATGATCCCTTAGATCAGTCTTCTGAAACCTTATCTGATCAGCTAGATATTCTATACCTTCTTTGTAATAGTCTTTGAACTTTAGTAAGGTATCATAAATTGTCTTTTGGGAGGCTTCAATAGCTGGCTGAATAGCAGCTATATCTACTTCTATCTGCTTTGATATTTCAGTTTTCAAATCTGTTGAAATACTGCCCAGTTTCTGGATGATTTCTGCATGGGAGTATTTGAGGTTTTCATTAGATCTGAATTGATTTTCCAAAACATACCCTTGCTTTGTTGCAATGTCCTCAATCTCAGTCTTGATAAGCTTTTATTGCTCATCCAAATACACCGCAACTTTGCCTCCCTTATGAAAGCAATCTGTCATTTCTTGCTTATACAAATTGACTTCAAATCGGATGGACTTTATGTCCTTAGCCAGCTGAAATTGCAGTTCTTTATTTGATTCATCCACATATTTTATTAGATACTTCCTTTGCTCATCCATCTTAACTTGTAATTGGACCAGTAATGAACTGAAATCTATGCTTGGAGCTGGTTGTTGAGTGACTGATTGCAAGGCTTTCATGTAGCCTGAGCTCCTTTTCTTAATGGCAATAATTTTTCTTTCTTAGCCAAAGAGGCTTCCTCATCATCAGAGGGTTGTGAGGATCTTTCTATATCAAAAGTTTCCTTAGTAGATGGGACATGTAGCATCTCCTCCCCCCCAGTTCTTGGCAAATCCTTTTCCAGCTGGGATTGCTCCCCCTCAGTTCTTACATCAGGTAAATCAGAAAAGAGCTCTTCCATAGTGAACTCTTGTTGCACCTATATAGGAGGAACAAGATTAGTTTGAACAGTAAAAGGTTTTCCGTGGAGATCCAGATTTTTGTCCAGGGCCCTCTTTTTAAAGGAGATACTTACATGCTCATTTTGAACTTCTTTCTCAACATTAACTTGAGCTTTATTATTGATTTCTGATACTATGTTCACAACAGTATCAGCAACTAATTCACTCTCTAGGGCAGCTTCAGCAATGCCTCCCCCTTGGGCAGGCAGCTCAGTTTGTTTAGGGTTTTCTTCTCCTGGAGTTAAGACTATATGTTGTTCCAGGGGTTCACTGCCCTCCACTTGATCTTGGGCTTTCTTTTATTGTTGGTCTTCATATGAGCTGAAGACTACCTCCTCTTCAGAATCACTGGAGGATTCTGCTTGTTGAGCAACTTTCTTCTGCTTTTTATCCATCTATATTTGTTTCTATGGTGAAAATACTTCCTTTATCAACACCCTATCCCATCTAGAAAGTATTATCACATCCATTCTCCTCATGTGATTGATTTTGGATCCTTGTAGTTGGTTCATTACATCTTGTATTAATGAAGATAAACATAGACTTAGGATCCTACCCAAGTTTGGTTTCTTTACTCCTTCTTGAATCTTGTCAAACACTATTGCTGCCCAGTCAGTTTTAACTTTGAATATGACCCTTGTCATTAGATTAAACATGTGGACTGAAATTCTGTCATGTCCACCAGTTTTACACAAAGTTACCTTGCCTATTATTTTTGACAGAAATTTCCTTGTGAATTCATCCCTTTCTGAGTAATGGATGATCCAACTTTGATATCAGGGCTCAGCCCGCACCAACTTAGTGCTTCTTTAGTCAGGGATGGAGTTATTTCATCAGTATCCTTAACCAAAGGAAGCTAAAGAGATTTCCTGATTGACTTCAGTATAAGTTTTACTCTAGAATCCTGTACAGTGGCTTTGATCTTCTTCTTGTCTGTGTCCACAGTTGCAGAAGAATAAAATTCCATGACCTCCTTCTTCCAAATCTTCGTTGGTTCTGAAACCAAAAATTCCAGTCCATTTTCTGAAATTAGGGTAATTACACCCTGAATTTTTGGAGACGCTGTCGTGAATCCATTACGAACCAGTTCATAGCCTTCGTTCACCTTGTCTTCTTTGATGGGCATCATTGATGGAAGGGAGAGAGAGAGAGAGAAGAGAATATCAAAGTTGACACGAGGGCTAGAGTAAAGAAGTTTGAAAGTGTAGTCGACAAGATTTGTGCTTCACCTATTTATAGTCTAGGTGCAAAGGGGAGTTCAAAAGATGCTCCTTAGTAATAATATTAGGTCTCGACAAAACTTTGGTTTAGTCGACACGTCAATGTGTCGACCTACTTATGTCAGTATCGACATTGACTGATTAAGTCTCGACACAGAGTGTCGACTTTGATTTTTGTGTGTCGACACAAAAATTAGCTAACTGAAAGTCTCGATAGAGTTTTGTCGACACCTATACTCCTGTCGATACAGATACTGTTTCTGTGTCGACACATCCTTTTTCTTTATCGACACAACATATTGAGTATATCGACACAAAGTTTGCTTATGTCGACACAAACATTGTACTTAGACAAATTTCCAGAGAAATTTTCTACTGACATATACTACTTAGTAATACTTGAGCTGACCTATTCTAGGTTCAACATACCAAATTCAATTTTAGAATAATTGAATTTAGTTTCATCCAGAGGTTTTGTAAAGATATCAACTATTTTATTATTGGTGTTTACAAATTCTAGATTAATATCTTCTTTTTCCACATGTTCTCTTATGAAATGAAACTTAATTTCTATATGCTTGGTTCTACTGTGTGATTCATGATTCTTAGCAATAGAAATAGCACTTGTAGAGTCACAAAATAGTGGAATTCTACTTACCTTGATATCATAATCTTACAGTTGGTGCTTTATCCACAATAATTGTGCACAGCAACTGCCTGCAACTACATATTCAGACTCAACTGTTGATATGGCTACACTGGTCTGCTTCTTGCTGCACCATGACACCAGCCTTCTACCTAGGAATTGACAGGTTCCTGTAGTACTCTTCCTGTCTTCTTTGCATCCTGCAAAATCTACATCTGAGAAACCAGTTAGTGTGAAATCTTTATTCTTAAGGTACCAAAGACATAGATTAGGTGTGCCCTTAAGATATCTCAAAATTCTCTTGACTGCAGTATAATGAGATTCCTTTGGGCATGCTTGGTATCTAGCACAGACACATGTAGCATACATGATGTTAGGTCTACCAGCAGTCAAGTAGAGTAAGGAACCAATTATCCCTCTATACAAAGACTCATCAACAGGTTTCCCTATCTCATCCTTGCCTATAGGCATACTTGTTCCCATTGGAGTTTTCATGTTGGAGGCTGAGTCCATACCATATTTCTTAATCAACTCCTTGGTGAACTTAGACTGGGATATGGATAATCCATCATCAGTTTGTCTTACTTGAAGTCCCAAAAAGAACTTCAGTTCTCCCATACTGCTCATCTCAAACTTCCCTTGCATAAGTTTGGCAAACTTTCTACAAAGGTTATTTTCAGTAGATCCAAAGATAATGTTATCAACATATATCTGGACTAGGATTATCTTGCCTTTAGATTCCCTAAAGAATAGAGTTTTGTCTATCTTTCCTCTAGAGAATTTATTCTCAATAAGAAAAATAGACAAGGTTTCATACCAAGCCCTAGGGGCTTGTTTCAAACCATATAGGGCTTTCCTAAGCCTATATACATAATAAGGATAATGAGAATCAACAAAACCTAATGGTTGTTCAATATAGACCTCCTCTTTTAAGTCACCATTCAGAAATGCTGACTTTGCATCCATTTAATATACCTTGAACCCTTGATAGACAGCATAGTCCAAGAACATCCTTATAGCCTCTAGCCTTGCTACTGGGGCAAAGGTTTGGTCAAAGTAAATCCCTTCCTCTTGCCTGTAGTCTTTTGCTACCAGCCTTGCCTTGTTCTTAATAATTGTGCCATTTTCATCAAGTTTGTTTCTTTAGATCCACTTGGTTCCTATGATGTTGTGATCCTTAGGTTTAGGAACCAGTTCCCAGACTTTGCATCTTCTGAATTGATTCAGTTCTTCTTGCATAGAATCAACCCAGTTAGTATCTAGCATGGCTTCTTCAAACTTCCTGGGTTCTATCTGTGACAAGAAACTTGAACATAAAACTGTGTTCATGTTCTTGCTCCTTGTTAGAACACCTTGACTTGCATCACCAATTATTTGGTGAGCTGGATGATCCTTCAGATGTCTTCTAGATCGAGGAAACCTGTCTACCTCATGACCTTCTTCATTTTCTTCCACCTGATGCTCCTCATTGTCTTCATCATCTAGAGAGTCTTGTCCTCCCCTAGACAGCATGCATCTTTTCCATCATTCATCCTAGCAGGAGCTTCATCATTGATGGTCAACTTGTCTAGCCTGTCTGTTAGACCTGTAGAACTAACTGAAGAACTAGACAATTCATTGTTAATCAATCTAGACTCATCAAAAACAACATGGACTGACTCTTCTACAACTTGAGTAGTCAAGTTGTAGACCCTGTATGCCCTACTGTTATTGTTGTACCCAACAAATATCCCTTCTAGGGATTTGGCAGCAAACATTGTTTTGTAGTGCCTACCATTAACTTGGACATAACACTTGCTACCAAAGATTCTAAAATAAGAAATTTTTGGTTTTCTGCCTTTCAAAATCTGATAGGTAGTCAACTTAAGTTTCTTATTTATGGATGCTCTATTGAGAACATGACAAGCAGTGTTCACTACCTCAGCCCAGAAATATTCAGGGAGAGTAGTATCACTGAGTAGAGTTCTACCTGCCTCGATAAGAGTTCTATTCTTTCTTACAGCAATTCCATTTCGCTGAGGTGTTCTAGGTGAGGAGAACTCCTTATGTATCCCAAGTTCTTCACAAAATTTTGTCATACATTCAGACTAAAATTTAGTTCCATGGTCACTTCTGATTTTGACCACTGAAGTGTTAAATTCATTCTGAACTTGTCTAACAAAAGTCTGGAAAACACTAGGGGTTTCAGATTTCTGCCTCAAGAAGAACACCCAAGTGTATCCAGAATAGTCATCCACAACAACTAGTGTATATATACTAAGACTGTGAACTGGCAAAGGACCAAACAAATTCATATGCAAGAGATATAAACATCTCAATGAATCTTAGGTATCTAGTGCAGAAAAAGAGTACTTAGTATGTTTGCCCTTTTTGCAAGCTGAACACACTCCCTCTTTAATGCACTTGACTTGAGGACCATTCCTCACTAGACCAATGCTAAACAGCAGTCCTATGGACTTATAGTTCAGATGAGCTAGCCTTTTGTGCCATTTGACACAAAGTGAAGCTTTCTCATCTGCAACTAGGCAAATAGGTGAGTTGTTAAACTCACAATCTAGGTTAAGACAATAGACATTTCCTTTCCTAGTGCCAGTCAAAATGATCTATTGATCACTTGACCTCTTAATTTTGCACTCTCCTTTGTGAAAGGATATGTCATAACCTAGATCACTAAGCTGACTTATGCTAATCAGGTTATGTTTCAGACCCTTCACATAAGCCACTTTAGTGATAGTAATTGAGTCACAAGAAATGTTACCAAATCCTTTGATGACTCCTTTTTTTATCCACCAAAGATGACTTAGGGACCATTCTCTATGGGTATAAAGTCATCCAACATTCTTCTTGTTCCAGTCATGTGTCTGGAACATCCACTATCCAAGTACCATATAGGGGTATGGTCACTTGGATCCACCTGCATCAAATAAAGAATTACTTATCCTTAGAACCCAAATGATTATTAAGTCCTAGGTTCTTGTTAGTTTAGGAAATAACCTGTTTACCTACAGATTTTCTGATAGGTAAACTACTCTTGGTTCTAACACTTGTGTTAAACCAGCAATCCATGGCAAAGTGGCCTACCTTGCCACAACACCAACACTCAAACCTGTTGTACGTTTTCTTAGGTACAAACTTCACAACCTTGTTACTAGCAGTCCTATTAAGTGTAGGTGCTGGAGCAGCAAACCCTAAGAATTCCTTTTGAAACTGATGGGCTTGCCTATATAGTCGACTACTGGCATTTGCACACTTGCCAATGTGATCTCCATTCTCACAGTGACCATGAGTAATTTCATGATCATGCCTGTTAGTAGGTTGCATCTCCTTCCTAAAGAAAATAGGGGGTTTAGAGGCTAGTTGTTGAACTAGGGCCTTACCTTTTCCATGAGAATTGGTGGCCCTAGTTCTTCCCTTAAAACCTAGACCAGTCTTTCCTTTCTGAGGAATGAAATTGTCTGTTAAGGGCAAGATAGATTTTGGCTTAGAGAATTTAGCCACTAGCTCTCTTTCTTTCTGTTCTCTTGCCTCCGGGTTCTTGATATGATTTTCCTTGAAAGAGATTGTGCCCATCTGAATTACAATTATGTTCTTCATTTTGGCAACCTCATTCAGTTTCAAATCAATTAGCTTGGCTGATTCTAATGCTGCCAGCTTAAGAGATTCAATCTCCTTGGCATGCTCCTTGATAAGAGGCTTGCTTCTCTTTAGAGCTTGCAGCAACCCACCAAACTCATCAATGTGTTGGTGTACATCCCCTTCAGACTCAGAACCATCCTCATCTCTTAATGCAGATGCTTCTGATTCTGATCTAGTAAAGTAATCAGACTCTAAGGGAGAATTGTATACCTTACTAGGACCAGCCTGATCCTGGCATTGATCATTTTCTGATAGGGCCATCAGCCCTCTACAGCAATATTCTTCCTCTCCATTTATGGAGTCCAGCATTTATATGAATTCTAACTCCTTAGAATCCTCTTATGTTGATAATAGCCCAACATATGCTTTAACATCTTCTTCTTCTCCTGATTGAAATGAAGAATCTGTCTAGCTCTTCTACTTCTAGGCGACAAAAGATTTCTCCTTCTTGCCCTTCATTTATTATTTCTTCTTGTCTTTTGATTCAGCCCTCTTGTCTTGACAGTCTACTATGACATGTCCTTTCCTAATGCAACAATAGCACACAATCTTAGAATTAGATTATTTACTAGGTTTAGAAGCATACCTGTCCTCCTTGGGAGTCTTCTTTTTCTTATAGTACTCATCCTTGGAAAAGGATGTAGAAGGTCTGGTTCTCCACTTCTTCTTCTTCATGAATCTTTGGAACTACCTTGTGAAGGCTGCAAAATCCTCATCAGAGGTGTGGTTGTCTGAAGAGGTGTTGTCAGGAATTCCTTCTTCTGCCTCAGAACTCCTTCTGGGAGGAGAAGGAGATTTTCTCCTACCCTTTCTTGTGCCTTCAGCCTTGAAGGTAACTGACTTTTACTTGTGTTCATATCTGCTGCTCTTCTCTTCCTCCTTCCTAGCTGTAAGCTGCATTTCATATGAAAGCAAATTTCCAAACAGTGTGGGAGGAGGTGTATCTGCCAGCCTTTCCACCTCTCTAATGGCATAAATCTTAGTGTCCCAATCCTTTGTCAGAGATCTCAGAAACTTGTCATTCAGTTCATAAGTGCTGAAGACTCTTCCATAAGTCATCAGCTCATTTATAATCCTGAAGAATTTCTTGTAGCATTCAGTTATGTTGTCATTCTTGGCTTGTCTAAAGCTCTCATACTCTTGATTCAGCATGGATTTTTTGTCTTCTCTAACTTCTTCTGTTTCCTCCATGTAGACAATAAGGGTGTCCCACATTTCCTTGGAGGTTTTACAGTGCACCAGATTCTGAAAGGTGGCATCCTCTATGGCACTTACAATGATATTCTATGCCCATTTGTCTAGAGTTACCAGGACGATTTCATCCTTTGTCATCTCAGAATAGTTCTTTGGGGTTTTCATATTTGCATCCAGTGCTGATACCTTCATTGGAATGAAGGGTCCTTCCTGTACAGTGATGTAAATTATCGGATCAGAAGCTTCCATAAACAATCTGACCCTTTCCTTCTATATGCCAAAGCATTCCTTCCTACAAATAGGCAGTTTCATAGATCCAAGTTCTTTCTTATTCTCACTTGAACCCATTCTTGAAATCTGTTAATTACCTAGGAGAATCACTCAGACTGTTAGGTCAATATTTGAGGAACCTCCCTCTGATATCACTTGAAAGACTTATTTCAAGAGCCTAAACACCTAGAGGGGGGTGAATAGGTTCTAATTATCTTTAAGAATTTTAGACAATCTAACAGGTTCTTATCACAGCACAGAATATACAATCACAGCACAGCAAACACAACACATCATACACTAGATTTATAGTGGTTCCCCAAGGTATGGGTATATCCACTTCCCCCTTCGCCTATCTAGTAGAAAGCTGGATTCAGCACAACTTCCTTCCACTAGTTTAGATCCACAGATCTTACAACTCAGAACCAGATGGTTCCTACACCTCAGACTTATACAAGTCCTACCTCAGATTCTTCCCAAGAATCCTACATCAGGCCACAGCCCTACCTCAGCCTTTATAACTAGTCTTACAACTCAGACTATTAATAGTCCTACACCTCAGGCACTCAGCCCTACCTCAGCCTTTATAATTACAGGCTTACAACTCAGATCTAACAAAAGATCCTATAAGTAATTGAGTATTTGAGATATTAAGGAATATCACCAGATAGATCACTCTATAGGTGAGTGCTTCTTGATCAGTTCTTGAATGAACTGAAACTTCAGATCCAACCTGACTTAGCTAATTCAAAGCTTCTTGATAGAATAAAATAAGGTTGAACTCTTCTTGATGTAGAATTTGATCTCCAGTCAGCTCCTTTCTTGACTGCAGAATAAGATATGAATCTTCTCTGCAGACTTGTTCAGAATCTGCCTTCTTAAGGGTCACCCCTTTACTTGTTGTGAAATTCTTCCTTTGGATGATTCAATTTTTCCTGTGTCTTTTCTGTTCTGTTCTGTTCTGTCATTCTTAAGTTGTCATGGATCAGTCCTTTATATAGAGATTTCTCCTGGTTACCGGCTGATCCGGTTTATAACAACCTTCTGACAGTTCTGACAAAGGTGTCCGACCTGTTGGTAATGACAGTTGTCGACCCACAATCATGGTGTTGACTGTATGTCCAGCCGTCGTTGAGTGTGTGTGTCGACACAAGTCCTGTGTGTTGACACAACTGCCTCTGGTCTTGACTTAGCTGCTGCAGACAAGTGGCGTTGAGTGTGTGTATAGCTATCGTTGAGTGTGTGTCGACACAAGTCCTGTGTGTCAACACAAGCCTTCTGACTCAGAATAGCTGTTATTGTAAGATGGCGTTGAGTGTGTGTCTAGCTGTCGACACAAACCTTCTTCAGGTGTCGACATAATTCATGAGTATCGACACAAGCCTTTCTTTTGGTTTCGACATAACTCCTGGGTGTCAACACAGCTTCTGCTATAGGTGTCGACAAAATTCATGCGTTAGGTGTCGACACAATTCTGGGTGTCGATACAACCTCTTCTTCAGGTGTCGACACAATGTCTGGGTGTCGACACAGCTTTGCTTCTAGTGTCAACACAACTTCTGGGTGTCGACACAACTTTGCTTCTGGTGTCGACACAACTTCTGGTGTCGACACTTGTACTTAGAAAAATTTCTTTACAAACCTTATACCTGCACAATGAAACTCAAACATACATCAAATACAAATTGATGCATATCATTGAGTAAGATGAGGCTTCTCCAAATCTGGTACATATTTTTCAGTGTACCCAACAATAGTCAACATACCGACGTCGGTGCGAACGACCATCTAATACTGAAGACCCACCACCTTTATGCACATGCAACCATGAATTCCCGATCAATTAGCTCCACAGACTAACCAGTCTGTACCTATCACCATCGAGCCTACCGCTCGTGTGTCTAAACAAAACTAACCTCCCGTGACCATGGGGTGAGTGAAAGTGAAGTACATAAAAGTACTAGTTGCTCTTAAATAATCTTAGTCTTATGATTTAAGCTTAACCTTGGACTGCCTAGGGCATTCCCTGTGAAGAGCTCTCGAGGGCACTAGGAACTACGATGGGCTGAAGCCTAAAGCTCCCTTTTCGTAAGGTACTTATTATTGTTGGTATCTACCCATGTCCTAAACTCTCTTAGCATTACACTTGAACTAACCCTAAGTGTATTTAGCCTCTTTCTCTAGGGAAAGATGATCCACTGTCAATCCCGAGCACAACCTTTCCCCTAGTCAACCAAGATCTCACAACCTGCCTTCCATTGGTGATCTTATTCATTATCAACCATACCAGGTACACCAACTACCTCATACCAAGGTTCACATGTTTTACTAATTCTACAGTTTAGCTGTGTACAGACCTAATGGACTATATGATGTGCAAGGATGGTGACCTTCCAAATAATCATCCAAATGACCTAAGTTTATTATAGGGGTTTATCATAAACTTTAGGAATAAAACCAGAAGATTATAATTTTCCTACTTTATTTGGTATTTATTGTAAATTCTATATAATCAGGCCTCAAATGCTTTTGAACACCAAGTACACTCTTCTAACTAGGTATGGCCTTAACAAAATTATGACAATTTGGTAAAATCAAAATAACAGTAAATATCAAAAATCTCAATTTTTCAGAAAAGATTTTACCCTCAACAAATTATTGGATAAATAACCACAATATTATGATAAATAGAGAAAAATTAGAATTAACCTTTCAAAAATTATGATAAAATTACTAGATGATAAATATGACTAGAAAAGGCTACTGACCAAGAATTATGATTTTCCAACTTCAAATGGTCACATAGATAAATTATTTAAAAATATTCATCTAAGTGCTTTTTGTGAAAGATCTTATATGAATATTCTTCCAATATTTTTATAAAAATTCACAGAGCATGATTATGTTCTGAAATGTACTCTGACCAAGTTTCATAATTTTATAGTAAGCAAATGACCCTAAAATAATTATCTTGTGATTGAATTGAACTTAGAGTTTGTGAATGAAGTACTAAAATTATAAATCCAAAATTCACAATAAAATTTATATTTAACAAAATCATCTAAATAAGTTTACTTCCTAAATTTCAGGAGAATCCAAGGTCATTTAAGCATGTACATAAATATTGAATCAAAGTGCCCTAATCTATCCATAACTATTTTAAAGAAAGTGTAAGTTCCTAAAAATCCTAAAACCATTTACCAGTGCTTATATTCACTCTAAGAACTTACCACCAAGTTCCAAGACCATCCAAGGACATATAGTCTCATGTCATTCACTAGGCCCCAAACTTCAACTCAAGGGCCTACACAAGGGTCTAAGGGAATCTCCACCCCAAACCACTCAAATTCTCTTGAGGGGGTGTTTTAGATGACTTGTTGTCAGTGGCCCAAGTTTAATTCCTTTTGGATGAGGATTAGCCACACAACTCATCAAATACACACTTTCCCTAATTTATCCTTTAGGGACCAAACTTTGGTCACACCAATACCTACTCAAACCAACCCCAAATATGCTGAGATTTATACCAGTGACCTATCATGACCCTAAGGGTCATCCACCAAAATTTTGGATGGTTTTGAGGTCATTAGACCCCTTAATTAAATCATACATGAATTATTAAATTTTTACAAAAAATATAACAAAAGGTTTTCAAAAAATTCCCATTTTTGTATATGTTAGAGGTATAAAAAAGAGTGATCCCCAGTCCAAATTTCAAGTCATTTGGATTGCTATATTGATGGGGGAACTCAATTTATTCTATGGTTAACCTTATGTATAGACTGCACCATTTTGAGTTCTGTCGTCAGACCACTGACCCAAATGGGTTGAAATTAATTTTAAAATAAAGTAGACTTCAAGGGCTATAATTTTTATGTTGGCCCCTCTTCAAGGTTCAGCCCCTAAGGGCCTCATTTTCTTGGTTCAAAAAATGTATATTAAGAGAGAACAAAACACTATTTGATAAAATTATAATTTGACATCAGATCGGACGATCCAGGAGTCGTCTTCCTCCTCCAGCCTATGGTTCTGATTGGCCAAACCTGGAGGTGTTTTCCAAGCCTTTTGCCGGTAATCCAACCCACTCCCTGGCCGGCCACCGTCACCACCACCTCCGTTGAGGTGGTGGCTATCGTCGGAAGGCGGCACGGCCGCCGGAGGGGCGGTTTCCGGCGAACCCGAGAATGCAAAAAACCATGATTTTTCATGGAATTCAAAAATGGAAATCAGCCCAATTGGGCTCGGTTTCAAATCCTATTGATCAAGGATGCTAGCACAAGGGGAGAGGTGGAGAAGCGGACCTTGTTTGAGGTTCGACGACGATGGCGGCGGCGGTTGGCCGTGACATTTTTCCTCTCCGGAGAGCTTGCCCGAATCCTCGATCCTCCACCAAAACCATCGATCCAAAACATCATTTTGACTACAAGGACGTTTTAAAGGTGATGGGTTGGTCAAAAGTGGGAATGGGGGTTGTATATGGGATTTATATTTTTTTCCATGGAGGGGAGGTGAAGGGGTGGTCAGCCATGGTGGTTGGGCTCCCCTATTGATGTCTATGGGTTGGAGTTGATGGGGAGAGGAATCCTAAGCATCAGAGAATCCCAAAGGCTGCATAAGGGATGTGGAAGGAGTGACCCATGGCCTCCTCCATAACTCATCTCTCTCTCTCTCTCTTTCTTCTCTCTCTCTCCATTAAGGGGAAAACTCTAATTTTCTCTCTCCTAGTCATCATTTACAGAAAATTAATGACAAATCAGATATTTTCCAACCTCATGGGCTAATGTCTCACATCAATTGGGCCTAGCCCAAGTGGGTTGGGTTGGGTTGGGTTAACTTGAGTTAATTTGACCCAATTTAGGGTTGAGTTGACTTTGGTCAACATGACCTTTTGGGTTGACCCCAATGGGTGGTTAGTGACCCATTGGACTCCCTTTAGGTTTAGGAAGGTTTAGGTGGTGTCACTTTGGCAAGTTGGAGGTTCATTGGCCCTAGATAGGCCACTTTGACCATTTTAGGGTTATTATTGACTTTGGTCAACTTGATGACTTTAGTTGACCCCAATGGGTTCTAGGTGCTCCAAGGGACCCCCTAATGGGTTAGGGATGTTATGGTGGGGTCAAAGAGTCAAGGTGATGCCTTAAAGTCAAACCCTAGGTTAGGTAATTGGAATGTGTTATTTGCAGGCCCTGGTGATCTTCACCTTCGTGCCTAAGTTCACATGGTCTTTTTTAGCTTCCTAGGGTTTTGTCATGACCTACTCATGACAAAACCACTTCTAGGGGTCTAGTTGTTTGTGTGATGTTATATTTCACACTTGGGAAGGAGCTTACGTGAGAAGTTGAGACTACACGAGTCCTTTTGACGAATTAGCTGAAATCTCTCGATAGTACTCGACGAATATACTTGTCACCTCGACGAATTTTACTTAGAACCAGCTAATACCAACATTCTCTGGAGTACAAAGATAGTTCACTTGACTTCTCGAGAGGACTCAAGGAATTTCATGAGTACTCACTATCGAAGTATGAGACCGGGCGGTCTAGCAGTTTGTGTCCGGCGTTGATGAATCCAGACTGTTGCTGTGTGGTGTCCGGCGGTCTGACAGTTTATCTCCGGCGGCTTGGAAACCGGGCGGTCTAGCGGTCTCCTACCGCATCTCTCTCTTTCTTCTAGTATTGCCGAGCGGTTAGAACATTGTCTAACCGCGCGGCCTGTTCCGGTCTGTTGTTCTAGCCGCCCGGATCTGATGTATAGCTTTAGTCCCACATTGTTAGTTTGTATTTTATCCTCTCTCCTCCATTCTATAAAAGGGAGGCCATACCTTTGTAAATGATATCTTTTTGGATAATAAAATTTCAATTATTCAAAGTTTCGGCTTGTTTTCTAGTCGTTTGTTCGCTACTTTAGAACTTTGTTCGCTACTTCTCACATGGTATCAGAGGACTCGATCTTCTCCTCCTGATTCTGTGCGCCCTGTCCGCGCGGCTTGCCCCTTCCTCTCGCGACATGTTCTCGCGGTTTGTCTCTTCCGCCTGCTTGCGCCCTGTCCGCGCGACCGTTTTTTCCTGCCTTTCAGTCGCAGCGACCTGTATCTTTGCTCATCGCGACCTGCTGCCTTTTTTTGCCTTGTTCGTTCATCCCTTCTATTCGTGCGGTCTATCTTCTAGCCGCTCGACTTCTTTCCCTGCTTGTATCTGCGGCTTGGTCGTGGCTTCTCTGGCCGCTAGTGTCTGTCATCGTGACCTCCGCAGCTCTTCTTCTTCCTATCCGCGCGGCTTGTATTCTAACCGCGCGGCTTCTCACAGATTTCTCCTCTGGCCCTTTCTGAAACCTCCACTACCACCACTCATATCGCCACTCCGACGCCGCTTCCTACTCCCTCTGGAAACCTTGGCACGGTTTCTAAACTTGTTGGCTCCAACTATCCGGATTGGAGCGTTTCTTTCACCTTTCTTCTTCGCTCTCAGCGCAAACATCATCACCTCACTGATGACCCTCCTCCTCTAGACTCTGCTAAATTTGATGACTGGGATGCCAGTGATGCGCTTGTCCGAACATGGTTGGCTAACAGCCTCTCCGATGAATGTCTTCCTATCATATGCCATGATGGGACGGTCAAGACCGCGTGGCTTCACCTTGCTGCTCTCTACTCGAAGGGGGGCCCAGACATCCCGCATTTATACTCTCTACGCGGATCTCTTCGCTCACCCTTCCATGTCTCTTGCTGCGGCTTATTAACAAGTTCAGGCTCTTGGCGCTGAAATCCTCCAGAATCGCCCTTTCTCCGCGGACTTGGCCGAGCAACACAAACACTTCCAGGAACTCCTGGTTGTTTGTTATCTTCTACGGCTCCCTGAGTCTTTTGAAATGATCCGCCAGCAGATCTTGGGCGAAGCCGAATCTCCCACCTTGGATGCCACTGCGGCTCGCATCGCCGCTGTTACTTCACTGCTCCACCATCCTCTGTTGTCCTCCCCTCCTCCACAGGACTCCTATGCTCACCAAGTTCAGTGGGGTGGCAATAGTGGTCGCAGCCACTCTGGCATGCATGGTCTGTCAAGATTCCTCTGCTCTCACTGTGGTCGTACCGGCCACTCTGTTGACCGCTGCTGGCAGAAACATCCTCATCTTCGTCCCTTCGGTGATACTTCTTCCTCAACCTCCGCCTCCTCTCGGCCATCTGCTTCTGTGTCCACGACCTCAGGTAGTGCACACGTTGTTGCCCAAGGTAAATGGCTGATTGACTCTGGTGCTACAAATCACATGACCGGAAACCCTCACTGCTTCTCTCTCCTAGAGACGCATGATCGGTTACCCCTGGTTCTTGTTGCGGATGGTTCGCCTTCCCCGGTTCATGGAACGGGCATGGTTCAAGTCACCCCATCACTTCGCTTAGCGGACACTCTCTATGTCCCGAAGTTCCCTTGCAATTTGCTCTCAGTTACTACTTTATGCAAGCAACTTTAGTGTCCTGTCTTATTTACTTCTACTTCTTGCTGTTTTCAGGACCCGAGGACCCAACGGACGATTGCTACTGGGACTGAGAGCGGCGGTCTCTACTTCCTCGACAATGTTTCCGCTCTGTCCGCCTTCTCTTCCTCGTCTACTGATCTGCTTCAATGGCATCTTCGCCTTGGACATCCTCCTCCTCAGATTATTCGTCAGCTTCTTCCCCACTTACCTCAAACCAGTCCTCCGCTCAACTGTGATGCGTGTCAGCTTGGCAAACATCACAGCTCCCCCTTCCCGCCGAAGCAAGGCCGTGGTTCCTCCCGCCCTTTTGATCGCATTCATTCCGATGTTGTGGGTCCTGCTCCTACTCTCACCGTTGGTCGGGGTAGTTCTTATTTCGTAACTTTTATTGATGATTTCTCTAGATGTACCTGGGTGTATCTTTTAAAAGATCGCTTTGAACTCTTATCTGTCTGGCAATCTTTTTATAATATGATTAAAACTCAATTTGCTATTTCTATTAAAGTACTGCGCTCTGATAATGCTAAAGAATACCTCAGTCATGAGTTTTCGTCTTTTTGTATGCAACATGGTCTTATTCATCAGATCAGCTGTGTTTACACCTCCCAGCAAAATGGGGTGGCGGAGCGTAAAAACCGTCATCTCCTCGATATCGCTCGCACTCTAATGACGCAGATGCAGGTACCTCGCTCCTACTAGGGCTATGTTGTTCTTCTTGCTTGCTATCTCATCAATCGCATTCCCTCTTCAATTCTTCACGGCAAGACCCCCTTCTCCATTCTCTACCCGGGCAAGGAACCCTTTCCTCTTCCTCTCCGTATCTTTGGGTGTACGGCTTTTGTGCATGCTCCGTCTGTTACCCGTGACAAGCTTTCCCCCCGTTCCACAAAATGTTTCTTTTTGGGATACTCGACCACTCAAAAAGGCTATTGTTGTTTTGACCCCGTTCTGCGCAAACAGTTTGTTTCCGCAGACGTCACCTTCTTCAAAAATGCATCCTACTTTTCTTCTCCATCCCCGCTTCCTCTTGCTGTCTCTGACTCTCCACCATCTCTCTGTGATCCTTCCACGCATATCGACGTCTCCCCTCTTATATTATCTCCTCCTCCGTCTCCTCCTCTCCCTATTATCTCCCCTCCTTCTTCTCCGCGGCCGTCTCTCTCTAGTCCCGGGCCAGCTTTCTCCGCCACGGACGCTCTGGTCCCTGAGGCACAAGACGACCTGGATCTTCCCATTGCCCTTCGCAAAGGGGTGCGGGTGTGTACCCAACACCCGCTTGCGGCTGTTGTTTCCTATGATCGTCTTACTCCCTCTCGCAGGTGCTTTGCTTTGGCTATCTCGGCTACTACCACTCCCCGCACTTACCAGGAGGCTCTTGTTATTCCTCATTGGAAATCTGCCATGGATGAGGAAATCGCCACTCTTACTGAAAGGGGTACCTGGACCCTTGTTCCTCCACTGGTAGGTACTGATGTGGTTGGCTGCCATTGGGTGTTCGTTGTGAAGTTTCGCCCAGATGGCACTGTGGATCGTTACAAAGCCCGACTGGTGGCCAAAGGCTTTACTCAGACTTATGGAGTTGACTATTTTGATACTTTCTCCCCGATTGCTCGCCTCAGCACCATCCGTGTTCTTCTTTTTGTGGCCGTCAATAGGGAGTGGGCTATTTCCCAACTTGATGTCAAGAATGCTTTTCTGTATGGGGATCTTCAGGAGGACGTCTATATGGAGCAACCTCCTGGGTATGTTGCTCAGGGGGAGACACGAGTATGCCAGTTGAAGAAGGCCATCTACGGCCTAAAACAGAGCCCTGGGGCATGGTTCGACAAGTTTAGTGGCATTGTGGCTGCCATTGGCTTTACAAGAAGTTCAGCCGATCACTCATTGTTTATTCGCAAAACTGTATCGGGCCTTGTGGTTTTGGCGGTGTATGTGGATGATATTCTTCTTACCGACAATGACCAGGCTGGGGTGGACTTGACAAAGAAACACCTCCGTCAACACCTAGTCACGAAGGATATGGGCTCCCCAAAATATTTTTTGGGGATAGAAATCTCTCGGAAGCCCGACTCATTGGTTCTCTCCCAACGGAAGTATGCTCTTGATCTTCTACAAGAGGCAGGATTGACCGGTGCCAAACCGGCCCGGTATCCCATGGCCACTGGAGAGGACAAAACATGGACAGATGACTCACCTCTTATATCCGATGCCACGAGGTATAGACGTCTGGTGGGCAAACTCATTTATCTCACGGTGAACAGACCCGACATCGCCTATGCTGTAGGCAAGGTCAGTCGGTTCATGCAAGCTCCCAGGGAATGTCATCTTCAGTCTGCCTTGAAGATACTAGAGTATGTCAAAGCAGCACCAGAAAAAGGGCTACTCTTTCAGAAGCATGGTCATCTGAGAGTTGAAGCCTACTCAGACTCAAGCTATGCGGATGATAAAGGTGACCGTAAATCTACATCGGGTTTTTGCAAATTTATTGGAGGTAATCTTGTGAGCTGGAAGAGCAAGAAGCACTCTGTTGTCTCAAGGTCCAGTGCAGAAGCCGAATACCGGAGTATGGCGTCAACCACGTGTGAGTTAAAATGGTTGCGGGCTCTCATACTTAACCTAGGAGAGGTCTACGACTATCCTCTGCCTATGTTCTGTGACAACAAGGCCGCTATATACATATCCAAAAATCCGGTCTTCCATGAGAGAACGAAACATATAGAGGTCGACTGCCATTTCATCCGAGAAGAGGTCTTGAAGAGACGGATTTGCACTCCGTTCGTCACCTCCGACAAAGAGTTGGCAGATATCTTCACCAAGCCGGTTTCTACTTCCTTCTTCCACATCTGTGACAACCTTGGCATGATTGATATTTATGCTCCAGCTTGAGGGGAGTGTCGAAGTATGAGACCGGGCGGTCTGGCGGTTTGTGTCCGGCGTGGATGAATCCAGACTGTTGCTGTGTGGTGTCCGGCGGTCTGACAGTTTATCTCCGGTGGCTTGGAAACCGGGCGGTCTAGCAGTCTCCTACCGCATCTCTCTCTTTCGTCTAGTATTGTCGAGCGGTTAGAACATTGTCTAACCGCGCGGCCTGTTCCGGTCTGTTGTTCTAGCCGCCCGGATCTGATGTATAGCTTTAGTCCCATATTGTTAGTTTGTATTCTATCCTCTCTCATCCATTCTATAAAAGGGAGGCCATACCTTTGTAAATGATATCTTTTTGGATAATAAAATTTCAATTATTCAAAGTTCCGGCTTGTTTTCTAGTCGTTTGTTCGCTACTTTAGTCCTTTGTTCGCTACTTCTCACACTCACGTAAGTACTCGACGAATTCACTTAAGTACTCGAAGAATTATACTTAGTCGTTCTGATCAGCAGTTCTCAGTGATCTCTCAAGTGCTCATGAGATCACTCGATGAATTCTACAAGTTCTTACATGAGTACTCGACGAATATAATGAGACCTCACGTGATCACTCGACGAATTTACCTTAGCTAAATCTGCATCTTCTAGACAACAAATTCCTTTGTTATGCTAGATAAAGTACACCTCATTAGAGAGATTACACACGGGTCAACACGATATTTTATATAATGAAGGATTACATTACACAAAACTTTGTTTGAAGGCCCATTAGAACCTGGAATGGATTGTACTTTGCAATAAAAACCTGCACCACACACAACTAAGGCTAACATCAAATACACCCTCAATTCAACTTAGTTCAACGGAAACTTATTCAAATCAGGGCTATTGTGTATACAATACCCAACACACAATGTAGACATTGCCAAGATATTTTCACCAGTGGTGAAAATATCTTCTATCAGACTGGTATTGGATATGACTGCCTTGAAAGTATCTAGCATCTACCTAAATCACCTAGAGGGGAATGAATAGGTGATGTTTGCGTCTTTTTGCGGAATAAAAATAATCGTAATTAACAATCACACAAACGCAGAGATTTTATAGTGGTTCCCCGAGTTGCGTACTTCCACTGTCCCGCCTCGCCCATCTCCCACGAAGGGCAAATTCGGCTACTTCACCAAACTCAGATTTCGTCAAATCTTACACCTCAGAGTCGCAACTCCTACACCTCGGAGACGAAGCTCCTACCACTCGGAGAACAAACTCTCCTACAACTTAATCCGTAAATCGGATCTACTGTACAAGGCCGTCGATTTCGAACCAGAAAAAAAAATCAGAAAAACGACAAGTATTTTTCGGCGAGTTTCGTCGAGTATCAGTATGATACTCACCGAATATGAAGATGATATTCGTCGAAAATGCCTTAGATAGAATAGAAGAAAAGTCGACATAAGGCCCAACATACCCGGCAAGTATCGCCCAGGATACTCGTCGAATTCTGTGAGTATCGCATGGGATACTCATCGAATTCGGCGAGTATCGCTAGTGATACTCAACAAATTCGGCGAGTATCACTAGTGATACTCAGTGAATTTGCCTTGGCGGATTTTTTGCTTCTCTGCGAATTTTTCCTAAGTATATACGACGAATTCGACAGGTATCGGGAAGCATACGCGACGAATTCGGCGAGTATCAAGGGGATACTCGACGAATTTGACGTGTATGACTCACCATACTCGCTGAATTTTACTTAGGTAAAATTATCCATTTCTG
This sequence comes from Platanthera zijinensis, assembly GCA_039513925.1. Lineage (NCBI taxonomy): Eukaryota > Viridiplantae > Streptophyta > Magnoliopsida > Asparagales > Orchidaceae > Platanthera > Platanthera zijinensis. The sequence goes on from CM077086.1 coordinate 152,722,286, forward strand.
ACTTCTTGACTTTGTCCTTCCTTGATCATTCTCCTGTACTTGGGATCAAAGTACATCACAATAGAGAGATTACACGTGAGTCAACAGGATGACCTACACAATGAAGGATTACATTGTGCAGTCTTGAGTTTACTGACTCACTGTAACCTGACATTGGTGTGTACTTGGCATTGTAAATCTGCAAGTACATAACTAAAATGGAAACATCAAATACAGACTCAATTCATCTTAGCTTGACTGGATCCTTCTTCAAATCAGGATTATTGTGGATACAATACCCAACAATCTCCCCCTATTTAAAGAAGCCAAAATCCTACAAGCTAAGATGAATTGCCCATAGATGAATTGCACATATCAAAAGTGTTTTAGATCAGGGAGGGCAGCCCACTACACAACATTGAAATATATATAACAATTTAGGTCTTCTTGTTCTTCCTTTTCAACAACTCTCTCTCAAAATATTCTATGGGCTTCGTATAGTACTTTTGAGGAGGAGGAGGCATAGGATAAACATTCTTGTACTTCCGAAAATGAATCCTCCTTCTGGTGCAGGCCTTTTTGTATCTGTTCCATTCTTCTGGAATGTAGTGATCCTGATGCATCTCCTCTCCCAGCTCATACAAGGCAAATGTGTCCAAGATAATTCCTTTTGAAGTTGGACTCCAAACTTCATCCATCTCACTGTTAGGTCCTTCTCTGACTTGAGCTAGCCTGGTCGGTTCTGGTCTGACTTCGGAAGTACCTTCTCCAAAAAAAAATTTCTTGAGAACCTGAGCCTCTGAGAATGCTTCAATAGCAGCATCAGTGGCAGCTTGAACCTCTAGAGTCACACTAGAAGCAACAGCAACATGAGCCTGAGAGAATTCCTGTGAGTCTGTCCAGTATTGAGTGTAGTCCGGAGCCGGATGAACATCAACATGAACAGGCTCAGCAGGAATTTGAGACGGGAAAAACTGACCATGTAACCAAACGGTGTTGGCATAGCTATAATCATTTGCTTATTTGAATTGGTCGAGCAAAGTCTTATCAACACCGACAATCTTAGTTGTAAGGGCTTCCTCCCCCTTTTTGGCTTCTGCAGCAATTGCATTGGCATAAGATTTCAAAGAAGAGTCATAGTGTGTCATTGATCTGTTATGGGCCTCGATGAGAGAGAGAATTTGTGTCAACATTTTTCAGTATTCCTTCATTGTGCTTAAGTCCTCTCATCATAAGAGTTACTACAGTTGTAGCTTCGTCATACTTTGCATCAAACCTTTCCTCTAGCTTATCAAATTTCACTTGACCTGCAATAAGACCATCAAGTATAAACTTCTCTGATTGCTTAACTCTTTTGACCACTTTCTGCAATGAGGCGTCAAATTTAGCTTGTTGCCTAGCCAGCATTTCTTCAAAAACTTTCAGTAGCTGATCACTTGAACTAGGGCTTGGAGCATCTGGCAGCACTGGAATAGAGATATTCGCAGTAATCAACCATGGTCCTTCTTAACCTAGAGCAGGGGCATGCACATTGGCAGATCCTTGCACATTAGAGAGGTCAACTATGCCTTCGGGTACCAACGACATCCTGCCTAGTCTGTTGTCCAGGTTGCGCATGAGTATGGTAACCTCAGTGGACACAGATATGCGGGACTGAGTTTCCTCCCCCTGAGACACTGCAGTAGAGATAGTCCTAGGGAGAGGAGCAACCAGAGTGTCTACAGACGTAGGCATTGAAACCACAATGGCACCACAGGCAACCTCAGCAGCAGCAGAATTGCTATCAGTAGACTTATCAGCAAACACCGCATCCTCATCAGTAGTCTCAATCTGATAATCGTCAACTGTCAGATCATTATCAGCAGCATCATCATCAGCCACATTAGCATCAACATCCTCATCATGATCAGAAGAAGCTGGATCCTCTACATCAGCAGTATTCTCTAGAACTGCATCAGCCCTGGCCTCCTTAGGCACCAACACTTCAACTACAGTCTGTGCAATCTGAGTAACATCTGCCATCAGATTCTCTGGCTCTGTAACTAGAGTAATTGAAACTGAAGCTGAAATCACTTAAGCTATCACTGAGTTTGGAACCACTAACTCTCCCTCAATTCCTGCACTCATGCTACCAGGAATCTCACTAGGGTGTGTAGAAGGGGTCCTGTCATCAGGAGCATGACCTTCCTCATCCACTAGGGGTACTAGGGCTCCCCCTCTCTGAATGATCCTCCTATACCACCTAGAGAAGATTATAGAGTCTATCTTCTTAAGGTGATGTATAGTAACTCCTTTGGTCATATTAAATCTATCACCATCGAGTTGATTCAGGTATAGAGTGATAATCCTCCCAAAGTTGGGAGTGCGTAGGCTGTCCTTAATCTTGGCGAACAGCAGAGCACCCTAGTCCAGCTTCCTCCTACAGACTATTGCAACTAGTATCTTAAACATTTCTGTGGACAGATAGTCGTGCGAGCCCGTCTTGAAAATTAGCACCTTGCAAATTATGGCTGAGAGGAGTTTTCCCTCCTCACTCATTCCTTTTCTCTTAAAGGCTTTGGGGCTCTTGGGCACACCACAGAATGATAACGTTCTGGAAAAATATGCCTCCTCTAGGTAGTCAGCCTGATCACAGATGGGTAGCCGCAAGTACCTAGAGAGACGGGAGGCATTCACCTTCACTTTGAACTTCTGAACCTTGCTTTTTATCACAGAGTCCTCAGGACATAATTTGGCGTTATTGAAGAACTTCAAGACTTCCTTGTCGAGCACCTTGTAGGGGTGTTCGAGGACGAAGTACAGTCTAGCGGTCTCCAGCATCAGAATGGCATTCCTAAATTCATCAGAAGCTTGAGCAAATCCTGCGCGGACCAACTCACCTCCCCCTACCAAGCCACTGGTGCTTCTAGGAGCCATTGAAAATTACGAAAAACTAGAATTTCTGAAAATCTGGAGAGCAAACTGTACGGGTCTGAGGAAGCTTTTGGTGTTGACGCAAGCACTGTATTGAAGATCCTCTTGAAGGCTGCAAGAACAAAAGACTTCATTATAATGAAGAGACGGAGATTATCGGAGCGTTTCTTTCGGCAGGCGTCGGTGACACGTAGTAGCCGGCGACAACACACTATAGGCAACGGTAAGCTTGAACCTAGGGCTTTGCAGCAAGCTTTCCACGGTCGATGCGAGCTAGGGAACAGGATGATGGCGTCAATCGACAGGAATTGGCGAATCGGGAGCCGGAAGGTCGGGTAGCGCAGTCGTGCGAATCATCAGGTTTCGGCTGCTTTAGAGTTCGACGAAAATCGTGTGTGCCCTCCCGTTTCTATTTATAAATGAATATATATATCGATTTTTAAATTGCATTTAGACTGCACGTACCTCAAATTTGATCGTCGGGTCTTCAGATCCAATATAGACAGTTTGAAATATTTCCCCAGATAGACTTCTCCGAAATTAGCTATTGGATTACTCTGATTCGGCGAGTGTTGCATGAATATGCGACGTGTCGGTCGATATTCACCAAATTGGACTAGTAGAAATGCCTACTTTATTGAAAATGATCCCGAGACAAATTTTGCTTGCTTGACCTTCTTCACTAGTCCTTGTTCAGCATACCGAGCTCCGTTTTGAAAAACTAGAACTTGGTCTCATCCAGCGGCTTCGTAAAGATATCGACAACCTGCTTGTCCATCGGGACATAGCTGAGGGCTATGTCCTTATTCTCCACATATTCCCAGATGAAGTGGTAGCGCACCTCGATGTGCTGGGTTCGGCTGTGGGAGACTGGATTGTTTGCGATTGCAATAGAATTGGAGGAGTCGCAGAACATCAGAATTTCTCTGAACTTCAATTTATAATCTTCCAGTTGATTCCTTATCCATAGAAGTTGTGCGCAACAGCTACCCGCAGAGATATACTCTAACTCAGCAGTAGATGTTGCCACACAGTTCTGCTTCTTACTGCTCCAAGAAATAAGTCGTCTTCCGAGGAATTGGCATGTCCCGGAAGTGATATTCCTATCGTCCTTGCTACCTGCAAAATTAGCATCTGAAAAGCCAATTAGCTCGATGTCATTACTTCTGAAAGTGAGGGATAAGATCAATCCTAACTCTAGAGGGGGGTGAATAGAGTGATTTAAAATAGTTGTGCAAATTAAAACTTGTGTGGAGAGAAGGCTTAGATTTACTTAGTGTATGGTGCTATAGCAATTAATCAAAGCAAGAAGAAAATCACAGCACAAAGCAAAACACAAAGAAACAAGCAACCAGAATACACAAGGAGCTATAGTGGTTCCCCAAAATCTTGGGTAGTCCACTCTTCTATCACCCTTGATAGGAATCCACTTCAAGATGAGTTGATCAGGTGTCTTGAGCACCAGAGAGTTTTTGACCAGGTTCTCACAAACCAAAGGGCTGATTTTTGATCAGGTTTCAGCAAAACCAAAGGTAACTTTTGAAGGGAGTTAAAACCCTGTACAGAAAGAAAAAGAAAAAGCTGATGTTGTCTTCTCTATCAATAAGTAGAGAGAAGCAAAGTGGATCTGTTGATGTTGTCAAAGCTCCCCCTGAGATCAAGAAGTAGTTCAGGAAGAAGAGCTTTGCACAAGGGTGACAGGTCTTCAATGATTTGATCTGCTCCAGCAAAAGATGATCCAAACAAGTTGGATGGTTGTGTCTGAAGTAATCAGAATTCCTGTGTGTAAGCTTGAATGAATATCACAGAGAGCAAGAGGAAGAATTCTTGTTGTTCTCTGTTAACTGATAGAATTATATCTCTGTGTTCTTCTTATGAGTCTTTGATAGCCATTGGCAATGAGCATTAAATGCTTTCTTTAAATGTCCATGCCTCAAAGGAAGTGTCAGGCAAACATTCCTTAGAAAATTCCTTGAGCCATGCACCAGATTTGCTGTAACGGCCAATAAATCTTCAGCATTAATTGTTATGACAGAAGGAATTTGAATTCCTATTCAAAATTGACGGGTGCCTGGAAAACGTCGAGCTCACAATAAAACGTCGATCTGAGCACGACACATGTCGGCCAGAGAGTGGTTTCAGAAAGCAGAGCTGGGCTGACGGAACGTCGAGCTGAGGTCGACTCCACATCGAGCTGAGGTCGACTCAGCGTCGAGCTGAGGTCGACTCAGCGTCGAGCTGAAGAAGACACTAACTAACCTATGTGACCTTTATAACAGTAAGGAGGTCACAACACAAAAATCCCTATAGAAATATAGTCATCCTGACCCAAATAGTAATAGGGTGTTCCAACAATCTCCCCCTATTTGGATTAGGATTACTATTTACATGAATTTAGGGATTCAAAAAGAATTAAAGCAAGATAAAATACAACCAGACATATGATAGAATAAAGCAGCATATATATATAACACTATATAGCAGCAATAATGATTAATGTCCTGTATTCAGCAGAGAAAAAGAAATAAAACACCTTACATTACTTTTCCTTTGGAGCTTTGTCTTGATCACTTGCCTTGAAGATAATTTCCCTGTTGGGATTTGTAGCATCCTTTTTGGATCTGTAATCTTCAGCTGCACCTAAGGATTTCTGACTTTTTCCACTAGCTGGTACAGCTGCAGGATGAAGCTGCATATACTTATCAGAATCAAAGAATTTCTTTGAGTTGTATTTCTCCAATTCTTCTCTCCTTTGATCTGACATGGTGCTGATGTGAGAGGTGTCCAGACCTTTTGCTCTAGCTCTGTCAATCTCATTCAGAGTAGCCATTTCAGTCATCCTGGCCTTCCAATAAGCTGGAGTTTTAGTAGGATCTTCAAAAGGAATAGCTGGTTCATATCTGTTGGCAGAGTGTTCTTGATGAGTTCTTGGAGTCAAGTCAACTCTGGGTCTGTAAGGATAGGGACCAGAGGTTGGATCAATGGGTCCTCCCCTTTGGTAAGGTTGAGATCCTGATCTTCCTCTGAACTACCTGCCTCTATTGTATCCTCTTTGCTGGTTTCCCCTTTGCTGATTATACCCTTGGGATCTTCTTGACTGATAGGTCTTGCCATGCAGAGATGATGGGGCTGGATTGGAAGAGAGGCTTGCACTTGCACCTGCATCTGGAGGAGGTGGAGGTGGAGGCATATGGACAGGCTTGGAGGGGCCTTCATTGAACTTTCTTTTCTTCTTCATTTCCTTTCTTTGGTTTAGAGAATATTGCATCCATGGCTCAGTGATTTCACAGTTGTACTTGATGTAGTAAGGGATGTCATGATCTGTGGCTCTAGCCAATGGAACTCTTTTCATTGCTTTGGATCTTGCTTTCCTCTTCCTTGCAATGGTTGCAGAGGAGTCATCAGAATCAGTTGCAAATTCATCCTCTGAGCTTTGAGATTCATCATAAGGATCTATGTAGGTTCTCTTTGAGATAGGAAAATTGATGGGGGCTGGAGCAGCTGAAGAAGTAACTGGAGGAGGGTCTACTGATAGTGTAGAAGAGGAGTCTAACACTGCAGGAAAGGGAATAGCCTCAGGAGCCATAGAGGCTGAGGTGGCTAGTTCCTGAAGAACTTGGGAGACAATGGTCTCAACTTCATCTGGTGTCTCAATCAAATCACCTGAAGTTTCTGAGGGAACAGTCTTAGCAGCTACTGCTCCTTCAACAACAACATCATCACAAGCAGGAGCCACAGCTACCACTGCTTCATCAAGGATCATGGCATCAACAGCCATGGAGGATGGAATGATCTTCTGAAAAGGGACAATGGCCCTAGACAGGTCTTCTTGAGGAGGCAGGAGGCTGTAGTTTCTGAAGTGAAGATGTGCTGGAAGGTAGAAGCTCTGGAAGTCTAAGGCGCTGCTGATCATCTGAATTGGACCTTGAGGAGGAGCCTAAGAGGTCATCTGAACTTCTACTATTGAAACTGTCTCTGAACAAACCTGTACTACCTGTACTGCTGAAGGCTGCAGCTCTTCTTCTGCTGACATCTCCCCCTGCCTAGAATCAGTGGCAGCTGACTCTAGGCCCCCAGAAGAAGGGCATGCCAGGTAGGATGAGAGGGAAGAGACTGAGGCAGAGAGAGAGCTCAGGGAAAGGACTAGAGGAGCCAACTTGGCATCCAATAGAGAGGAGAGCCTAGGGGCCAAAATATCAAATAGCTTATTGGCCAAAGGCAAAAGATCTACTTGCTCAAGTGGGACTTGAGTATAGGTAGAGGGAGCAGCAGAGAAGGTGGAGGTAGAAGATGTTGTTGGTGGTGCAGACATGGGAGGGATGGCTGGTTCATGGATGGAGGATAGGAGAAGTTCTGAAAATGTTGATGAAGGGTGGAAGTCATGAGGAGAGGAGGGAAAGGCATCCATGAAGGATTCATCATGAATGTCAAGGGAAAGGATGTCCTCATGAGATGAAGAGTCCAAGCTCATGGTAGGAAGATAGTGGTGGGGATTGAAATTGATGAGTGAAGGAATGGAGGATGCAATAGTAGAAATGGATGAAGGGATGGGTTGAGTGGATGAGATGATTGTTGTTGTTGGAATGAAAGAGGATGGGAGGATGATGGAGGAAGATGGCAAAATCCCTGCTTCTGGGCCAGTAGACTGAGGAAGAGTGACCTCTACAGTCCTGGTGTCTGCAGAAGTCCTCATTGCTGCAGCTGCCCTGGAGTTCACAATCTTCCTGTCCGACTTGCCAATCAGTGCACAGGTGAGCCTCTTAGAAGCATTGATGTGCTTCTTTGAGGACACAAGCAACGGAGGGCAATAGTGGTTCAGAATCAAACCAAGAACCCTTCCAAAGTGGACAAAGTTCTTATCCAGTTTCTTCTTAATCATATCAAAAACAATCAAACCCCAATTGGGATGCTTCTTATCCAAAATTGCAGCCATAATACAAAACTGATGCCTAGTAATGGCATCATGTGCAGTCCTCTTTGCACAAATTACTTTGCCTGTGATATCTGCTAACAGCCTAAACTCAATAGCTAGGTTAACTTTTAAAAGTTTAGAGGGGTTACCAGAATTATGCCCCATTCTGTCGAGCATCACAGCAAACTCTTCCACAGAGAGTTCTATCTCATCATCTCCAACATCAAAACCGAAAACCTCTGAAATGATTTGAGGAGAAATGGCTACCTCATTCCCTGAAATTGTTCCAGTCATCGTACTATTATCTGAATTCACTGCAGTAAGAGTCCACTCTTTGATTTCAGATTCTGGAAGAGGAATCCTGGTTGTCATGAAGTTAACCAGGTGCTGCTCTTTGAATAGCTCCAAAATGTCCAGAAAATTCTGCGATGATCCATCAAAGGAGTCGATGTCGATGTCAAAGCCTGAGTCAAACTTCATTGCCGCCAATGCACCTGCAGCAATCGCCATTATCCTGCAAATAGATACCTTCCAAGATCAAGAGTAAAGGAGTTGGAGGGAGAAAGCTTGAGCAGAAAATATGAGAGCGCAACTGCGAACGACGGAGAAGAATGATTTTATGCTAGGGTTCGACGCTGAAATGGAAAGAACGTCGAGCTCAGGTCGACGCTCTAAGGCTCTAGGGGAACTGAAACGACTCAACAGCGTGCAGCTTAGGTCGACGTTCGACGCTTGGGCTGATGCTATACGTTGAGATCAGGTCGACGTTGAACGAAGGCGTCGACCGAAGGAAGAAAAACCCAGGAAGCCAGGGAGCTGTGAACTTAGTTCGACGATAGAAGTTGAGGTCGACGTTCGACGCTTTTGAGGGCGACGGACTGTCGATCTTAGTTCGACGCAGCGTCGAGCTTAGTTCAGAGCTCAAAGAAACCACTCAGACAGAGGAATTTTAAAATGAAATTTTTCCTACTTCTGTTAATTATGGGTTTCAAAATCTTGGAGTTTTAATTTATACTGTCTCCATCTAGCATTCCCAACTGATTGAGGAAGAAGAAGTGCTTCTTTTCATCCAAGGGCTTGGTGAAAATATCTCCTCTTTGTAGTTCAGTGGAAATGTATTCTAGTGCAATTTTCTTCTTTTCTACATTATCCCTTAAGAAGTGATGTCTGATCTCTATGTGCTTAGTCCTACTATGGAGAACTGGATTTTGTGCAATGCAAATTGCACTAGTATTATCACAAAAAATTTTAGACATCTCTAAGTTGTAGCCATAGTCTAGGAGCTGGTTTTGAATCCACAAAATCTGTGAGCAACAACTGCCTGCAGCCATGTATTCAGCTTCAGCAGTTGATGTGGACACAGAGGTTTGTTTCTTACAAAACCAGGAGACAAGTCTATCACCAAGGAAATGACAAGTTCCACTGGTACTTTTCCTGTCTACTCTACATCCAGCATAATCAGAATCTGAAAATCCAGTTAGATCAAATCCTGAGTCATGTGAATACCAGAGACCTAGATTAGGACAACTTTTTACATACCTAAGAATCCTCTTAACTAATGTGAGGTGGGACTCTCTAGGGCTTACTTGGAATCTAGCATAAATGCATGTAGCAAACATTATGTCTGGTCTACTAGCTGTTAGATAAAGTAATGAGCCAATGATTGCTCTATAGTTTGTCTGATCAACTGGTTTTCCAGATTCATCAGCATCTAAAACAACATTTGTAGGCATAGGTGTTTTCATAGAAGATGCTTCAGACATTCCAAATTTCTTAACCAGTTCTCTTGCATACTTGGTTTGAGAAATAAAAATGCCATCCACATGTTGTTTAACTTGCAATCCTAGAAAGAAAGCAAGTTCACCCATGCTACTCATTTCAAACTTTGAATGCATAAGTTGTGAGAATTTTTTGCATAAGTTTGAATCAGTAGACCCAAATATGATATCATCTACATAAATTTGTACTAGTAGGATATGGGACCTATGGGTTCTAATAAAGAGAGTTTGGTCTACTCTACCCCTTTTAAAATCATTTTCCAATAAAAAACAAGCTAAGGTCTCATACCATGCTCTAGGAGCTTGCTTGAGACCATATAAAGCTTTATGCAGTTTGAAAACATGATCAGGAGAGGTTGGAGAGATAAAACCTGGAGGTTGCTTTACATAAACCTCTTCCTTGATGTCTCCATTGAGAAATGCACTCTTGACATCCATCTGATATACCTTGAATCTCTTGTGAGCTGCATATGCAAGAAAGATTCTTATGGCCTCCAACCTTGCAACTGGTGCAAAGGTTTGGTCATAATCAATCCCTTCTTCTTGGCAATATCCTTGTGCAACAAGTCTTGCCTTGTTTCTCACAATTATTCCTTGATCATCCAACTTGTTCCTGAATACCCATTTGGTTCCAACAATTTGCTGGTTCCTTGGTCTTGGTACTAATTCCCAAACTTTATTCCTCTCAAATTGATTCAACTCCTCTTGTATTGCAATGATCCAGTTTGGATCTTACTCTGCATCTTGTATTGTTTGAGGCTCAATTTGAGAAAGAAAGCAAGTGTGCATAATATTGTGATTAACTTGATTCCTTGTTTGCACACCTACTGAGATATCTCCAATTACTTGTGAAATTGGGTGATCTCTTGTTGGTACTAAATCAACAAGGGGTGTTGATGGTGCACCAACCTGTGTTGTTGTTTCCTCTTGTGGAACAACAACTGGTTCTTCAATTTGTTGACCATTTGAGCTTTCCAAAACCTGAGATTCCTCTTCATTGTCACTAAGTTCAGTGTCTTGTTGAATTGTTGAAGGTAATGAATCTTTGTCTGTGATGGTAAGCTGCTTCAGATTTTCTGAGATTGAATGTTCCTGCAAATTGCTTATGGTAGAAGTCTCCTTCTCCTTATAAGACATATTAGTTTCATCAAATGTAACATGCATGGATTCTTCAATTTTATTGGAGCACTTGTTAAACACCCTATAAGCCTTGCTAATCATGGAGTATCCCAGAAACACTCCTTCATCAGCTTTGGCTTCAAATTTAGCTAAGTATTTCTTGTCATTATTGTGAATGAAGCAAATGCAACCAAAAATTTTGAAATAATTTACTTTAGGTTTCTTCCCTTTGAGTAACTCATAGGGAGTCTTACCCTTCAGTTTATGTATCAGGCTTCTATTCAAAACATAGTTGGAGGTGTTCATAGCCTCTGCCCATAAGGTTAGAGGAAGGTGAGCATCTGTCAACAATGTTGTGGCAGATTCAATAAGGGTTCTATTTTTCCTTTCAACTACCCCATTTTGTTGAGGAGTTCTTGGAGCTGAGAAGGTGTGCCTGATACCTTCCTTCTGACAGAACTCTAGCATAAGAAGAGAATCACACTCTGTCCCATGATCACTTCTGATCAGGGCAATGTGAGTATTGAACTCACTCTGTATGCCTTTGAGAAAATCTGTCAAAATCTTGAAGTTATCAGACTTCTTTCTCAGAAAGAACACCCAAGTGAATCTTGAGAAGTCAACTACAACTACTAAAGCATAAGATTTCCCTCCTAGGCTTTGTACATTAATTGGTCCAAAAAGGTCCATGTGCAATAAGTACAAAATTCTAGGTGAATCACTCTTATTAAGTGACTTGAAACTATTTTTAGTTTGCTTACCTAATTGACAAGCCTTGCAAAGTCCTTCCTTCTTGTAGGGACCAGAAGGTAGTCCTCTAACAAGGTTGTCTTTGGATAACTTAGCAATGGTTCTAAGGTTCACATGTCCTAATCTTTTATGTCATAGTTCATTAGGTTTGCTAAGGGAGTTAAATAAACAAATATCTACTTTAGATGAATTGAAATCAACTAGATATATGTTATCTTGTCTATTACCAATTAAAACAATGTTGTTATTTAATGCAATATTGCATGCTGAGTTGGTAAACTAAACCTGATAACCAGCATCACATAGCTGGCTGATGCTGATTAAGTTGTGCTTTAGTCCTTCCACATAGGCCACTTTCTTGAATGTAATTGACCCTATCTTGACTTGGCCATAGCCTTTTGTTTGTCCAAAGTTTGAATCTCCAAAGATTACTTTGGGTCCATGTTTGGCTTTGAAGGACACAAGGTTCTCCTTGTTGCCAGTCATGTGCTTTGAGCACCCACTGTCCAAGTACCACTGTTGGTTCTCAATTGGATAGGTCTTTACCTGCACATACAACAAATCAATTGTTTTTGACCCAGTTTACCTTGGGCCTTTCTTGATATCCTTTAAACTCTGAAATAAAAGACATCTCAGGTTGACTCTTATAGCCTACAGGATGATATCTCCTAGGAGGTATTATCCATTCAGCATAAGGGTTAAAGTGATGAGATGTGGAGCTGGAATTAAATCTTGAATTAACCCCTGAGAACTGACTTTTGCTCTGAGCTTGGCTCGACGCACGTCGAGCTTCGGTCGACGGACTCTGGTGAGTGCGTCGAGCTCCATTCGACGGCGAAGTCTTGCTTTGTTCAGAAGGTAGAAGGCATCGACCTGAGTTCGACGTTTTCTTGCGATTACGTCGAGCTCAGTTCGACCTCCGTCGAGCTTCGTTCGACGCTTTTTGTCCAGTTTCTTGGGTTAAGTCAGCATTCTTCCTAGCCACTATCAAGACTTCTTTACCCTTGTCACTGGTAAATTTGATTGGAGTTGTCAGCACTATGGGTTGGCTGGATGAAGCACCCAAGCCCAGTGTACCATTCAATCTTGAGTTCACTGTACTTGTGATGTCCATTAATTTGATACTTCTCCCATTAAGGGTTTCTTCAAATTGTTTGGCCTTAGATAGTTCATCTTTCAGTGAAGCTATCTCCTCCCCACACTGCTTCAACTCTTCTAAGAGTCTAAGATTATCTGAGTTAATGGATTTGCATTCACTCAATTGTTCTCTAAGAGTTATAATTAACTTTTGAGATTCAATCAAGTCAATGCACATAGATTTGAACTTAGATTTAAATTCATCAGAATTAAAATCAAATGAATCTATTACCTGATCCTCAGTAAGTTCTTGATCAGACAGGTAGTCAGCATCAAGCTCTGAATCAGTATTCTTTTGAGATGCATTGATGGCCATCATGCAGAATCCTTTTTCTTCTGCATCATCCTCATCATCACTAGAGCTGGATGATGAATCAGACTCATCAGAGTCACTCCAGGATTCAGCCACAAATCCTTTTCTGGTGTGCTTGCTGTTGCTGGAGGAAGGCTTGTCATGGTACTTCCTTGACTCCTTATCCTTCCTTTTATCTTTTCTTTCCTTCTTGTCCCTTCTGTCCTTATCTTGATTTTCTGGACAGTTAGGGACAATGTGTCCTGGTTTCCTGCAGCCAAAACAAATAATATCTTTATTAGTAGATCTGTCATACCTTGGCTTGTCTCTGTCTTTGGATGACCATCTTCTGAAGTTCTTTTTATTCAGCTTATTGAACCTTTTGACAAGTAGGCTCATAAGCTCTTCATCTCTCAACACCTTTTCTTTATGTTGTTCTTCCTGTGCCTTGAAGGCAATGGTTTTCTCAACCTTTTCAGTTGGTGTGGATATCTTCTGCTCTTCTTCTCTCTTCTCAATGAATTGCTCATAACTCTTGAGCTTTCCTAGAAGAGCTTCTATGGATAACTCACAGACATTCCTTCCATCTTTAATTGACCAGATTCTTGAGTCCCAAGAGCTAGGGAAACAAGTCAGTATCTTGTCATTTATCTCAGTGAGAGATATGTCCTTATCTAGTGATCTAAGCTCACTGATGATTAGACTCAGTCTGTTGTATATGTCAGCAACTGACTCAGACTCTGCCTTTTTGAAGTTCTCATACTGGGTGATGAGGTAGGATCTCCTATCCTTTCTTTCATCTGCAGAACCTGATACAATTTCTGAAAGTTTTTCCCAGATCTCTTTGGCAGTATGGCATTCAGCTACTTTCTAGAAAATGTCATCTGACATGGTTTGAGCCAAGATGTTCATGGCTTTAGCATCTGCTGCCTTCCACTTTTTTATGTCAGCATCAGTTCTTGAAGGAGGAGGAACAGCTGATGTACTTGTTCCTGTGGGAGGCCTTGGACAATCTGTCAACACAGAATTAAAGATGTCCTCATCAAATGTATTCATGTAAAGTCTAATCCTTGCCTTCCATAGTGCAAACTTAGAGAGATTGCACATAGGAGGTCTGGTGCTAGCAAAGTCCTTGTTTTGTGCCATGAGTTTTAAAGATAAGTAAAACTAAAAGAAATAACCCTTTTGAGAGAAATGATCTTATCAGAGATCTTTTGATCCAGGTGTTAGCCTGTATGAATGATCAACCTCCCTCTGATACCAATTGAAAGTGAGGGATAAGATCAATCCTAACTCTAGAGGGGGGGTGAATATAGTGATTTAAAATAGTTGTGCAAATTAAAACTTGTGTGGAGAGAAGGCTTAGATTTACTTAGTGTATGGGGCTATAGCAATTAATCAAAGCAAGAAGAAAATCACAGCACAAAGCAAAACACAAAGAAACAAGCAACCAGAATACACAAGGAGCTATAGTGGTTCCCCAAAATCTTGGGTAGTCCACTCTTCTATCACCCTTGATAGGAATCCACTTCAAGATGAGTTGATCAGGTGTCTTGAGCACCAGAGAGTTTTTGACCAGGTTCTCACAAACCAAAGGGCTGATTTTTGATCAGGTTTCAGCAAAACCAAAGGTAACTTTTGAAGGGAGTTAAAACCCTGTACAGAAAGAAAAAGAAAAAGCTGATGTTGTCTTCTCTATCAATAAGTAGAGAGAAGCAAAGTGGATCTGTTGATGTTGTCAAAGCTCGCCCTGAGATCAAGAAGTAGTTCAGGAAGAAGAGCTTTGCACAAGGGTGACAGGTCTTCAATGATCTGATCTGCTCCAGCAAAAGATGATCCAAACAAGTTGGATGGTTGTGTCTGAAGCAATCAGAATTCCTGTGTGTAAGCTTGAATGAATATCATAGAGAGCAAGAGGAAGAATTCTTGTTGTTCTCTGTTAACTGATAGAATTATATCTCTGTGTTCTTCTTCTGAGTCTTTGATAGCCGTTGGCAATGAGCATTAAATGCTTTCTTTAAATGTCCATGCCTCAAAGGAAGTGTCAGGCAAACATTCCTTAGAAAATTCCTTGAGCCATGCACCAGATTTGCTGTAACGGCCAATAAATCTTCAGCATTAATTGTTCTGACAGAAGGAATTTGAATTCCTATTCAAAATTGACGGGTGCTTGGAAAACGTCGAGCTCACAATAAAATGTCGATCTGAGCACGACACACGTCGGCCAGAGAGTGGTTTCAGAAAGCAGAGCTGGGCTGACGGAACGTCGAGCTGAGGTCGACTCCACGTCGAGCTGAGATCGACTCAGCGTCGAGCTGAGGTCGACTCAGCGTCGAGCTGAAGAAGACTCTAACTAACCTATATGACCTTTATAACAGCAAGGAGGTCACAACACAAAAATCCCTATAGAAATATAGTCATCCTGACCCAAATAGTAATAGGGTGTTCCAACAACTTCTTGGGTACCATAAGATAAAATTAGGTGTACGTTTAAGGTATCTTAAAATCTGCTTTGCAGCGACGTAATGAGATTCCTTAGTGTTCAGCTAATATCTAGCGCAGACACATATTGAAAACATTATATTTGGTCTACTGGCAGTCAGGTAGAGAAAGGATCCAATTATGCTTCTATACTTGGTTTAATCAAAAGGTTTCCCTGTCTCGTCCTTATCCAGAGAAACAATTGAACCCATTGGAGTCCTCATAGAGGTTGTTCTCTCCATTTCGAATTTATTAAGAAGCTCCTTGGTGAACTTCGTCTAAGAGATGAAAATTCTATATTCAGATTGCTTCGCTTGAAGTCCTAAGAAATACTTCAGCTCTCTCATATTCCTCATTTCAAACTTCCCTTGCATAAGTTTAGAAATTTTTTTGCATATGTTGTCTTCTGTAGATCCAAATATGATGTCATCGACATAGATTTGTACTAGCTAAATCTTGCCTTTAACTTCCCTAAGAAAAAATGTCTTGTCTATCTTTCCCCTTGTGAACTTGTTCTCAAGAAAAAAGCTAGACAACGTCTCGTACCAAGCTCGGGGAACTTGCTTTAAACTATATAGGGATTTATTTAAAAAGAAAACATGATCAGGGAATTTAGAGTTTGCAAAACCTTGGTATTGTGCTACGTATACTTCCTCTTTCAGATCCCCATTCAGGAATGCTGACTTAACGTCCATTTGATAGACAGTGAAGCCTTTGAGGGAAGCAAACGCAACAAACAACCTAAGCACTTTGATCCTAGCCATTGGAGAAAAGGTCTAGTCAAAGTCGATCCCCTCTTCTTTTCGGTATCCTTAAGCTATAAGTCGGGCTTTATTCTTGATATTACTCCATTCTTGTCCAGCTTGTTTCTGAATATCCACTTGGTTTCTATCACGTTCTGTCATTTGGTCCTGGGTACCATCTCCCAGACTTTGCATCATTCAAACTGATTAAGCTCCCGTTACATTGCCATTATCCAAGAAGTATCTTTGTTCGCTTCCTCGAACTTCTTTGGTTCAACATGAGACAGAAAACTTAGATGCAAAACTTCATTAGTTGTATGTCTTCTAGTTCTCACACCGTCGCCGGCTCTCCAATGAATAGATCATCTAGGTGATCTCTTAGGTGTCAGAACCCTAGATTCCTTGCCCTCTCACCAGCAGGCTCTACAACATCTTGTGCAGCCTCTTCTGGTTGAGGCACTTCTTCCTCTAGAGGTTCTTCATCCACCAAGCCTGGATCAACGATCTTTACTGAGCTTGGACCGTCTTCCTTGATACTTCATCCAAGCTTAGCTCCTTTAACCTAGTACCTGCATCTGTACCAATAACACTAGTCGAGCTACTATGGAGCAGGCTTTTCTCATCAAATACAATAATTATAGACTCTTCTACCACCAGGTTTTTCTTATTAAAAATCCTAAATGTCTTACTATGGCTACTATATCCTACAAAAATACATTCAAAACATTTTTCACTAAACTTTGTGCCGTAATACTTCCCATTATTAAGTACAAAGCATTTGCTTCCAAAGATTCTAAAATAGGTCACAGTCGGTTTTCTGCCCTTCAAAAGCTCATAGGGGGTCTTACGATAGCTTTTGTTGATGAATGCTCTGTTTTGCACATGACAAGCCGCGTTGACTGCTTCAGCCCAGAAGTATTCCGGAAGTGAAGCATCATTCAACATGGGTGTATGTACTTCAATTAGGGTTCTATTCCTTCTCTCAGCAACTCCATTTTGCAGTGGAGTGCGCAGGGATGAAAACTCATGAAAGATATCTTGACTTTCACAGAATTCTGTCATGGCACCAGACTCAAACTCTGTTCCGTGGTCACTTCGGATTTTGACCAGTAAGCAGTTCAGTTCGTTCTGAATTTGCTGGACAAAATTAGTGAAAGACGTGAAGCTGTCTGACTTGTGTTTCAAAAAGAACACCCAAGTAAATTGAGAGTAATCATCAATGATTACAAACGTATAGACCTTACCTCCTAAGCTGTGAATTGGCATTGGACCAAATAAGTCCATGTGAAGCAAGTATAAGCTTCGAGAAGAATTTTTCTCAGCAATACCCTTGAAGGTAGCCCGTGTCTGCTTTCCCATTTGATAGGAGTGACATGGACTCTCTTTAAGACACTTAATGTTGGGGGCATCACGCACTAAGTTGTGAGAAAATAGCATATTAAAGGTTTTAAAATTAATATGTGATAATCTTTTATGTCATTGGTCATAGAGTGAAGCACTACTTTTTGCCATAAAACACACTAGGGTAGAAGTGTCTAAGCAAAGGAAATTTAAACAGAAAATATTTCTGCTCTGAGTGTCTGACCGTCTCCAAATTTGCAGACGATATTATCAAACACTTGTCCTTGCAGAACTCAATGATATAGCCTTAGTCACATAGTTAACTTATGCTTATTAGATTATTGTGTAATCCTTCAACATAATCAACGTTTGTAAAAGAGACTACGTCATTGGAAATCATACCATAACCTTTTGTTGTTCCCTGATCTGAACCTCCAAACATGAATTTTGGTCCGTCTTCGACCGGGGTATAATCACGCAATAGTCTTCTTATCCCATTCATGTGCCGAGAGCATCCACTGTCCAAATACCAGATCAGAGTTCTATTGGCCTTTGGACATTCCTTCAAAAATAATTCAGTTTACCTTAGGAACCCAAACATATTTGGGTCCTTTGTTCCTGGTCAGCATACTCCCCTAGGAACATTAACCTTGCGAGTGGTCGGTCTCGCATAGCTAACTCTAGGAGTTACAAGATTGGCAGGGTTATATCAATAGTTTGCGCCAAAATGACCAATTTTGTCATAGCACCAGCAATCGAATATGTTGTACCTCCTTTTATACTCCAACTTTACCCTTTGAACGCGAGGTCTAGCGGGGGTAGAATTCTTTAAGGTGGAGGCCTCCTGGTTGCAGCATACACAGGGGCTTCCCATCTCCTTAGCCATAGGAACAGAAAATGTAGCTTTTGGTGCTTCTTATTGTTATGGTCATGCACATATGGACCATAACTCTTTCAAAGTCTTTAATTCAATGATAGTTAAATCATCTAGAGGGGGTGAATAGGTTATTGGTCTCTTTTTAAGTTCTTTTATGTTTCTTCTTTAAGAGCTTTGACATTTGGTTATTTTATGCTTTCAAGATGTATATAACCTGCACAAAGAAAGCAACACAGAAAAGCACACAGTAATTTATAGCGGTTGCCCAAATAAGGGTACATTTACTTTCCCTCTCACCTATCTAACTGATTTGTTTGACTAGGCACAAACTCCACCAATATTCTCCTCAGAGCTTACACCTCAGGCCATTAGCCTTATACACAGATTCTTTTCAGAATCCAAACTCAGAACCACAAGGGTTCCTACCTCAGAGCCCTGCAATCATCCTACAGCTCAGTGGTCAACTGACCACCTACCTCAGCCTTACTTTTAAGGCCTACAGCTAAGGTACAAAGTGCCTTACAACTTCAGGCAAAAGGCCTTACTCTCAGAGTGCTGCAGTACTCCTACAACTCAGTACCTATCAAGGTACCTACCTAAGTGCCCTTCCAGGCACCTTCAGTTTGGCCTCCTCCAAGGCCTATAACTCAGTGACACACTTGTCACCTACAGCTCAGTGACTCACAAGTCATCTACCTCTGGCATAGGCCCTACACATAAGCTGGGAGGACAGCCCTACCTCATATCAACACTTGGATCATACCTCAAAGAGCAGCACTCTCCTACCTCAAGCAATTAAGCCCTATAGCTCATATCCACACTTGGATCCTACCTCAGTACCCAAGCAGGGCACCTACCTAAGTAACAAATTTGTCACCTACAACTCAGGCACAAAGTTCCCTACACTCAGATTCAGATAAACTGAATCCTACAGAAAATAATCAAGTAAATTAAAATACTGACTCAGAGATAAATCTCTGAGTCCAACTTGCTAGACTGAGCAGATATCAGTCCAGCCCACTTATTGTAGAAGGGATGAGTCTTCTTCTACAGCTACCTGCTGTGGAAGGCTTACAGTCCTTCAAATAGCTCTCACTTTTTGTTGATTGTATGAATCAGCGAACTTGTTCTTAAGAAAACAATCTTGCAGAAGTTTCAGATATCTTCCTCCCTTAGCCTTCTGGCTTTCCTGCTGGACTTTTTCTTTCAAGCTTGTCGAAGAAGATCGAAGTCCAGTAGTTTCTTCTTCACAGTTGAGACAAATCTATCTAAGCGGTTTTCTTCTCACCTGTCTCAACTGTCTCAACGGTTACTTCTCCACAACTGAGACGGTCTTCTATCTCAGCGGTTTAGTTGAGAACAACACTTCTCTCAACGATTTGTGTTGATCTTCTTTGTTGTCTCAGCGGTTCTGCTGAGACATTCTTCTCAGTTAACTCAGCGGTCTCAGCTGTTTTTTTCATAGTCAATTTGTCTGACTTTAGGTCAACGAATGTTGAACTGCGTTCGACGATCAGTGGGCTGAGCTCGAAGAATCCTGAACCTCAAGCTTCTGAATTTAGCTCAATAAGTGGAGAGCTGAACTCGGCAATCTGTGTATTGAGCTAGACGAGCTACGTGTTGAGCTCAACGAAATCTGAGAACTACACTTTTAACTAAGCTTGATAAAATTTGAATTCTCCAACATATTCTTCTAGTTGACCTGTCCAATCATGGACAGCCTGTCTAGACTTGTTCCTTGGAACATCCTGACTTCGTCACTTAGGCTACTTCCTGCCTTTCCAGCATCTTCACTTTGTGACCACCTATCATATCACTTAGACAACCCGTTTAGACTTGTTCCTTGGAACATCCTGCAAATGACGAGCTATCTAGACTTGTTCCTTGGAACATCCTGACTTGGTCACTTAGGCTACTTCCTGCCTTTCCAGCATCTTCACTTTTTGACAACCTGTCACATCACTTAGACAACCTATCTAGACTTGTTAATTAGAACATCCTGCAAATGATGAGCTTAAACAACATCAAATGCAACTATGTTCTTAGTGTTGATGGAGATGCCTCTTCAAATCCAATCTAGGGAACATTGTGAGTAATGGACCCAACACTCTTCATTTGAATTTCCTCAAACGGTGTTTTAAATAAGTTGGCACCAAAGTCACGGGGATGGGTCCATCCTTGGTATTAGTTCTTGGGCTCTACATGAGTAGGCCTATCATGATGACCATAGGACGACTCAAGGTCAAACTTGTTCGTCGGAGAGATTACTTTCCTGAACAAAGGTTGATCCATGGGTGCCTTCCCCTTTTCTTTGGCGTTAGCCTTCTTGGCAACCTTACCTTTTCCAGCGACGTGGCCAAGACCACCACCCTTCTTCTGAGCGAAGAACTCATCTATGAGAGGATAAACAGTCTTCGTCTTGGAGTAACTCTCAACGAGTTTTCTCTCCAGCGCGAGCTTTTCTTCCAGCTCATCAAGATATTTTTCCTTCAGTTTTAACGTCTCAGCCGAGTCCTTGAGTTCCTCTTTCAAGGAGTAAACTTCATCTCTGAGAGGAAGTAATTGTGCAATTTCTTCCTTCAAATTTTCTTCCACTACCTTGAGGGAGGCAATCTCTTTAACTTGCTTTCGGACTACCTTTTGGCATTTGTCGAAAGACTTTTACAAGTGCTCGTGCTGAGGCATCAACTCTGATTCGTTATCATCAGAGGCGTAGTCTTCATGACCATTGGTGGAAGTTTCAGATTCTGAAAGAATGGTGTGCAAGTTTACCTTCCTATAGTATTCAGAGCCGCCCACTTCTTCGTCAGATTAAGCCATAAGCCCAAATTAAACTTCTTCGTTTTCAGAACTTGACTCGCTCGAGTCACTGTCGGTGAGAGTCTTCGACTTTTTGGTGACGAAGCTCTTTTCTTATTTCTTCATCCCTTTGAAGGATCTCTTCTCATCCTTCCTGGAGCTGTCCTTCTTCTTATATAGACACTCCGCAATCATGTGACCTGACTTATTGCAATAGTAGCGAACAATGTCGGAGGAAGAAAATTTATTAGGTTTAGATTTATACCTATCCTCCTTGTTGTAGCTTTTCTTCGTACGATCATTGTCACAATATGATCTCCTAGAATCTGAAGAGAAAGAATTATTCTTCATTTGTCTCCTCTTGCTCAGCAGCGTCTTGAACTGCTTGGAGATTAGGGAGAACTCTCCGTCCTATAGCTCAGATCCTGATGTCCTAGGCTCAGAGTCTTCAGGAGTGTCAGGAGCCCGTGTCCTTATGGGTGACATAGCTTTGGACTTCCTTGAACCTTCAGCCTTTAAGGCTGTAGACTTCTCTTTGCTTGAAGATCGGTTGGCTTGCTCCTCCTTCTTTTTGGTGTTTATTTGGAGTTTGTAGGAGAGAAACTTGCCTAAAAGATTCTGAGGGCCGATCTCTGGCAACTTCCTGAATTCTCTGATGGCAACAACTTTTGTATCCCAGTCCTTTGTCAAGGATCTAAAGAATTTGTCGTTCAGTTCACTAAGAGTGAATTCACGGTCGTAGTTCCTGAGGTTGTTGACTATCTTGAAGAACTTCTCAAAACTGTAAGTTATGGAGTCATTTGCACCTTGCTTGAAGGTTTCGTACTCCTTATTCAACAACGATCTGCGATTGTCTCTCACTTCTTCAGTGCCTTCCATAAGTACAACCAGGTAGTCCGACATCTCCTTGGAAGATTTGCAGTGGAATAAGTTCTGGAGCATTGAGTCGTCTACTGCAATAGCTATTATATTCTTTGCCTTCTTGTCTAGGGAGACTAGGGCAATCTCATCCTTAGTGAGATCCATCATCTTCTTGGGAATCTAAATTGTTGGATTTATAGTTGAAGCCTGAGTAGGGATGTGTGGTCCTTCTTCCACAATTTGAAACATTCTCGGATCTACAGCTTCTATGTAGAACTGTACTCTTTCTTTCCGCATGGGAAAGTTCTCTTTGGTGCACACGGGTAGCTTCATGGAAGACATATCTTTGCTTCGATCCTTGGTGACTGTGCGGAATCTCTTAATGCTAGATCAGGGATCTTGATCAAGGTGTTAGCCTTATCGACAAAAACCTCCCTCTAATACCAATTGAAAGTATCTATCATCTACCTAAATCACCTAGAGGGGCTGAATAGGTGATGTTTGAGTCTTTTTGCGGAATAAAAATAATTGTTAATAACAAGCACACAAGCGCAGAGATTTTATAGTGGTTCCCTGTGTTGGGTACGTCCATTATCCTGCCTCGCCTATCTTCCATGAAGGGAAGATTCGGCTACTTCACCAAACTCAGATTTCGTCAAATCTTACACCTCGGAGTCGCAACTCCTACACCTCGGAGATGAAGCTCCTACCACTCGGAGAACAAACTCTCCTACAACTCGATCTACAAACTGGATCTACACACTCGATCCACAACTGAATCTACTCTCTCGATCCACAAACGGATCTACAAAACTCGGAGAAAGTCTCCTACAATATTCAAAAGAAAATTACAACAAAAACACGCGATTTCAATCTTGATCCGACGTTCTTTGATGGTTGGAAGTTGAATCTTGGAGAACTCGGAACCTTGAAATCTTGTATCTAGAACCTTGATCTTCGACCAACAAGGACTGGATAAAAACACATCTTGAATGAAGAAGCGATCCAGTCAACAATGTCATCGGCGAAGAAGATGGTTGCGTGAAGTCACGTCCGATCGGAAGCAATTCGCGAAATCGGTGAGGAGCGGTCGAATGAAATCTATTTCGGGAAGTTTGAAAATTCGATTTTAGAAATTAGGTTTTTGGATCTCTTGATGATTACGAAATTATCTTAGGTATTTATAGCGAGATTTGAAATCAAACGGCTATAAAAGGTTTCCAAAATTGAAACCTAGAAAATTACTGTACATGGCCGTCGGTTTCGAACCAGAAAAAAATCGGAAAAACGACAAGTATTTTTCGGCGAGTTTCGTCGAGTATCAGTGTGATACTCGTCGAACATGAAGATGACATTCGCAGGAAATTCCTTATATAGAATAGAATAAAAGTCGACATAAGGCCCAACATACCCGACGAGTATCGCCCAGGATACTCGTCGAATTCGGCGATTATCGCATGGGATACTCGCCGAATTTGGCGAGTATTACCAGTGATACTCGGCGAATTTTCCTTGTCGATTTTTCTGCTTCTGTATGAATTTTCCCTAAGTATATACGACGAATTTGAAGGGTATCGGGAAGCATACACGACGAATTCAGGGAGTATCAAGGGGATACTCGACGAATTTGACATGTATGACTCACCATACTTGCCAAATTTTACTTATGTAAAATTCTCCATTTCTGACTTCTTGACTTTGACCTTCCTTGATCCTTCTCCTGTACGTGTGATCGATGTACACCCTAATAGAGATATTACACGTAAGTCAACACGATGGCCTACACAATGAGGGATTACATTGTGCAGTCCAGTGTTTCTTGACTCACTGTAACCTGACATTGGTGTGTACTTGGCATTGTAAACCCGCAAGTACATAACTAAAATGCAAACATCAAATACAGACTCAAGTCATCTTAGCTTGACTAGGCCCTTCTTCAAATCAGGGTTATTGTGGATACAATACCCAACATGCCTCTAGTTATCTTGAGATGCAGATGTATGTCAAGACGACATCCTTGCATGGAAATTTGTCGGAGGAGTTGTACTTAGAGCAGCCTGAAGATTTTGAGGCCAAGGGTAAGGAGCACTTAGTATGCCAACTAAAGAAAGTTTTTATGGGTTAAAGCAGGTACCCAGGTAGTAGTACATGAAGTTTTACTCATTTCTGCTGAATAGTAGGTTCCAGAGGACTAGGGCTAATCACTGTGTTTATGTGAGGATGATACAGGCCAATGGTTATATCGGGATAATCCCTACGCACTCTTTGATTCGAACAATTAAACTAGATATGTAGCATGTGATATCTCTCTAATGACACTACCGTTGAACTCAAACACTAGGGCACAAACTTTAACAACGCACAACGTAAAGGGTCGCTACCCCTTTTAGTAGATTAAACAAGGGCTATAGGCCAATGTTCGCTCAAGCAAATAGGACCTACACGATCCGAACAATTAGCGCGTAGTGAGACATTAGACAGAAATCAACAAATAGAGTTATTGAATATCTTCTACTCTCCAAGTGACAATCAATCATTCATTTTTCTAAAAGCTTTACTGGAGAGAAATACAATTGATGAAGGCCTATACCCTGAAGAGAAGTCTCCCTCACCTGATTACAATCTCTACACAAATCAGGGGGAGCTTTTAGCTTCATCATCCACTCAGTCTTCTCAGAGAAATTTGTAAGATAAGATAACATCACTTTTAGTTTCATTTTTCTAACTGTGTACAGGGTTATAACTCCCTTCAAAAGTTGACCCCCTTGGTTCTTAAGTCGCCTGATCAAAAGATTTAGTTTGGTTTTTGGGCACCTAGTTAAAAGCTCAAAGGGTTGCTAGATCTCCCTTAGAAAATAGATCTTCTGGTGGCAGGGCACCTGATAAAAAACTTATAGTGGATTCCTACCAGGGTGGTAGAAGAGTGAATGTACTCAGGTTTATTGGAGAACCATTATAAACTCCTTGTGTCTTCTGTGATTGTTATTCACTTTGTTTGTGTGCTGTGATTTGTTTTGTTTTTGCTTTATAAATTTATATATATCACCTACTTTAAATCCGCTATAAAAATTTATTAAAGTTTTTAATATACACTATACACCCCCCTCTAGTGTAAATCTGATTTATCCCTCACTTTCAATTGGTATCAGAAGTTGGTTATTTTGTTTTACAAGCTAACACCTGAACCACCAGATCTAATAGATCTTATTTTATCTTGAGTGTTTTATTATCATGACACATAACAAAGAATATTCAAGCACTAGACCTCTAGTGTGCAATATGAATAAGTTTGCACTATGTAAGATAAGGATTAGGTTGTATATGAACTCTATTGATGAAGACATCTACAACTCTATCTTGACAGGTCCACCTCTACCAGTGGCAACCACAAGTACAAGTGTTGTACCACCTCCGGAATGGACAAAAGCACAAAAGAAAGCAAAGATTGTTGATGCCAAAGCAATGAACATATTGGCTCAGACTATGTCAGATGACATTTTCCAGAAGGTTGATGAATGCTCTTCAACAAAACACATCTGGGAATCCCTCAACACAATGGTTGTTGGATCTGCTGATGAGAGAAAAGACAAAAGATCACATCTCATCTCCCAATATGAAAACTTTAAGAAGGGAGAATCTGAATCTGGAGCTGAGATGTACACTAGGCTCAGTCTCATTGTAAATGAACTGAAAACACTGGAGAAGGACATCACAGTGTCAGAAGTTAATGATAAGATTCCCATGTATTTCCCTACACATGGGACTCAAGGATCTAGCCAATCAAGGAAGCAAGAAGCCTAAATGAGATTTCTATAGAGACTTTGTTGGGCAAGCTCAAATCTTATGAGCAGCTCATAAAGTCAAGGGAAGCAGAATAAAGGACACCACCTGCAGCAAAGAAAGAGAAGAACATTGCCTTCCACGCAACAGAAGAAGGAGAAATTCTTCCAGAGAATGAAGATCATATAGGCCTCTTGGCAAAGAGATTCTATAATATGGCAAGGAAAGACATCTGGAGGAGATCTTCCAGAAACACTAACAAGCCAAGGTATGACAAGACACACACTATAAAAATTGTGTGTTATGGGTGCAGGAAGCCAGGACATATTCTTCCTAAATGTCCTGAGAATCAGAAGAAGGAAAAGAAGAAAGAGAAAGATCACAGGAAGCACTTCCACAGACCCTCTTTTGGCACACACAAACAGAAGGAGAGGGGTTTTATAGCTGAAACTTGGAGTGAATCAGATGATGAGTCTTCACCCAGCATAAGTGAAGATGAAGAGGAAGCTAAGGCCAAAGAACTATGCTTGATGGCAATCAATACATCATGCAGTAATTCTGAAGCTGAATAAGAATCTGATGAAGATCAGGTAATCTCTACCCTTGACTTTTCATCAGAACAATTTAAAATGGATTTCAAATTGTTATGCAAAGACCTAATAAAATCTGAGAAGGAGATAAGACTTCTCAGAGAAAAGATAACTGAATTAAATGATTTTTCTTCTGAAAACATAAAACTTAAAGAAGATTTGAAAAAACTTAAAGAACTAACAAATTCACTAGAACAAAAAATAACTGAGGCCAAGCAGTTTGAAGAATCCCTTAATGGGAGAAGCATCAAACTGATGAATATCACAAGCACAGTAAATGTCAAGCTAAAGGGCAACCTCAGTTATTACAGAAAAATATTTTATCAACACCTATAAAATTTGTTTCTACCAAAGGAAAGGAATTTTACAAGTCACAGATAAAGCCACTAAAATTTCACAAAAGAATAAGCAAGAGCAAATTAAAAATCTTCAAGAAAACCATGTTCAAAACAATTCGTCGAACAGAGATAGATGAAAAATGATTATTCGTCGAACAGAGCTCGATGAACTATGAACGCAGAATTTGTGCACAACTATTCACATGGTGCTCGACGAATTCACTATAATTCGTCGAACTGCGATCGACGAACGTGGAATGTGGAATATGACCAATATTATTCTGTGAACAGAGCTCGACGAACTCACTTCCATTCGTCAAACTCAGATCGACTAACTCATTTTAATTCGTCGAACCCAAATTCTTTTAACAGAAATTTTAATTCTTTTAAACAATATAATCAGACACAAAACTTTAAGAATCCTTTTACTATGTGGACAGTTCCTCCTAGGAGATATCATCCACTTGGTTATAAGAATCAAACTAAGTGTTCTTACATTTCTAGTTATAATTATGAAATAAAGCTAGGACCCAAGGTAACTTAGGCCAAGAACATCTGATCTACTTTTATGCAGGTAAAGAACTACCCACCATAGAGGAACAATGATATCTGGATAGTGGTTGCTCAAAACACATGACATGATGCAAAGACAACTTGCAATAATTCAAAGTTAAGCTTGGACCTAAAGTCATTTTTGGACACTCCAACTGTGGCCAGACTAAGGGCTATGGAATTGTCAAGGTTGGAGAAGTTACCTTCAGAGAGGTAGCTTATGTGAAAGGTCTCAAGCATAATCTGATATCCATAAGTCAATTATGTGATGAAGGTTATCAGGTATCTTTTAGTAAATCATGATATTCCATTATCTCTAATGATAACCGATCTGTTTTAACTGGAGTTGGACAAGGTAACATATACTTAGTAAATTTTAACTCGGCTAAATCTGAAATCTCCCTATTTAACCAAATTAGTAAATCTAATTAATTATGACATAAGAGATTAGGTCACATAAACCTTAGGACAATTACTAAACTATCTAAATACAACCTTATCAGAGGACTGTCTTTTGGTTCTTACAAGAAGGAAGGACTTTGCAGGGCTTGTCAATTAGGCAAACAAACTAAAAATAGCTTTAGATCCATATCTAAAAGTGATTCACCCAGGATTTGGTATTTATTACATATGGACCTTTTTTGGACCTATTACAGTACAAAGTCTGGAAGGGAAATCTTATACTTTAGTTATTGTAGATGATTTCTCTAGATTCACTTGGGTGTTCTGTTTGAGAAATAAGTCAGATAACTTTAAAGTTCTTACATACTTTCTTAGGAACATCGAGATTGAGTACTCTACTGATATTGTATTGATCAAAAGTGATCATGGCACTGAGTTTGAATCTCTTCTGATGAAAGAATTCTGTGAGAAGGATGGTATCAGACATTGTTTTTCTGCTCCTAGAACTCCTCAACAAAATGGGATAGTTGAAAGGAAAAATAGAACCCTAATTGAATCTGCAGGAACATTGCTTGTAGATGCTCACTTGCCCCTATCCTTTTGGGCAGAGGCAGTATGCACAGCAAATTATGTTCTTAACAGAAGTCTAATACATAAACTTAAGGGTAAGACTCCCTATGAATTACTTAAGGATAAGAAACCTAAAGTTAATTATTTTAAAGTTTTTGGTTGCAAATGATACATACATAATAATGATAAGGAACATCTTAGAAAATTTGAAGCCAAGGCTGCAGAGGGAATTTTTCTTGGATATTCCCAAGTCAGCAAGGCTTATAGGGTTTTTAATAAATCAACTCTTAAAATGGAAGAATCTGTGCATATATCTTTTGATGAGTAACATATTTTTAAAGGAGAAAGAAATTTCTACCATTGACTCTTTTCAGGTACCACATCTGTGTGAGAAATTGGATGATTTATTCATAATACAGAGGATACATTACATCCTTCTCAATAGATTACTGATGATGACAGTGAAGAAGAAAATTCAGAGATGTATACTGAGAATATTGTGGCAAATGTAATTCCACCAGAGGAATTAGAACCACAAGTTGTTGAAGAACCAACTCTACCCACGAATTTTATCATACTAAGGGATCAATCTGGATCTCAAGTGATTGGGGACATATCAGTTGGTTTTAAACAAGGCATCAATTGAACCAAGATCAAATGCATGCTTGTTTTATTTCTTAGATTGAACCTCAATCCATAAAAGATGCAAAACAAGATCCCCACTGGATCATTACAATGCAAGAGGAACTCAATCAATTTGAGAGATGTAGAGTTTGGGATTTAGTTCCAAGACCCAAAGACTATCCATTCATTGGAACCAAGTGGGTCTTCATGAACAATTTGGATGCTCAAGGAATCATCATAAGTGTCACAACCCGCATTTTCTCTGAATTAAAGAATTATCAGAGTATGAGAAAATGCGCATCATGATGCCACGTCAAGCAGGGGATAACTGCTGACGCTCAGGCAAAACCATATATTACACTTTATGAAAGAAATTTATGAGTTTAATGATTAGAAAATCAGTTATACTTTAGAGACCGTATCCCTCGGCTCGGTGGATCACCTAGTCCACAGTTAAAAAATTTATACTTAAGCGCTGCGGAAAAATACATTATTCAGGTTTGGCACCCTAAGAAGTGCATAAGAGCCCTAAGAGGACCACTTATGCCATGCAAGACTCTACATTTAATTTATATTATATATAAGAAAACGATCTTTATACGTTGTTTGGAAAATAGTGATTTACCTTTATAAAACATGTTGATCATGCAATAATCTTATAATAATAATAGTTGTAGTTTTAAAATAACTAGCCACCTAGCATAAATCCTCTTCAGAGCAAGTAGACTATCTCCAGAAAATGGTAGCAGCAAAAGTAATATATCTAGTACAAAGGTAAAACTACCAGTGGGCGCCAACAACCTGACACGAACCCACGGGCAAATATGTTTATCTGTAAGAAAAGTACTAAAAAACTACCTCACTAACAAAGCAACAAGATCTCCAAAGTCCAAGAGACCACCAGCAACACCACTACAACCTAGCCACCAAACTGGCTACTGCTCAGAACCTGAGGCATTCAAAAGAAGAAAGAATACCTCATCAAGCAAAACAAGGAAAAACTGCATGGAAGTGTCAACCAGGGAATAAATAAAAGAGGAGAACACACAGCAGTAAAAGTCACAACTGCCCAAGGCAAGACAATAAGAAATGCACTACGTGCAAGGAAACATCACCAACCCTGCCCAGAAACTACATCCTGCAGGGTGTACTAGGCTACCAAGAGCCCAAAGTGATGCAATCTACCAAGGAAGAAACTTCTAACACCCTAAGCTGTGGGAGATGGTAGTAGCTAAAACAAACAGCATGGATCCGGGTTGGAGGCAAACTCAGTCCCCCAACCGCCATTTCCAAGCAAACAAGCTCAAGGGTCTACATGTGAAAGCACAAGGGACCTTCCACCCCCTTGCCCAGCCCGTACCTGGAGCAAGATAGAAGAATAGGGGTGGCCTTGGATAGATTACACAACACCTCCCCCATGAAGAGCTTCAAACCACCACTACTATCCACATCCCACGATTCGACCATTAGGAAAGAAAACATGGCCGACAAGGAAACTACAAATATAATCAAGGAATTCACTCGAGAACGTAAATCGAGGAAAGAGAAACAGTGTTGAAGTTACTCAACACGGCTCGGCGTTGAGTGGAATCCACTCAGTGCCTAACCAGACCTTGGCATTGAGGGAGTTAGCCTCACTCAGCGCCAGAATAGCCATGGCGTTGAGTGAGGTCCACTCCCTCAATGCCTTCAGCAAAAGAGGCAGCGACGTTGAGTGAGCTAACCTCACTCAACGCTAAAACACCTATGGCGTTGAGTGAGGTCCACTCCCTCGACGCCTTCAGTAAAAGCACAAAACCTAACAGTGGCGTTGAGTGAGTCTACCTCCCTCAACGCCAAAGCAGCTTTGGCATTGAGTGAGGTCAACTCACTCTACGCCAAGGCTCATTTCCGCAGGACAACCCTTAAGCCAACGCCAACAAGAGGAGGTCGGCGGGAATGCTGACTGATTCTCGCCGAATCGGCGGGAATGCAGGATGATTCTCGCCGAATCGGTGAGAATCCAGAAGGATTCTCGACAATCGGCGGGAATCAAGGATGATTCTCACCGAATCAGTGGGAATCACGTCGAAATCGGCTGGAATCAAGGATTATTCTCGCCGAATCGGCGGGAATCAAGGATGATTCTCGTCGATTTTGACTTAGACGAAAAATTTTCACTCAAACACCCCACCACTCAGCTGCAAAGAACAAACCTTACTATGGCTTTGAGTGTGTCCACCACACTCGACGCCAAGTCCGGGCGTATTTTAGCTTTGAGTGTGCGCACCACACTCGACACCAAAACCCGAGAGTCTACCATGACTGTTCTAACCAGAGCCCTACCACAACAACCTCCCTCACTCTCTCTCTCGGCTCCACCCGCAAAAGCACCCAACTAGAACTACAAATCTGGAGTCTAAATGGTTAAAACAACCATCGGGTTGAGCAAAATAGCATAAGGAGGGGGGTTTCATAGGCGAATTTAATCCCTAAATTCAGCAAGGTAAAAGAGAATATGCTTGGTTTCTACCCTAGGGCTAATCGGGAAACATTCTAGAATATCAAAAGAACAACAATGGCAAGGGCAAGAATACCACTTGCCTCGATTTCCGGCGAAGCTTGGTCGGCTTTCCCTCCTCTTCGTTCTGCACTAGAAGGAGAAGCACTTAACAAGCAAACCCGCACATTAATGGCGGAAAACCACAAGAACCGGAAATCCAAGTCTCCTAAAACTCCACGAAAATCAAATATCTTACCGTCGAAATGAAGGTCTGAGCGAGAGCAGGACAACGCCGCTTTCGGAATCGAAATCCATCCACGAACACTCCCGGAATCAACGTCCAAAGGCAAGGGCTAACCGTCGCTTCCGCCTCTGCCTTCCGCGAAACAGGAACAGCGGTTCTTCTTTCGGTCTCGGGAAGAAGGAGGAAGGAGAAGTGGGCCCGCCACTTCTTAATAAGGCTTTTATATAAGCTTAGCCATGACGGTTTAGCCTAACTGCCTCCCAAGCCACCGGTTCACCTAATTTAAAAGGGTTTCTAATTTGTTTTTACTAATAGCACACCCAAAACGACTTGAAAACCAAACCACCTCGGAATTCGACGAAATTCGCACCGTAACTAAATATCCACGCTATGAACACAACGGCGAAGTCAAAATTAACTTTCGACGAACATAACTCGAGTTATACCCTCCCTAAGCCAAAACACAAGCATCCCCCGAGAGGCCACACCGGGTCACCCAAAACGACTCGGCTTGCTAGGGAGATCTTGCCAACATGCTACAAAATAGGGCACCCAGTTCTAAGGAGTTAAGACCACACTCCACAGATGGCACAAGCCAAGAAAACGCGTCAACGTAACGCCAAACGAGAATTAAATAATCGCTGAAAAAATCGGGGGCGTTACAATAAGGAATAAAGTAAGACTGGTAGCTCAAGGTTATTCATAGGAGAAAGGCATAGACTATGACTAGACATTTTCTCCTGTTGCAAGATTAGTGGCTATCAGGATCTTTCTAGCTTTTGCAGCATTCAAGGGATTCAAGGTATATCAGATGGATGTGAAGAGTGCTTTTCTAAATGGAGAGCTCAAAGAAGAAGTTTTTGCGGAACAACCACCAGGTTTTATCTCTCCAACTCATCCTAACTATGTACTTAGACTTAACAAAGCTCTTTATGGTCTTAAACAAGCTCCAAGAGCTTGGTATGAGACTTTTGCTAGTTTTCTTTTAGAGCATAAGTTTAGTAGGGGAATAGTAGATAAGACCTTATTTTTTAGACATCGTAAATCTAAGGTTCATCTAGTACAAATATATGTAGATGACATAATATTTGGCTCTACTGATTCCAAACTATGCAAAAGGTTTTCTGACCAAATGCATTATAAGTTTGAAATGAGCAGTATGGGTGAACTATCCTACTTCATTGGTCTCCAAGTGAAGCAATCCCCTGATAGTATTTTCATATCCCAATATAAATATGCTAAGGAGCTTATTAAGAGATTTGGGATGTCAGATGCCTTAGCCATGAAAACACCCATGCCCTCTAATACTGTAGTTGATAATGATGAACAGGGTAAGCCTGTTGATCAGAAAACATATAGGGCTACTATTGGGTCCCTATTATATTTGACAGCCAGTAGACCAGACATAATGTTTGCTACCTGTATTTGTGCTAGGTTCCAAGTAAGTCCCAAAGAATCTCATCTAATTTTATTAAAAAGGATTTTGAGATATAAAAAGGGTTGCCCTAATCTAGGTCTCTGGTATCCTACAGTGTCAGGATTTGAATTAATAGGATTCACAGATGCTGACTATGCTGGATGTAAAGTTGACAGGAAAAGCACATCAGGAACCTGTCAGTTTCTTGGTGATAGGCTTGTGTCATGGTCTTGCAAGAAGCAAACTTATGTGTCTACTTCAACTGATAAAGCTGAATATATAGCAGCTGGTAGTTATTGTTCACAGATTTTGTGGATTCAAAATCAGCTTCTGGATTATAGGTACAACTTAAATAATTCAACTATTTTTTGTGATAATACCAGTGTAATATCCATTGAACAGAATCTATTCCTACATAGTAGGACCAAGCATATAGAGATTAGAAATCATTTTCTGAGACATAATATAGACAAAAATAAAATTAACCTTGTCTTCATTTCTACAGATTTACAAAAGGCAGATATTTTCACTAAACCCTTGGATGAAAAGAAACATTTGTTCTTCCTAAATCAGCTAGGCATGATAAATGGAGAATCTTTAATTTAATTTTTGTTTCTGAGATCGACGAACTGCACACCTTTCGTCGAACGGAGCTCGACGAACTGTGTTCTTTTCGTGAATCGTTCATCAAAAGGAGATCGACGAACCTTCCTTTAGAAATTTTTTGTCAGATGGAGATCGACGAATTATTTCCAAATATTTTTCGTCGAACGGAGCTCGACGAAATCTATTTCTTTTGCAAAACTTCGTCGACCGGAGATTGACGAAATGCTTTTCTTTTCAGGATTTTTCATTGAATAAGATTCTATGCTTTGTTTTTGTAGGATGGAGTTCGTCATTTCGAATTCTGTAAACCTATAACTAGTTTTTCATCGAACTCTATCCCGCGCCTTTCAATTTCCCCTTGCACTTGATCTCTTCTATTTTTGCAGGGAATAGTGATTTCTCCAGCAACTCTTGCGGCGATGAAGTTTGATGCAGGCATCGACATTGACATAAACTCATTTCAACTTTCTGATCAAATCTTCCAAGAAATTCTGAAACTATTCGAAGATCAACATTTAAAGAAGTTTATGACAACAAGACTGAAACTTCCAGTTATTGAAAATAAAGAGTGGGTATACACTGCAAATTCGCTGATCAGACAATAATCATCGAAACAATCTCTGGCAATCAGGTTTCTCTAACACCAGATAGTTTATCTGAAGTTTTTGGATTTATTAATTGTGAAGATGACTTGGAAATTTCTAGCACTGAGTTTACTAAAATGCTAGATAGAATGGGTCATAATCAAGGAAACCCTAATCATCTTTTAAAGAAAAATCTCTCTATAGAATATAAATTTTTGGCTGATATTGTTGGAAAATTCATATTGGGCAAACACTCTGCCCATGACTATGTAATTAGGCACCAGTTCTTGGTGATGTGTGCCTTAGTTAATCAGAAATCTGTTAATTGGGGCTTGATTTTGTTTGAATCAATTAATACAAAACTCAACAAGAAGAATGTTGGTTATGGAAAGGTTCTGGGCATCTTCTTGCAAGCCAAGTGTCCTGAACTCCTTGTCTCCCAGACCATCCACATAAATGCATCCAAGAGGCTGACATCTGCCTTATTTGGAAGATGGGAGAGGGTCATCCCTAAGCCTTCCAGGGCTACTTCTTCCTGAATAGTTTTTGAAGGCATGAGGGTTGTAACAGCCACTCACCCAACCCCAGTAGAAGTGTCTACCCCTCATTCTTCTCCTCCTCCATCTCCACACCATTCCCCTAGACAACGATCTCCACTATCTCACCAACCATCTCCACAGCATTCTCCACTACCTACTCTATCTAAACAACTTCCATCATTAACTCCACCAGTTGATGTTTCTCTTCCTCAGTCCCCTTCTACTCTTCAAACCACCTTATCAGAAGAGATTCCTATAACATCCTTTCATCCACAATCACCAATTCATCAGTCACCTTCATCTCCTTCACCATCTACTCTACCTAACTTCAATATAATTCATCCATCTCCACCTCACTCATCTCCAATTCATGTATCTCCATCTCCACCTCACTCCCCTATTCAAGAAGAAACCATTCCTGATTTCATCATTCCTACAGACATTCCTACATCATCCATTCCTCAGGCTTTCACCATCTGCCCAACCTGTTCTGCTCTATATTCCTCCACCCCAAATCCACCATCTACATCTACTCAGACTACTCCTGAGTTTATGTTTTTGGACTTCTCTTCTATTGCTTCTAACCTTCTTGAATTTATTACTACTACCCTCAAAAAGTTAATAGAAGAAGCAGTAACTCCTATTGTTTCTTTTATTACTTCCCTATCTTCTCAACTTGTTCCTCCTTTGTTGTCCCTTCTTTTGGGGGCCTAGATTCAGGTTTCCCTTGATTTAGGCAGGGGGAGATGCCTAATGAAGAAGCTCCATCAGTTCTTGCTCCAGTCCCAGCAGTAGAAGCAGTTATTTTTAAAGATATAGAGATGCTCAGTACAGTTGAAGAAGCAGTTACAAAAACTCCTAAATTTGCTACTGTTGGGAATGTCTCTATTAATCCCATAGTCAACTTGAGTTCTTTATTATCAGTTTTTGATACTCTGCACGAAAATTTTTCTCCAGTTTTTAGAGTAATTCTAATAAGGCTATAGTATGTTATACAGCTCCTATTAGCTCTTCAGTTCTAGAACAACTTAGAAACAGACTTTCAGTTATTTCTCCCAGTAATAATCCAGTCCCTGAGACTGTAGTAGCTATTGAGAATATAGATCTTATAGAGAAAGTTTTTTCCCCTCCTACCTATACTTGGGATGAAACTCATATGCCAAATTTTGATGACTTTATTTTTGAAGATATGGAACAATATGATAGTGTACAGATACAAGCTGATATAAATATTGTGCATACATAGCTAGAAGTACAAGTTCATTATAAGACTGATTTGCTTAAACAAATTGATGAGTTATATGATCTGCCTATAGAAGATTCTGATGATGATGAAGAGTCAGATGAATCAGATGATTCTAATTCTAAGAAAAGAAAGTATAAGAAAAAGAAGGCTCCTGTAAAGGTTGCTCCTCAACCTTCCTTCACAGCTGACATTCCCTACTATATATTCCAAAATGAACAAAAAAGAAGGAAGAAAATGAAGAGATATAATTCAATTCCAAGGTCTAGGAGAGGACCTCTTCCTCCTCCACCAGCAGCAGGAGGAACAGGAAATATTTCTCAAAATCCTACACCTTCTCAACATTCTCAGGTTAGTCAGAGCAGACCCTCTAGGTCAGTATAACAAGGCAGTAAGCAGCATTCAGGCCAAAGTAAAAATAGCAGTAGTCAAGCACAGAAAGGCCTCCTTCTCCAACCTATGATCGAGAGTTAGATCCAAATTTTGGAATGGCTAGATTCAAAGAATTAGTTTCATTATCACAGATAAAGAAAGCCAGAGAAGAAGGTAAAGACATATCTCAGTTCACCACTATGTCCTCCTTCAGGAAAAAAGAATTTGAGAGGTATTCTAAGAAGAGCTTATTTAATGTTGATGAATATATGAGCTTACATCCAGAATTTGTAGTACCAAGGACAACATCTCTAAAGATAATTGGCTCTCAAGACTTGAAGATGACTCAAAGTGAAGTTGCAGATCCCAACAGAAAGTTGGTCTTCACAAGTCCTTAATCTGTTAACTCTAAGAATGACTCTTAGTTTTTGATTTACTTTAACTATATTTATATTGATAAACTCTTAAAGCACCTATACTCTATATCTGCTGAAAGTTTATTTTTCAGCCAAATATTTATTGCTTTTAATTTTTAAATTTGTAGATAGTATCCTCACCCAAATAGGAGGAGATTGTTGGAACCCTATTACTGATTTGGTCTAGGATCACTATCATGTGTTTAGGATGATTAGCTTGACCCATTATGTATAGTGTAGGTAATAGGTTATTCTTCCCAGGGTTACTACCTTAAGAGAACTCTAAAGAAAAAGAAGTTTAACAGATGCAGAAATTTGCTCAACGAAAGCAGAGCGCAGTTTGACGATCGTCGAGCTCGGCTCGACGAACTAAGAGTTTTACCTCTGAACTTTGCTCGACGAAATCTGAGCTTCGGTCAACGAACTCTGACCTCTACTCTAGATCTTAGCTCGACAAACTCAGAGTTTTACCTCTGAGCTTTGCTCGATGAAATCTGAGCTCCGGTCGACGAACTCTGACCTCTACACTCAAGCTCAGCTTGACGAACAGCCAAGCTCAGTTTGACGAACTACTTATCCAGTTCGACGAACTCTTTGCTCAAGTCAACAAAATCTTTAGTCTGTTCGACTAATTTTCTGCAGTGATTCAGACAGTTTATATTCAGAAGTAAATAATTTTTAAACAGCTAATTCCAGCCAGTTATTTTCTAGTATTTAATGCTGAATATTCTTAATGAATATGGTCATTTCTGGCAGCATTAAATACGGATTGATCATAGAGAATTCATTCTAATTATTCACCATGACGGTTAAGGAATAAATTTATATCTAATATTCAAATACAGCCGTTACAAATTCTCAGAGACTCCTCAGGCTATTCGAAGAATGTTTTCAAAATTCAAATACTTGGATTTCTTTTGAGGAATATATAATCAGAAATTTTTCTCTGCTGAATACAGACAGATAGACATGTAGACAAGTGAGACATCAAACAGAAATTAACACACAGAGTTCTTGAATATCTTCTACTCTCCAAGAGACAATCAATCTTTCATTTATCTAAAAGCTTTACTGGAGAGAAATACAATTGTTGAAGTCCTACACCCTGAAGAGAAGTCTCCCTCACCTGATTACAATCTCTACACAAATTAGGGGGAGCTTTTAGCTTCATCATCCGCTCAGTCTTCTCATAGAAATTTGAAAGAGAAGACAACATCACTTTTTGTTTCATTTTTCTAACTGTGTACAGGGTTATAACTCCCTTTAAAAGTTGACCCCTTGGTTCTTAAGTCAGCTGATCAAAAGACTTAGTTTGGTTTTTGGGCACCTGGACAAAAGCTCAAAGGGTTGCTAGATCTCCCTTCGAAATTAGATCTTCTAGTGGTATGTCACCTGATAAAAAACCTGTAGTGGATTTCTACCAGGGTGGTAGAAGAGTGGATGTACCCAAGTTTATTGGAGAACCACTATAAACTCCTTGTGACGTCTGTGATTGTTATTCTCTCTGTTTGTGTGCTGTGATTTGTTTTGTTTCAGCTTTATATATTTATATATATCACCTACTTTAAATCCTCTATAAAAATTAATTAAATTTTTAATATACACTATTCACCCCCCCCCCCACAAGTGTAAATCTGATTTATCCTACACTTTCAAGGGGCTGCTCGAGTTTGGGGTGGTGATGGAGTTTGCTAGTCGGGTTTGTGAATTAGAGGGCTAGTCGGTTATCTTTTGATGGAGGTGGTTGCTCGGGTTGGGTGGTGGAGGAGGGAGGCCGAGAGATTGAAAAGGAGAGAGAGGGTGGCGGCTTGGAGGAGGGTCGAACCCTAGGGTGATGTGCTGGTCGGGTTTGGTGAAGAAAGGGAAGGGCTGATGGTGGAGACACTTAAGGAGGGAGGAGGAGGAGAGGAGGTCGGGTATTGAGAGGGAGAAAGTGGGTGGCCGGCAGCCAAGAGGAAGAGGTGAGAGGAGGTGCTGAATTGTAATACCCCAAAAAGGAGTAGTGGTCATTGGAGGCTACCGCGCGACGATAGGCTTATCGCAGGCGGTAGCTCAGTGAATTAAAAGACCAAGAGCTCGGGTTTTTACCGCCTAGCGATAGTAAGCTATCGCACCGCGGTAGCAGATGCCTTCGGAGAGACCATTCAATGCTTTTGAGGAATCATCGAGAGCGCTACGGCCAGGCGATAGGTGTTACCGCGCCGCGCTAGCCTCTCGATGAACGTCGAAAGGATTTCTCAAGTAACTAGTCTACCATCAGGCACGAAAGAGTTATCGTAGGGCGATAGCTCTGGATAGCGATGCTGGCTGGTCAAAGCGGTTAACGCCTGTTTTATCACGCGGCGATAGGAGTTACCGCATGGCGGTAGCTTTTGTATAAAGGATGGACTTGAGATTTTATTCTCATATTCTCTTATACTTGCTCTTCTTTAATTCTAGAGAGGGAAGAGAAAGAACATCCAGGAACTCTTATGGAGATCGATCCAAGGTGCGCTTGTGATTGGAATCGTGAGTGGATGCTAGATCCACGGAGTGGAAGTTGTGACGATCAGTTCCATCCGGATCAAAGATCACGGTCATGGCTCCGAAGAGAACTACAAGGATAACGATCTTCCTTCTTGGACAAGTGAAGTCCTTCTTTTGTCATATGCATGGAATCCACCACCAAAAGGTGGAGAATTGAGGGAATTCCTTTGGGTTGATTCATGAAATCCCAAGTGAGTCTTGCATATAGATCCGGAAATGTGTTGTATGGAATAGGCATGTTGTGTGAAGCCCGTCTGGATAGGTTGGTCTGGATTGATGATGTTTATTTTGCATGTCTGAGAAGACTCTGAGTATAAACGAGTAATATACGGGGTATGCGGGGTACTGGAGTTGCATTCCACGAAAATACCCTAGAAATCCACGGTTAAAGACCAGTTGGATACC
The DNA here is from genome assembly GCA_039513925.1 of Platanthera zijinensis. NCBI lineage: Eukaryota > Viridiplantae > Streptophyta > Magnoliopsida > Asparagales > Orchidaceae > Platanthera > Platanthera zijinensis. The sequence continues at coordinate 152,761,958 of CM077086.1, forward strand.
GCCGGGCGACAGTGAGTATCGCCAACAGCGATAGCTCTTGGTAAGCTATTTGTGTTGTATGCTATGGAAAGACCAGTGTTTCTGGCACTACAGAATGCTGCAGGGTTTAGGTTGAGTTTGGACGCAGAAAGAGAGCTTCTGTTGGTCTCGCCAAGCGATCGTGACGAACACTGGCACTAACTCCCTTTTTGATTGTAAATCCTGTATCTGGGAGACAACGGATAAGGGGAAGCCAACCCGCGTCAGTCTAGACATTGAATTGACGATTTGAGCAATGGGCATTGGCTGAACTATCTCCGTGTTTTGGTTGTCTAACTCAAGTGCCTAAGTTTTTGGCGTTCGTTAGGATCATATAATGAGAGTCTTGGATTGTACACCATCAAGACTAAAGTCTCCAGTCGTGGGTGATGGAGCTTCAATGCACAAACTTGTTGTTATGTCTGGGACCTCTGAATAGTGGTGGGACCTTGGTTTTTCGGTACACCGATAATGTGCCCTGAGTGCACGGAGCGTCGGGTCGTACGGTTGACATTTGTGATATATTGAACTGTGTGTGCGTGCACGTTTGTGTGATATATCTGCATGTGCAAATACTATGTCTGCAGGGAAGGAATATCGCTGCCCCGAGAAAGGGGTAGGGTTGTTATAAATTGATCAGTTGAATGCTGACCGTTGCCTTGTTTGCCACCCTTGTGGTGGATTGCCTTTGTGCTGGTGTTGGAGAGACGAGCGGGAAATAGCAAACTGAGGCCCATGCTGCTATGATGGCCCTCAAAGGCTGAATTGAAAAGTTTTACTATTTTCTTCTGTGGTCGTCCTGCATGCCGATGTTTGTAATCCACACCTATAAAGTTTAACTGTAACGCCTTAAGGACAAACACTTTTGTGTATTTTTGTTTATATTCCTGTGATATATATAAATGTGGTTGTTTATATATAGTGGACATTCATGATTGTTGAGTTTAGTAATAACCCCTAAAGCTTCCGCTAGAATGCTCTGAGTTAGGATGCGTGTACTGATTTTTGATATTCATAAGTAACGTCGCTGACTGTCTGCGGAATATGGCGTAGGGCCCCGGCCGGACCCTCTCTTATATTTCATGTGACGGACGGAGGTGTTATAATTTGGTATCAGCTTGTCTTGGTCTTCCTCCTTCGAATTCATGGTCGAATTCTTTTGAGGGGTGGTGAGCACATGTACGTGCGAACCATTATAATATAAATGAACTCAAGAAAGTCCACATAAGAGTGGTGCGGGGCAGTCTGAGCTAAAGTGTGTCTTGTACGCTTATAGGTGACTCGAAGTGGTGCGGGGCAGTTTGAGTTCCAGCGTTCTATTGAAAGTGCGGCACCAACTGAGGTGCCCACACCTCCTCCTTCTGCGGAGACAGTGTGTTTAGTTGCTGAGGCACTGTTTACAAAGATACACGCACAGCCTACTGGGCAGGCGCAGCCTGCAATGGTTCCTGAACAGGTTAGTATGAGGCCAGAACTGGTGCAGGTTGTGGTAGATGTACGAGCAGCGGAACGACAACTGATGCAGTTCATGAGTTTAAGCACTCCTACGTTCGCGGGGGCAGGATACCCAACGCAGGCAGAGAACTGGGTTGCCCAAGTCAAAAGAATTTTGACGGCATTACGAACTAAGGAGGAACATAAAGTCACCTTGGACACTTTCCTATTGGAAGGAGAGGCTCGGCTTTGGTGGGATGAAGTTGAGCTACACCACTTAGCAGGTAGACAACTAACGGAGGTCTCGATAAAGGAGTTTTCGAGACTATTCTTGGCAAAGCATCTGCCGTCGGCACAGCGCATAGCCATGGAAAATGAGCTCCAGCGTCTAACTCAGGGAGAAAGTAGAGTTAATACCTACTTACATGAGTTTACAAGATTGAGACATTATGCGGGGTCTACCTTCGTCGAAGAAGAGCGTAAGACCAATAGGTTCTACGAAGTACTGCGGGATGAGCTGAGATTTCTGCTCTCGAGTTCGGTGAACCAAGAGTTTCAAACGTTGGTAGATACATCCCGTGCATTGTAAAAAGATATGAAGAGGGTACAGGGCAAGAGGGACTTAGCGGTGACAAAGTCCGAGTTCAAAGCACCGCGTCCTAAAAAGTTAGGTTACCGTAAGAGATGGGGTAAGAGGTCCAAGTCCTCTGCGCAGGCTCCTTCTACAGTTATGTCTAGAGAAAATTCTAGGCAAGACCCTCGTGCATGTTATACATGTGGAAAGGTGGGTCATCTAGCCCGTGACTATCGGGTTGGTCCGCTAAAGGTTGAGAAGAAGGCAGGAGCTACATATATTGAAAAGGGAAAGGCGGTGGAGTCCACTTCATCCCAGTACGCTCCAGCCCAACCAAGGGTGTACAACCTTGTACAACAAGAGGCCATCAAACAAGCCGATGTGGTCACAGGTATGAATTGTATAGATTGATGTTTTATATACTGTATATCTTGTGATTTGCATGTTTGTAACTTGAGTGTTCAAGGCTTTGTCCTTATTCGGGACTATCCGGCGAGAGCACTGTTAGATACAGGCGCTTCACATTCTTTTCTATCTTAGGACTTCATGTCACAGATCGGAGTGCCTACTCGTATAATGACAGATAGTGTGAAGGTTTTATTGCCTAACAGATGCGTGATGCGTGCGAATAAGTCTTGCTATGTTGAGGTGAAGTTAGGAAGTCAAGATTTTGGATTGGAAGCGTCCATACTGCTGATATCTAAGTTCGATGTGATCTTTGGTGTAAGACCCCCTTTTTTTTTCTTTTTCAACCACCGGGGTCTTAGGCCCAGAGTCGCCGCTTTGCGGTGACACCTTCTCGTCCTGAAGGGTTATCACCATAAGGCGCCGATTCTGCCGGCCAATTCGATCACTGAAAGGTAGCACAATAAATGAAGTAAGAGCAATGCAGTCCACAGCAATAGATCACATATATAGAATAAAAATCTCCACGAAGGGAGTGTCCACAGAAAACATCAGAGTACTATAAATGCGGGCTTATGCCCGATACATCATGTCCTCACTACAATATCACTCATGCGGAAGCTAAAACAGAAACTACTCAGGTTCGAGACTCACGGTCCCGGCTGTATGAACTCCGGAGCTAGACTGCCCCATCTCTAGGCGCACCGATCTCTGGGGCTGCTCCTCCATGCTGGGCTCCACGATCCCCTAAATGACGCGGTTCGAAAACCGTTAGTCATAAAGACTAAGCCCTATCATCCCCTACCCCTTCCCCCATGGCTCCTAGGTACCGAGCGGAGAGGAAGAAAGGGAAGGACATGAAGGTAGAGATTAATCAAGAAACAGATGGCAGCGGAACTAATCTAGCAATTCTATGATAATATGACAGAAACAGAAAGTAAGGAAAGTAACCTTAACTTATGTGCGAAAACGCATAAGCCAAGGGATCTTCTGCAAGGCTCCCATCGTATAAGTGTCTCATACCACTTATACCTTGGGGTGTCGGTTATCAAACAGCAATGGATGTTATATATTGAAATTAACCTTTGATTTATAAACTTGCCCACACAAGCTTATAGACCAAGGGGTCGTTTTGCAGGTCCTAATGTATAAGCGTCCCATACCACTTATACTTTAGGTGTCAGGGTTAAATGAATCGATTATGCTATGACATGCTAGTGGGTATGATGAAACATGCAAGTGCAACTCACACACCCGACTCTGTGCACACAGACCTTTAGTTCCCCCTTTCGGAGCCGTTACCTCCCAGGATACCTCCGTAGTGGCGGACGGAAGCGGTGGGTTGGGCCTCGCCCACCTCAAAACCAGTAAAAGCACCACTGGTCTGACCTATCGTACGCCTCAACGCTTGGTGCACTAAGCGGACGCCTGTGTACTCTTGCCGGCTGGCGCACCGGACTTCTGTTGGCGAAGTGCTAATCACCTCGCCGAGTCAACGATATCGGTGTCGGTGCAATCGAACTCCCCGATATCGTAAAACCCACCACCTTAACTTTTCAAAATTTATGCACATGCAAGTTTAATCGTAAACACACAAAAACCGAGCTGAAGCTCCCCGGACCAAAACGTCCGTCTCCAAACCAACCGAGCCGAAGCTCCCCGGACCATCCCGTCCGTCTCCAAACCAACTGAGTCGAAGCTCCCCGGACCATCCCGTCCGTCTCTTAACCAACCGAGTCGAAGCTCCCCGGACCATCCTGTCCGTCTCTTGACCAACCGAGCCGAAGCTCTCATCAATCTCCCTGTGCCAACAGTGTTTGTGAAAGGTGCAGCCCTAGTTACTAGGTTACTCTTGTCGGTTTGTTATTATAGTTTACGTTAGCCCAGGACTGCCCCCGGTATTCCCCGTGAAGGGCTCTCAAGGGGCACTAGGAACCAAGACGGCGGCATTACGGCCCGAAGTTCCCTTTCGCAAGGCACTTATTGTTATTGGTTGATCTCCCTTAACCCGATTCCCTTCTCATATTACGTTAGACTATCCTAGGGTGATTTTTAACCTTCCTCTCTTCGGGAAAAGCGATCTTTCGCCGAACCCGAGCACCCCTTAACTCTAGCTATCATCACTTCTCGCTACTCTTTATATCTTCCTATTGTGATTTCCCCCACTATTACCCACCCAGAAAAAAATGATTAACTCCAATGACTTCCTCAGATCGTGTCCTATTGCATTTCACAATTGTTATATGCAGACCGACCTAGACTTCATGTCGAACCGGTTATGCAATGATCCAATACTCATCCAAATGCCCTAAATTATTTACTGGAGACTCACCATGATATAAATGACCTAAATCCAGAAAATGGAAATTTTCCTAATCTATTTGGCATTTAATTAAATTCCTCGAAAATCCCAAGGGCTACCGGTTTGAACATGAACTACCCTAAGTAATCATGCAAGATGTCCAGCAAATTTATGATAAATAGTAGGTTATCTCAATAGGTTAAATCCTAAGTATCATAATTTTTCTATCATCAAAAGGGCATGAAAACTATTTTAGAAACAATCTCTACTTCTGTTGTTTATGAATCAAGTACAGAAAATATTCTTCCAAAAATTATAAATAGATTATGCCGTGCAGATAAAGGCCTAAAATTAGCACTGGCCAAGTTTCATAATTTTTCAGCAAGTATTTTATCCATAATTAATTTTTAAACAATAAAACCCCTTTCTAATATCTGTGAACAAAGTACTAGATTTACTCAACATAAAATTCTATAAAAATTCAGGGATCAATGTTCTACTAGTCAAAATCTAAATCCAGAATTTTAACTGATTATAATTAATTTAAAACCTCCAAATATTTGAAACAACAAATCGGGCTAATAATCCTTTAACACATGAAGTATAATATTTATTAATCATAAAATTCCAGGAAAATTATCATAAGTCTAAAACATCCTAAAACTCCTTCCTCCCGAGTTTCATAATTTTTAGATTAGATTTAGTGCTTAAAATAACTAAATTACATGTTTATCCTAATCCAAAAATCTCAACTTCTGAGGTACCTAATTACCTCCAATTCCTTCACTATTTCAACCAGAGGGTTTTCAGCATATCATCCCACTCTCCTCCAAATTTCAAGAGCATACAAGAGCTTTTGCTCCTATGTCCTTCACAAACCTCAAACTCCCACCCACTGGATTTGAGGCGATCTCTTAGGGTAAAATCCACACCATGTTACCCAAGAGGGTAGACATAGACTCAACAAATCAGTGGCCACAACACCAGCCTCATTTGAGGAGATTTGTCCACTCCATTTCCAATCGTACTTTTCCCCATAGTACCCCTCACCAAGACCTATCTAGGACTTGATGCTTCCCTATTCAAACCTCGACCAATGGAGTTGAAATTTTGTACAGATCTTAACATTGATGCCAGGGACCACCACCCAAAATTTGGGGGAGTTTGGGCTTAATTTCATCTCCTAATTAATTTTATAATGTTTATTAAAATTTTACAAAAACTTTAGGCAAAAGTTCTTCAAAAATTCTCATTTTTGGTCTGCTGTTAGGTTTAGCTAAGGTTAACCCCCTGCCCAAATTTCAGGTCATTTGGACAAGGGACAAAGAGTGGGCATCCATTTTAATTTCTGCCCAACTCTAGGTACAGCCCCCACTAAAACGGGTGCTGCGGCCGAACCGCTTCCCCAAACGAGTTGAAACCAATTTTAAATTAATCTAGACTCGAAGGGATACAACTTTCGTGACTGGTCACTTTCCTAAAACGACATCTAAGTGCCTCGTTTTGCAGCATCAAAATGTGCCCATCTAAGTATATTTTCCTTATAAATTATTTACATAATTTATATATTATAAAACAGTTTTTACTGTTCCTCTTCTACAGAACCCGAAAACCAGACACAGAAAATCATTTTTCCTGTAAGCTTTCCGTGATCCGTCGCCGGCCGGCCGATCACTTCCCTGGCCAGCCACCACCACCACCACCTCCGTTGAGGCGATGGTTAGCGGTCGGCGGTGGTTTGGCCGCCGGAGGTGGCAGTTTCCGGCGAACTCAAAAATACCTTTTTCATGGTTTTCCCATGAAAACGAGAGATGGGTCCGGCTCCGTTGAGCACGAACTTCCTTTCTAAGGATGCTAAGATCTACCCACGAAAGAGAAGAAGCAGAGGAGGACCTTGTTCGCGGTTTGGAGGCGAGAAGAACGACGGGGTGCCATGGCGCAGTGGTGGCGTAGCCAAACTTCTCCTACAGCAAGAACAAAGATCTGATCTGTTTACTTGAGCGTGTAAACTTCTCCTCTTGCCCCAAGTGGGCTTTTATAAGTCAGAAAGTGGGGAGGTGAAAGGGTAAAGCCGTAATGGCCATGAAGGCTCCTCTTAATAGCCTTTCGGTTACAGTGAAGGGATAAGAAACGGTGGAAGATGAACAGGTGTGTCCAGTTGGCGGTTTCCTATTGGACCAACACTTCCTCCTTTATTATAGAATTATAGAAGGAAAAACGGCCCGTAATTACTCCTGGTGTAACTTCCCACACCAGCATTTATTTCCACGCGTGTTAGAATAATTTCGCGCCTGAACCGTCGTTTCGGCCAATGTCACGGGCGTGACACATAGGTCACGGGCGTGACAGGCCCGGGTGACAATTTTTGGGGTCGACGATCGTCGAACTGAGATCGACGGTCGTCGAAGGGTGGTCACGCCCTAGGTAACGGGCGTGACACCTAGTTCACGGGCGTGACAGGCCCGAACGACAATTTCGAGGTCGACGATCGTCGAACTGAGATCGACGGTCATCGAAGGCTGGTCACGCCCTAGGTCACGGGCGTGACACTTAGGTCACAGGCGTGACAGGCCCGAGTTCAATTTCGACGATCGTTTTACTGGGATCGACGATCGTCGAAGGAGTCACGCCCCTGGTCACGGGCGTGACACTCTGGTCACGGGCATGACATGTCCGGGCTGCAAGGTCGTCGATCGCCTCACGGAGATCGACGATCGTCGAAGGAGTCACGCCCTTAGTCACGGGCGTGACACCTTGGTCACGGGCGTGACATGCCCAGGCTGCACGTTCGACGATCGCCTCACGGAGATCGACGATCGTCGAAGGAGTCACGCCCAAGGTCACGGGCGTGACGGGTCGGTCACGGGCGTGACCAACCCGTGACCCGAAGTCTCGGTCGATTTATTTCAATTTTTGTGTTTCCTAGGGTTCTCTCACGACCAACCGACTCCTAGGGGTCTAGCCGGAAATGGGATGTTATATTTGGTATGGACTGGCTCTCGAAGCAGCGTGCCTGTATTGATTGAGACTCAAAGGAAGTCACACTGGGTCAGAATACTGAGCTAGAGACTACATTCACTAGTATACGATGATCGAGCAAGATATTGATGTCTGCTCTCCAAGTAGTCAAGTCTGTTCGGAAGGGCGCAGAGTTATTCTTCACGCTTATTGAAGTTGTTGAGCCGAAGACCAGTTTGTGTGATGTTCCGGTTGTATCGGAGTACGCAGATGTGTTTTTGAAGGATCTTTCGGGGTTACCGCCTCAGCGGGAGATTGACTTCTCTATTGAGTTAGTGCCAAGTGCAAAACCTATGGCCCGCTCAACGTACCATGTAGTGCCAAAGGAAATGGCAAAATTGAAGGTTCAACTACAAGAACTGCTAGAGCAAGGTTATATACGCCCAAGTATGTCACCTTGGAGCGCTCTAGTCCTATTTGTGAAAAGGAAGGATGGAAGCTTGCGGCTATGCATTGACTATCGAGAGTTGAATAAGCTGATGGAGAAGAACAAGTACCTGATTCCACGAATTGATGACTTATTCGATCAGCTAGTGGGATCAACTATCTACTCTAAGCTAGACTTAAATTCTAGCTATTATCAGTTACGGATTCAGGAATGTGACATTCCCAAGACAGTGTTTGGTACATGATATGGTCATTACGAGTTCACTGTAATGTCGTTTGGGCTATAAAATGCGCAATCAGTATTCATGGACCAAATTCACCGAGCATTTCGATAGTACTTGGACTTATTTGTCATCGTCTTTATTAACGACATTTTAGTGTACTCTAAGTCGAAAGAAGACCATGCGAACCATTTACGAATGGTGTTGCACACCTTGAGAAATAACAAGATTTATGTCAAGTTCTCAAAGTGTGAGTTCTGGCTATTTTCAGTGGCCTTTCTTGGCCATGTGGTGAGTGGAGAATGAACTTGTAACACCCCAAATTTCAATTTGGAGTTCAGGCTGGGTGACATGGCCTGGGATACGGGCGTGTCCCAGGGCGTGTCCAGCTCTGGGTACTCAGGTGTGTCGCGAGAGCTCGACGAAAATGAAGTCGACGATCATTGAGAGGTGACACGGCCTGGGACATAGGCGTGTCCCAGGGTGTGTCTTGCTCGGGTTGGTAACCGGGCAGCATTGAGTGTGGCACACGGCCTGTAATACAGGCATGTCACAGGGGCGTGTTTGGCACACGGCCAAGGACACGGGCATGTTCCTTAGTCGTGTCCTTCTCAGGTGAGTTGATCCTGTGTTGATTGGGGAACACGCCCTGCCACATGGCCGTGTAATGGTTGACACGGGCGTGTCTCAGCCCGTGTTCTTATCTGGTTTGAGTCTATTTTGTTGCCGCTTAAGGGAAACGGCCTGTGACACGGGCGTGTCACAAGCCATGGCAGACCTGTTTAGATGCTTTTCAGAGAAGATAAAGGCCGTTCATTCCCTTCTATTTTGATCATGTTGTCCAAGCTCCTTCCTGCTATTTTAAGGCCGAGAATTGAGAAGTATTTTTCATTCAAGCTTTGGCCATTCCTTTTTCTAAAGATAAGAGAGAGAGGAGAGCAAGGAAGGAAGGAAGAAGAAGCTTTCCGGCCGCCGGTGGAGCATCAGCGATCCGAATCGAGAGCCGAGTTCAGCGTTGTGGAGGCAAGGCCGCTGAAGTGATTACCATCCGGCTAGTTTCTCCATGGCTCCGAAGCGATCGTCAAGGGTAACGATCTCCTTCTTGGACAAGTGAAGTCCTACTTTATACATGTGCATGGGATTCTCCACCAAGAGGTTGAAAGCGTAATCAATTCCAGTTGTTGAGTCTGCATTTAGATCCGGAAGTGAGTAGTACGGAATAGGCATGCTGTGTGAAGCCCATATGGACGGTTAGTCTGGATTGGTGATGTTTATATTGCGAACCAAAGAAGACTTCGTGTATAAAACGCGTAGTTTACGGAGTTGGTTAGGATGTATGTGAATTGGGGGTTATGTAAACTCCTTTTGTTGTGGGCTCTACGTGAGTTGTTTGATGATTGGGGAAGCTTTGGGTAAGCTCCTTGTGTTGTGAGTGCATACATGCAATGGTTGCTCTACGTGAGCTACGAAGCTACGGTTGCCCAGGAGAGGACAGCCGACCCGTGTCAAAATCTGCGCTATTGACGAATTGAGCAATAGGAAAGTGTTGTCCTGTCACTTATTATTTGGGATATCGATTAGTGGCAATGCAAATGGGGATTGCGGCCATACCCGGCTTGTTACACTATTGTGGTAGGTCGATCTGAAATGCTCAAGTGTTGTCGTGTGGTTACCACCGCTGAATGGGATGGGTGAGAGGGTATCCAGTCTACGCGCTGTAGTAGACTATGCTCCATCGCCAACAAGTTAAGAACCTCTAACCGGTGGTGTACTAAGGATGATCCGGTACACTATAAGCGTGCCATGAGTGCACGGAGCGTCTTGCACGAAGGCTGGCGTGGGTGTTGTTTTTGTGCCTGAGTGCACTTGTTGTGATATATATATATATATTGTGATTGCAATGCATGCAGGGAAGGAACCACTGCCCCGGGTAAGGGGTAGGGTCGTTATAATTGGTCAGCTGAATGCTGACCGTTGCTTTGTTTATCACCCTTGGGGTGGACGTCCATATGCAGGTGTTGCGGGCTGAACTGGACTGAGCTGGCTGAAGCCCTTGCTGCTACTGCTACTTGTAGGCCCTTAAAGGCCGTGCGAAGTATTGGATTTCATGTGTGGCCGGCCTTTGTGTCGATGTATGAAACCATTTTTTGTAAAGAAAAACTTGTAAGGCCTTAAGGCTGGGAGTGTTTGTGAGCTTGTATACATTCCTGGTGTTTTATATAAATGTGTTATTTATATAGTAGTGGACATTCATTGATTGAGTTCTTGCAAGTAATAATCTTCCGCTAGAATGCTTTGAGTTAGGATGCGCGTAGAAAGGTTTTTGATATTCATAAGTAATTCCGCCGTTTGTCTGTGAAATATGGTGTGGGGCCCCGGCCGGACCCTCTATTATATTCCATGTGATGGATGAAGGCGTTACAAAGTGGTATCAGAGGATATGGTTGAGTCGGGATAACATAATTGAACTCAAGAATGTCCACTAGGAATGTGAGCGTGTATATTCGGTATGTTAGCCATTTTGAAATGGAGGATACTGATCTCTTGTTCACGTATAGGTGACAATGAGTGGTGCTGGGAAGTCTGAGCCCCAGCATTCGGATGAGAGTGCGGCACCAGCTAAGGTGCCCACACCTCCCCCTTCAGCGGAAACTATACACTTAGTTGCGGAGGTGGTATTTTCCATATTTCAAGCACAACCTATTGGGCAGGCAAGGCCTGGAGTGGAGCCAGTACAGGTTGATGTGAGGCAAGAGCGTGTTGAAGCTCGGATTGATGAGAAAGTAGCTGACGAGCAACTAAAGCGGTTTATGGATTTTCATCCACCTACGTTTGTCGGGGTGAATTCCCCAATGCAGGCGGAGGATTGGCTCTCAAGAGTGAAGAGAATCCTGACAGTGCTAAGGATTGATGAGGGGCAGAAAGTTACGTTAGCCACTTTCCTACTAGAAGGCGAGGCGCGGCTTTGGTGGGATGAAGTCAAGCTGCACTAGTTGGCAGGTAGAGACCTGGGAGAGATTTCGATGGAGGAATTCTCCAGGCTATTTTGGGCAAAGTTTTTGCCAGTATCACGGGGAATTGCAATGGAGAACGAGTTCTAATGTCTGGTGCAGGGTGATCATACTATGGATGATTACCTGCATGAGTTTACCAAGCTAGGGCATTATGTGGGGTCTACTTTTGCGGAAGAAGCGCGGAAAACGAAGAGGTTCTATGAGGGACTTCGTGATGAGCTGCGGTTGGCTCTCCCGAGTTCAGTGAACCAAGGCTTCCAAGCCATAGTAGATACAGCTTATGCGTTGGAAAAGGATTTGAAACGAGTATACAACAAGAAGAACTTGGCGGCGGAAAAGTCGGAGTTCAAGGTTCCGCAGGCGGAACAGTTAGAGTTGAGGAAACTGGTTAAAAAGAGGTTCAGACCTGCTGAACAATCTCAGTCGAATGTTACTTCAGGAGCAACGTACGGGCAAGGACGTATGGAGACTCGTACGTGTTTTAATTTTGGGAGGCAGGGACATCTAGCCAATGCTTGTTGGAGTGGACCTCTGAAGGGTGAGAAAAAGATAGGTGCGTCCTATGAAGAAAAGGTCAAGGCCGTGGCAGAGTCATCTGCATCTCGGGCGCAGCCTCGAATATACACTCTCGAATTGCAGGAATCGGAAAGCTCGAATTGTGACGAACAGCCTAATCGCGTGCATAACCTTGAGTTATAGGAGGCTGTAAAATGGATTATGAGGCATGCGGATGAGCGGAAGTAAAGTGAAGTGTGTACTTTACTATTGTTGTGATGTAATATGTACGTGTTGTATGTATGTGTGTTTATTGAAAAAACTGATGTTTGTTCGATGTCATGGGGCGAGACAAGCTACGACCTCTGAGCTCTAAACTCGGATCGTTTTGGTATATTGTGCATCGAATGAATGGTTGTGTTGATATTACAGTTGCGCTAAATTTCGGGACGAAATTTCTATAAGGAGGGGAGGGTTGTAACACCCCAAATTTCAATTTGGAGTTCAGGCTGGGTGACACGGCCTAGGATACGGGCATGCCTCAGGGCGTGTCCAGCTCTGCGTACTCGGGTGTGCCGCGAGAGCTCGATGAAAATAAGGTCGATGATCGTTTAGAGGCGACACGTCCTGGGACACGGGCGTGTCCCGGGGCGTGTCCTACTCGGGTTGGTAACCGGGCGGCATTGAGTGTGAAACACGTCCTGTGACACGGGCGTGTCACAAGGGCGTGTTTGACACACGGCCAAGGACACGGGTGTGTGCCTTAGCCGTATCCCTCTCAGGGGAGTTGATCCTGTGTTTATTGGGGAACACGCCTTGCCACATGGCTGTATACTGGTTGACACGGGCGTGTCTCAGCAGGTGTTCTTATCTGGTTTGAGTCGGTTTTGTTGCCGCTTAAGGGACACGGAGTATGACACAGGCATATCATAGGCCATGTCAGACCTATTTAGATGCTTTTCAGAGCAGATCAAGGTCGTTCATTCCCTTCTATTTGGATATTGTGGTCCAAGCTCCTTCCTGTTATTTTAAGGACGAGAATTTAGGAGTATTTCTCATTCAAGCTTTGGTCATTCTCTTTCTAAAGAGAAGAGAGAGAGGAGAGCAAGGAAGGAAGAAGGAGAAGCTTTCCGGCTGCCGGTGGAGCGTCAGCGATCCGAGTCGAGAGCCGAGTTTAGCATTGTGGAGGCAAGGCCGCTGCGGTGATTACCATCCGGCTTGTTTCTCCATGGCTTTGAAATGATCGTCAAGGGTAATGATCTCCTTCTTGGACAAGTGAAGTCCTACTTTATGAATATGCATGGGATCCTCCACCAAGAGGTGGAAAGCGTAAGCTATTCCAGTGGTTGAGTCTGCATTTAGATCTGGAAGTGAGTAGTACGGAATAGACATGCTGTGTGAAGCCCATCTGGACGGTTAGTCTGGATTGGTGATGTTTATATTGCGAACCGGAGAAGACTCCGTGTATAAAACGCGTAGTTTACGGAGTTGCTTAGGATTTATGTGAATTGGGGGTTATGTAAACTCCTTTTGTTGTGGTCTCTGCGTGAGTTGTTTGATGATTGGGGAAGCTTTGCGTAAGCTCCTTGTATTGTGAGTGCATGTGTGCACTGGTTGCTATGCGTGAGCTACGAAGCTGCGGCTGACCGGGAGAGGACAGCCGACTCGCGTCAAGATGTGCGCTATTGACGAATTGAGCAACGGGAAAGTGCTGTCCTATCACTTGTTATTTGGGAGATCGATTAGTGGCAATGCAAATTGGGGCTGCGGCCATACCCGGCTTATTACACTACTGTGGTAGGTCAGTCTGAAATGCTCAAGTGTTGCCATGAGGTTATCATCTCTGAATGGGATGGGTGAGAGGGTCTCCAGTCTGCGTGATGTAGTAGACTATACTCCATCGCCAACAAGTTAAGAACCTCTAATCGGTGGTGTACTAAGGATGATCCGGTACACTGTAAACGTGCCAAGAGTGCACGGAGTGTCTGGTACGAAGGCCAGCGTGGGTGTTATTTTTGTGCCTGAGTGCACTTGTTGTGATATATTTATATATTGTGATTGCAATGCATGCAGGGAAGGAACCACTGCCCTGGGTAAGGGGTAGGAACCAGCTGATCGTTGCTTTGTTTATCACCCTTGGGGTGGACGTCCATATGCAGGTGTTGCGGGCTGAACTGGACTGAGCGGGCTGAAGCCCTTGCTGTTGCTGCTGCTTGTAGGACCTTGAAGGCCGTGTGAAGTATTGGACTTCATATATGGTCAGCCTGCGTGTCGATGTATGAAACCATTTTTTGTAAAAAGAAACTTGTAAGGCCTTAAGGCCGAGAGCGTTTGTGAGCTTGTATACATTCCTGGTGTTTTATATAAATGTGTTATTTATATAGTAGTGGACATTCATTGATTGAATTCTTGCAAGTAATAATCTTCCGCTAGAATGCTCTGAGTTAGGATGCGTGTAGAAAGGTTTTTGATATTCATAAGTAATTCTGTCGTTTGTCTGTGAAATATGGCATGGAGCCCCGGCCGGACCCTCTGTTATATTCCATGTGATGGATGGAGGCGTTAAAGTATTGCAGTGGATCCAGCAAAGATAGTTGTGATACGAGAGTTGTCAGTTTTATATTTTGTGGCTGAAGTTCTGAGTTTCCTTGGACTTGCGGGCTACTACATGCGCTTCGTATAGAACTTCTCGCGGATTGCCTTGCCTCTCACCACACTGATGCGGAAAGATCAGAAGTTCGTTTGGACGCCAGAGTGCGTGCGAGCTTTTGAAAAGAGTCATTTGACCACGACGCATATTTTGACGTCCCCATATGGTACGGACGGTTATGAGATTTATAGTGATGCGTCAGGGAGCGGCTTAGGCTATGTTCTTCTTCAGTTTGGCAAAGTGATAGCTTATGGCTCACACCAGTTGAAAGTGCATGAACGGAACTACCCGTCCACGACTTGGAGTTGGTGGCGGTGATATTTGCACTTTAACTGTGCTGTCATTATTTATATGACGTTAAAGTTGACATCTTCACTGACCATAAGAGCCTTAAGTATCTTCTGGATCAAAATGATCTAAATATGCGATAATGGAGATGGATGGAGTTCTTCGGGGACTACATCTTCCAGATTCACTATACTCCCGGGAAAGGAAAAGTGGTCGCAGATGCCTTGAGTCGTAGGACTCCGGAAATGGCAAGTTGGATGTGGATGCATGATGAGCGTCTGACACAGGAATTGGAGAACTTAGATATTTTCTGTGTTGACAAGAATGCCACTGCAAATGCATCCCTGAATTGGATAGAGGTTCAATATGACCTTATGGATAGGGTTCTGCGAGCAACGGAACTCGATAAGAGTCTACAACGCTATGTAGCGGATGCATTAAATGCCCAATTCTCCTTGGATGATGGACTTTTGTGAAAAGCTTGTCATTTATGCATCCCGAATGTGGGTAAACTTCATGAGGAATTGATGTACGAAGCACATTTTACAAAGTACTCAATTCACCCAGGGAGCATGAAGATGTATAAGAACATGAAAAAGGTGTTCTGGTGGCCAGTTTGAAGGACATAGCCCATTACGTGGAAAAATTTCAAACTTGTGCCTTAGTGAAGGCTGAATGCCATAAACCTGGTGGTTTCCTGAAGTCGTTACCAATCTCAGTATGGAAGTTCGACGACATTTCTATGTATTTTATGTATGGTCTGCCGAGATCTCAGAGCTGAAATGACGTCGTGTGGGTGATCGTTGACCGATTAACTAAAGTTTGGCACTTCATACCAAATTGGAAGGGCGATTCAGTGGAAAAATTGGCCAAGTTGTATGTGGATAATATCCTATGATTGCACGGCGTGCCCCGTAACATCGTAAGTGATCGAGATGGGCGCTTCAATTCAAATGATTGGAGGCTAATCCATAAGTTGTTGGGGACTAAACTAAAGTTCAGTACAACCTTTCATCCGCAAACGGATGGTCAGACTCAGAGGACCAACAGAACAATGGAGGATATGCTCTGTATATTGATGTGTCGGCAAGTGTACCGATCATAGTCAAGTAATAAAGTTGAGGAGTTTAATCCCCGGATATCGATCTCTCTTGGAGTGCAAGTAGGGAATGTGATTTCTCTATTTGAAAAAGTGATTGCAAGCATAAACGTAACAAAGGGGGGTTTTGATTTAGGGTTTCCTAAGATTAACCCTAATGATCCTAATGTGGGTCGCCGTCACCGTGTCTCTTTGGGTGATTACTCAAGAGAGTAAAACGGAAGATGGATGAGCTAATGAGGGTCGCAATCACCTCTTCGCAACGCACGCTTCTAGCAATTGCTAGAATGGCACAATCACAACTTGAACAAGAGAAAATAGAGCTCAACACGCTATCAAGAACTAAAATAAATCAACACATAGACATGCTGAAATATTCAAGCTACCAATTATCTTACACAACATGCCAACACTCAAAATATGTAGAAAAAGGAAATACTACAAGTGATGGGGAAGAGAAACAACCAAACGCATGAAGGCTCTCCAAGATTCACGGCCGGATTCAAGGGTTTTCGAGCCTTATCCGGGCTTGGTCTATGGATGACGTCCGGGGTCCAGAAGGGTTGTCACTTCCTTCCTATAACCCGTCTTCTTCGTGAATATTCGCTGGGCTGGATCTATCAGGAGAACTCCATGGATGCAGCACCCAATGATCTTGAAATGGAGCTTAGAGCTAGGAGATGACAATGGAAGCTAGAAATAAAGCTTTTGCCAGCTCTTGGAGGAGAAATGGTGGCCGGATCAACTCTCCAAGGAGGAGAGAGAAAAGGTGGTTGGAGGGAAAATTTCCCGCTCAAAGGAGCAGGAATGGCGGGCTGGAGGTGGACAGGTCCGGACTTGATTGCAGGGAAGAAGAAATCTGTACTTTAAATAGAAGCAGGTCAGAAAAATAGGCACGCAGGGTTTGGCGTACGGCATCAACCGTGCGTTATTTAACTTACAGGATAAGCCTACGGATGGAGAAGCGTTGACCCATGCATTTTACTCACGCACGGACGCTTCTGCCCGTGCGTGAAGGAAATTGCACGGGTAACGACAAAAAGAAGGAATGCAGGGATAAACAGAGGAACCGTGCATTTTACTCGCGCACGGGCGCTGCCTCCCGTGCATTAACAAATCACACGATTAACCACAGAACGGAATAAATAGGGAAGCTACAGGAAAACCATGTGTTTCCTTCTCGCACGGTTTGGCTAAAACCATGTGTTAACCGTGCGTTAAAAATCGTCGAGTTCATCTCGACAAAATTCATCGAGATCCACTCGACTAAGTAAAATGCATGCTTAGGAAGGAACCGTGCACGAAGGAAACGCACGACCGTGCGTTTTCCACAAATCAGAATTCCTTCCTTGGGGAAAATGCACCTCCTGCACAGCAAAAACCAAGCTAGAGCACAAGCTCCCAGCACCAATACACAGCATAAAATAAACAAAAAGAGCCATGGGGAGCACCATGTGCTTACCCCCGATAACAGAATGCGCAATTGCACACCCCTAGGCCAAAACAGTGCACAATTGGTCAATGGATACACGATGCAAATATAAGTGATATCCCGTTGAAATGCAGTGCACGAGTGAGAAAAAAAGCTCAGATGAGTTTGAAAAACCCTATAAATATCGGACTCATCATATGTGTTCCCTGGATTTCGGGAAGAGGTGGTAAGATCACCTCTAAATTGTTAAATTTTCTTACAATAATAGTTATCAAGCTAGTATACAAATGGCGCCTTTTGAATCTTTGTATGGTAGGAAGTGTCGTACACCGTTAGCTTGGGCAGAATCAGGCGAAACTAAGTTGTATAAGCGGAAGGAAGTTGAAGAAGTTAATTCAACAATACGAACTATCCGAGAGAGGCTACTAATAGCTCAAGATTGGCAGGCAAAGTACTACAATGCCAAACACTGAAACATAAAGTTTGCGGTAGGCGATTGGGTATACTTGAAAATCAAACCATTCAAAGGCGTGTCCAGGATTCAGCGCTTGAAAAATTTAAGTCTGAGGTATCTTGGTCCATTCAAGGTGGTGGAGCGAGTTGGAGAAGCTACCTATAGGCTAGCTCTTTCAGCAGAATTGAGTGGCTTACACGATGTGTTCTACATACCGGTGCTTCGAAAAGCTGTGAAAGAGCCAACTCACGTGGTTGAGAATGATCGAGTACCGGTCGATAGTGTGAAAGTGAGAGAAAGATCTACCTTGACTTTAGAGGGGGGGTGAATATAGTATTTTAAAATAATGTTTACAATTAAAAATTGTAAGGCAGTGGAAGATTTAATTTAATTATATGTAAGGTGCTTGTAGAAAAACAAAGTTAAAGCAAGAAATAAGAATCACACAGCACACAGCAATAACAAACACACAGTAACCAGAAGACACAAGGATCTATAGTAGTTCCCCAAAAACTTGGGTACATCCACTCTTCTACCACCCTTGGTAGGAATCCACTGCAGGATGAGTTGATCAGATGTCCTGGGCACCAATGAGCTTTTGATAAGGTGCTCAAAAACCAGATCTAGATTTTTTGATAAGGTGTCTTGCCACCACTGAGTTTTGAAAAGGCTCTCAGAACCAGATTCAGAACTTTTGAAGGGAGTTTTGATAACCCTTTTACAGCAGGAAAAGAAAAAGAAAGAGATGATGATGTCTTCTCTGTCTCAAATCACTGAGAGAAGACTAGTGGATTGTTAATGTTGTCAAAGCTCCCCCTGAGATGTAGAATGTTTCAGGAGTGAAAGCTTTGCTAGGGTGATAGGCCTTCAGAAGCTTCAGATCTCCAGCAGAAGATGATTCCAGCAGATGCTGAAATATTTGGTGTATGGAGTCCTTGATGTTGAAGCCTTTGAACACTTGAAGATTCAGTAGATTTGTAAATCACATAAGTTGAAATCTTGATCAGAGAAATTGTGTTGTTCAATCTTCTGTAATGTAATCTAATTCTTCTATATATCCTTGTATTGCCTGTGTTGATCACTGTATCTTGTGTATCTGTATTATGAGAATGAATACTGAAGGAGTATATCAGATATTCTCTTAGACGACCGTTTAATCAGTCATAAATGACTTCCATAATAGACAACTATATCTGGGGAAAGTCCTAAGCAATATTCCATTTAGTCTTTCCTTGAAACTTGCATCAAATTGATTGAAATGGCTAGAAAATCCTTTGCAATCAATGTAGGAATTAATTCTGATTATAATCCATAACTGTCCTTGAATTTGAATTCTGAAGGCGTCGATCTCTCACAGAAATCGTCGATCTGAGCTCTACGATCGTTGAACTGAGCTCAGAGATTGGATTAACACAGCAGACAGAAAACGTCGAACTGAGCTCTACGATCGTCCAACTGAGCTCAGCGACTGGGAAAGTAACTGAAGACAGATCGTCGATCTGAGCTCGAAGATCGTCGACCGGAGTTTGACGACTCAGCAGAGTTGAGCTCAGAGAGCGTCGAACGGAGTTCGACGTTTCGTCGAACTGAGTTCGACGAAAATTGTCTTTGTCTCAGCTCTAAGTCTTGGTCTTTGAATGGTCCTGGGGGCAGCTTCAAACCTAAGTTCTAAGCCCTAGACTCATTCTAATTTGACTTTTTCAACTATACATCTAGGTCAAACCAAATTCCTAAAAACATAATGATTCTTGCCGAAATTAGTAATAGGGTGTTCCAACAATCTCCCCCTATTTGGGTTAGGATTACTATTTACAGGACTCAGTAAGAAATACAAAAGCATATACATAAAAGCAAAATTTAAAACAACAGAGCAGAATATATAACATAGCAGCATTCAGATAGAATATCAGCAAATGTTTAAAGATGAATGTACTGCCTGCTTACAGAATTCATTTCCTTTCACTGCCTTTCTTAAATACAATCACTCTGTTGGGATTGAGAGCCTCTTTCTTTGACCTTCTGTCATCTTCTGCACCTAAGGAGGTTTGGGATCTGGGCCTTGGAACTACAGCCTCAGGATGCAGTTTCATGTAATCCTCTGGGTCAAAGAACTTCCTTGAAGCATATTTCTCTAGCTCTGTCTTTCTTTGCTCTGAAAGAGTAGAGATATTGGAAGTATCTTTACCTTATTATCTGGCCTTTTTCAATTGATCTAGAGCAGCAAGTTCTTTCATACTGGCAGTCCAAGATAGAGGATTATTTTCTGGATCCTCAAAAGGAATTGAAGGTTCATATTTGTTTATGGTTTCTGAAGCAGTAGATGTCCTTGTAACAACAGTATCTCTGAGTTTATAAGGGAAAGGACCTTGAGTTGAGTCCATATGTCTTTGTCCTTCCCTTTGCTATTTGGAATAAGTTCTATAATCTCTCTGACTTCCTCTGTGTTGTCCTCTCTTAGACTGATAACTTTTCTGATATTGTCCTCTGGGATGATATCTTTGGGAAGATTTGGAGGAGCTTTGCTTTAAAGCAGAGGTTTGAAAGGCTGAGCCTCCACCTGATCCTGAGTCTGGAGGAGGAGGAGGAGGAGGCTGATACTGGGAAGATCCTTTCTCATACTTATCTAGTTTCCTTTTCTTTCTCATAGCCTTTAACTGATTTTTGGAATATTGCATCCATGGTTCTGTTATCTGTCAGTCATGTAGAATGTAATAAGGTATGTCATTAACATCTTTGGCCTTTGCAGGAGGAACTTTCATCATAGCTTTGCTTCTAGCTTTCCTCTTCTTGGCAATGGTGCCAGCAGAGTCATCAGATTCAGTACTGAACTTGTCACTATCAGAACTCTGTGGTCTGTCATACAGATCATCTATTCTCTTGATGTATTCCTCTTGGATTTTTGATTTCTCAGGAGCAACAGGAGCAGGAAGATTTGGGACAGCAGCAGGAACCTTAGCAGGAGCAGATGAAGTAACAGACACTTGTGGAGCAGATGAAACAGCAGGAGTCTCAGAGACTTTTTTTCTTCCAAAAAACTTGCCAATTCTTCAGCAGCAGCAGTATCAGCATCAGCAGACAGCATTTCAATGTCAGTAGATTCAACAGATATAACAGCACCAGCAACCGCAGTACAAACAGAAGCAGCAACAACCTCAGCCTTAAGAGAATTGACATATGATATAATCAGGCTGGGATCACATTCTGAAATAGGCACAATGGCCTTAGTGATGTCTTCAACTCCCTGAGTTGGTAAATATCTTCTATGAAGAATATCAAAAGCACACAACAGTGACCTGAGGTCCACTGTAAACACTGGTACTGGAGCAGCAGGCACTTCTTCAGCTTCATGAGGCATCTCCCTCTGCCTTGATTCAGTCAGGACTGGATCAAGGCACTCCAACGAAGGAATTGCCTGAGGAGAGGAGATAGTAGACAGCCTGTCAGATAGCTCCTGTATAGATTTGAGGAGTGGAGCCAAGGAGGTCTCCAGTAGGGCTACTAGCTTGGGGACCAGTATCCCATAAAGCCTATCTGCCAGAGCTGAAAGATCCACTTGCTCAAGGGATACTTGAGTAGAGGTGGAGGAAGAGGTGGCTGGAGCTGATGGTGGATGGACTGCAGTTGATGTTGTGGTGGATGGTAGAATGGATGGTTGAGAGATAGGGATAGTGGAGATGGATGGTATAGGAGTGGAGATGGATGGAGTGAAGGATGGTTGGGAGAGTATATTTTGAAGTAGTTGTTGGTAGGAGGAGGTAGAAGCAAGCTCAAGAGGAGAGGAAGGGGAATCATCCATTAAGGAGTCTTCCAATATGTTGAATGATGGAATTGTAAGAGGTGGATAATAGTGGAGTGGATGGAATTTTTCTGAAGTGGCTGGAGGAGAAAGAGGTGATGAGATTGTAATGGGGGAAGAGATGGTTATGGTTGAGGAAATTGTTGTAGTTGATGTGGAGATGGAGGTAGAAACAAGTGGAGGAGAAGGAGGAGAGGAGGCAGGCAGTTCTTCTGGAGCCAGAGAGGAAGTGAATGCAGGAGTCCTTGTGCCTGAAGCTATGGCAGTCCTGGCAGGATTTATAATCTGCCTGTCCCATTTCCCAAATAGGGCACAGGTTAATCTCTTAGATGCATTAATGTGCATCCCATTGGAAACTAGTAATTCAGGGCACCTGGAATAGAGGAAAACCCCTAGAATCCTCCCAAAATTGACAAAACTTTTGTTAATTTTCTTTTTGATCAAATCAAAGAAGATAGTTCCCCAATTTAGATGTTTCTTGTCAACTATTGCTCCCATTAAACAGAACTGATACCTTGAGATGGTATCATGTGCTGAATGCTTGGCCAGCAGCACTTTGCCCACAACATCAGCAAAAAATCTATATTCAACAGATAGATTTTTTTCAACAACTTATTAGGGTTTACAACAGAGTGACCCATTCTATCAAACATGGAATAAAATTCTTCACCAGATATATCAGGGGAATCATCTCCAGAACTTAAGTTGAATACCTCAGTCAGAAGAATATGGGACAATGGTACCTGAGTCCCGTTGATCGTGCCGACTATGGTATTCTCACCCTCATTGTTTGCAGTAAAAACCCATTCCTTTATTTCGTCAGCCGCAATCTTCATTCTTGTTGACATAATATTCTCTAGTTGTTGTTCCTTGAAGAGTTCCAGAATATCTTTGAATATTTGATCACTCCCGGCGAAAGAATCCATATCAATATCAAACCCGGTATCAAACTTCATCTTTGCAAGCGCCGCACCAGTCACCGCCATTGAAGACCTGCAAAAAAGTACCAAACACAATCAAGTGTAGTAGAGTTTGGAGGGAAAGAAAGAAATTGCAGAGAGTATGAATGCGCAATCGAAGAACGACGACGAAAAATGATTTTTATATTAGGGTTCGACGACATAAAGGAAGGATCGCTGAAATTCGTTCGACGATCTGGGCTTCTAATGGAATCTGAAGAGTCTTCAATAACGTCGATCTCCGTTCGATGATACTGGAGAGCGTCGAACTTCGTTCGACGATCGTTGACCAGAGGAAGATAGCCTAGAGCTGCCTGGAAAACGCTGAACTCCGGTCGACGCTTGTTGGAAAGCGTCGATCTCCGTTCGACGATTTTTGGAAAAACGTCGAGCGCAGTTCAGAGATAAAACAGAACCTACAGACAATAGAAAATATAAGTTTTTAGCCTAGTCTTGGTCTTTTTTTAGATTTTCAAAATCTTGGAATTTATTTTAGGCAGCCTCCATCTAGCATTCCTAACTGATTGAGGAAGAAGGTATGTTTCTTCTCATCCAAAGGCTTGGTGAAAATATCTCCCCTTTGCAAATCAGTTGGGATATATTGTAGTTCAATTTTATTCTTTTCAACATTATCTCTTAGAAAGTGATGCCTAATCTCTATATATTTTGTCCTACTATGGAGGACTGGATTTTGTGCTATGGAGATAGCACTAGTGTTATCACAAAATATTTTTGACCCTTCTAAGTTATAGCCATAGTCTAGAAGCTGGTTTTGAATCCACAGAATTTGTGAGCAACAACTGCCTGCTGCCATGTATTCAGCTTCAGCAGTTGAAGTAGACATAGATGTCTGTTTCTTACATAACTAGGAGACAAGTCTGTCACCAAGGAACTGAAAGGTTCCACTGTTGCTTTTCCTGTCTACTCTGCATCCAGCATAATCAGCATCTGAAAATCCACTTAATTCAAATCCTGAGTCTTTTGGATACTAGAGTCCTAGATTTGGACAACTTTTCACATACCTAAGAATCCTATTTACTAAGGTTAAGTGTGACTCTATAGGGCTTACTTGGAACCTAGCACATATGCATGTAGAAAACATTATATCAGGTCTACTAGCTGTAAGGTACAATAGAGAGCCAATCATTTCTCTATATGTTGTCTGATCAACATGTTTTCCATGTTCATCAGCATCTAATACAGCATTAGTAGGCATAGGTGTTTTCATACAAGATGCTTCAGATATACCAAATTTCTTAACCAGTTCCTTTGCATACTTGGTTTGAGAAATGAATATGCCTTCAGCATGTTGTTTTACTTGCAATCCTAGAAAGAAGGAAAGCTCACCCATGCTACTCATTTCAAATTTAGAGTGCATCAGCTTGGAAAACTTTTTGCACAAATTTGAATCAATAGAACCAAAGATAATATCATCTACATATATTTGTACTAGTAGGGTATGGGACTTATGGGTTCTAATAAAAAGAGTTTGGTCTACTCTACCCCTAATAAAATCATTTTCCAGAAGAAAGCATGTTAGGGTCTCATACCATGCTCTGGGAGCTTGCTTGAGACCATATAATGCTTTATGCAATTTGAACACATGATCAGGGTAAGTTGAAGAGATAAAACCTTGAGGTTGTCTAACATAGACTTCCTCTTTGATGTCTCCATTGAGAAAAGCACTCTTCACATCCATTGGGTAGACCTTGAATCCCTTGTGAGCAGCATAAGCTAGGAATATTCTGATGGCCTCTAACCTTGCAACTGGTGCAAAGGTCTGGTCATAGTCTATTCCTTCTTCTTGAGAGTAGCCTTGAGCAACTAGCCTTGTCTTGTTCCTTACAATGACTCCCTGATCATCCAACTTGTTCCTGATGTAAGTAAACCCAAAAAAGACCCCAAAGAGACTCAATAGAAAATTTGAGTAGCAGGCTGTTTGACGCGGCCTGGGACACGAGCGTGTCCCAGGGCGTGTCGGGTGTACACGGCCTGGACACGGGCGTGTCCCAGGGCGTGTTCAGGTTAGTCGACGATTTGGAGTTGACGATCGTCGAGCCTGGGACACGGCCTTCGACACGGGCGTGTCCCAGGGCGTGTGCGAATTATTTTTCGAAATTGGCCTATTCAAGTCAGAGCCGAACACGGCCTTGAACACGGCCTTAAACACGGGCGTGTCTGGCTGGACACGGGCGTGTCAGCTGCCGTGTTCCGACCCGTGTACTGGTTTTGGAAATCGGTGAGTACCGTGTAACAGGAGACACGGCGTGTCTCAAGAATGACACGGGCGTGTCAGGTTCGACACGGGCGTGTCGATACCCGTGTTGTTCAGTCGGTTCAATACCGCGTGTGCCGCTTAAGGGTACACGGCCTGTGACACGGGCGTGTCACAGGCCGTGTCAGCCAAAAATTGGTTTTTTTGGAAAATCGTGGCCGTTCAGATTCTCTCTTTTGATCCAAGGGCTCAGGTTGTTTCCTGGCTGGATTAACTCCGTGAAGGAAGGATGAAGATTCATTCTTCATTTGTCCTTAAGGAAGAGAGAAGGAGAGAGAGGAAGAAGAAGAAGGAGGAGGAGAGCAAGCCACCGGCGGAGTTCCCGTGGTCCGATTCATGATCCGAAGCCGGCGTTGTGAAGGCAAGGCTGCTGCGGTTCTTTCTCACCGGCTAGTTTTCGATGGCACCGAAGAGATCGACAAGGGTAACGATCTCCCTCCTTGGACATGTGAGTCCTTCTTTTCTGCATTGCATAGGAAAAACCCTTCCCCGCAAGTGTGCGGTGGGTGTTGGTCCCTTGGGGTAGATATGTGAAGTCCCCCTTGTTAGAGGCCGGAATTGGAGTACGGCTCTAGGCATGCTGTGTGAAGCCCATCTGGACATGGTCTGGATTGGTGATGCTTGTTTGCATATCGGAGAAGGCTCCGTGATTATGGCTTTGATGCCTTGTTCCTACCTGTTGCTTGGTGCGGCAGGAAGTCTGCTGGAAACGATGTCCAGGAAATGAAGAGGGTTGGTACACAACTCTTGTGGCCCCGTGTGTTGGCCACTTTGTGAGTGGTTGAGCCTTTGGGCTGCAACTCGATGAAAAGGCAGATTGCCGAACAGGAATGTGAAACCGACCCGCGCCATATAAATAGCCATGGATACTTCCGTATTCGAGGTGGCACGGTGACTTGAGCAACGGGGGGTGGCTGATCCGTACCTGCGTTAGGTCCGTCCGACTTGGAAGCCTGGATATAGGTTTTGTTGGAGCGCCTAATGAGAGTCTTAGGCCCGCGCACCGGAAAGACTAGAATGCTCAAATACCGTGTAGACGGTGGTGTTGACCCTGGTATTCCGGTACACCAAGAATGTGCCCTGAGTGCACGGACTGTCGGGCCGTGTGGCCGATAGTTGTGATGGCTTGAATGTGCCTGCGCGCACATAGTTGCTATTTGATGATGCCATGCTTGCAGGGAAAGAATGCTCATGCCCCGAGAAAGGGGTAGGATTGTTATAATTGGGTCAGCTGAAAGCTGACCGTTGCATTGTTTGCCACCGGTTGGGTGGATTGTTCTCGTGCAGGTGCTGGAGAGCCAAGTGGTAAGTGATGGGCTGAAGCCCTACTGCTGTTGCTGCTGCTGCTGCGGCTAGCCCTTGAAGGCTAAGCGAATGGCTTTGTTTTATTTTCTCTTTTACTCATGTATGGCGGCCTGCACGCCGAGGTTTGTAAAACATGTTGTATGTAAAGAGGAACTGTAAGGCTTAAGGCCAAACTCTTGTATTTGTGTACATTCCGTGGTATATATATAAAG
Organism: Platanthera zijinensis; assembly: GCA_039513925.1. Classification (NCBI taxonomy): domain Eukaryota; kingdom Viridiplantae; phylum Streptophyta; class Magnoliopsida; order Asparagales; family Orchidaceae; genus Platanthera; species Platanthera zijinensis. The sequence goes on from CM077086.1 coordinate 152,788,296, forward strand.
GTGGTTTATATATTGGACATTCCTGTGTAGAGTTCAAATTGGTAACTTAAAGCTTCCGCTAGAATGCTCTGAGTTAGGATTCGTATGGTTTGGTATTATCCTGTGACCTCACCGTCTGTTTGTGGCATATAGTGTGGGGCCCCGGCCGGACCTTCTACTATACGTCATTTAACGGATGGGGTCGTTACACTGAACACCCATTTTGTTCCAATAATGGAGTGATCCTTAGGCCTTGGTACTAGTTCCCAAACTTTATTCCTCTCAAATTGATGCAATTCCTCTTGCATAGCAATGATCCAGTGGGGATCTTGTTCTGCATCTTGAATGGATTGAGGCTCAACTTGAGATAGAAAGCAAGTGTGCATCAGTTCTGGTTGACCTGATTTCTGCTTTGCACACCAGCTGAGATGTCTCCAATTACTGGGGAAATTGGATGATCTCTTTTGTTACTAGATCAACATGGGGTGTTGATTGTTCACCAACCATTGTTGTTGTTTCCTCTTGTGGAACAATAACTGGCTCTTTTAGATGTTGCACATCCTCTTCATCATCACTGCTCTCATCCTTTTGCTGGATAGGTGGAAAAGCTGTATCCTTTTCTTTAACCTGTAATCTGTCCATACTTTCTGAAAGAGAGTGTACCTGCAATGGTTCTATAGTAGAAGCAGACTTCTCCTTATAAAACATGTTAGTCTCATCAAAAGAAACATGAACAGATTCTTCTATTTTTAAGAGTGGAATTTATTATATACCCTATAAGCCTTCTGATCATGGAGTATCCCAGAAACACCCCTTCATTCAGCTTTAGCTTTGGAATTTTGCTAAATATTTCTTGTCATTATTGTGTT
>CM077086.1:152789643-153027143 GCA_039513925.1 Platanthera zijinensis
TTACTCCAATTTGAACTACGAAGGTCCTTAGACCGAAATGACATGTGAAGCAACACTTTACGTATCATCATCATACATGACTAGGTTCTCCAACTCTCTCGCCTTAGACAGAAATGAAATCACGGAAAAACAAGCCGATTGTTAAAAAAACCAAATCAAGACAAATTCTAAGACAAACACATCATACACATGCTACACACAAGGTATGCAATATAAAAAGCAATCAATATCTTAACTCGTACTTATGACGACGTCCACTTTGCTTTATGGCCTCTTGCTGGCAAAGATTAAATACTCGAGACTGTGCCTGGGATGCCAGAGGACTCCACCACTACTTTTCCCTTCTCCAGCATAAGACGCTCACGTCTTCTTTTACACCTTTGGCAGACCAACCCGACAGTCACAGGCTATATGTCTCACTTTCTCATATGTAAAGCAGGTACGAGACTCTTGCCTTGCCGTTTCTCCCGACGCAACTGAAGAAGGGCCTGTCCAGAAGATTTGGATCTCTTACTCCACTTCCTTTGGTAGTTTGATTTTCCAGGACGGGAAACTTTGAACTAGAACTTCGTCATAGCCAAGTCCCTCTTTCCTTGCACCCGTTTCATATCATTCTCCAGTGCACAAGCAGTATCAACCAACTCCTGAAATCCTTGGTTCACCGAACTCGAGAGCATGAATCTCAACTCATCCCGCAACCCTTCGTAGAACATATTTGGTTTTCCGTTGTTCATCAACGAAGATAGACCCCGCATAACAGCCCAACCTTATAAAGTCATGCAAGTAAATATCAACACTGCTTTCTAGTTGCGTTAGACGTTGGAACTCATTTTCCATGGCGATGCGTTTTGCCATTGGTAGGTGCTTTGCCAAAAATAGTCACGAAAACTCCTCGATCGAGACTTGTGTTAATTTCCTGCCCGCTAGGTGATGCAATTCTATCTCGTCCCACCATAACCGTGCCTCTCCTTCCAACAAGAAGGTGTCCAAGGTGATCGTCTGATCTTCCTCCGCCCTTATCGCCGTCAATATATGCTTGATGCGTGACAACCAATCCTCCGCCTGCGCTGGGTTCTCACACGGTAAATGTCGGAGGATTGAAGCTCATAAAATGCTTCAACTGCCGCTCATCTGCTCGAGGATCAACAGCCTCAACAGGTTCTGGTCTTAAACCAACCTGTTCTGGCACCACTACCGGTTGCGCTTGCCAATTAGGTTGTATATGAATCATAGCAAATAGCGCCTCAGCAACTAAGCGAACTGTTTCCGCAGAAGGAGGAGGTGTGGGCACCTCAGCTGGTGCCGCACACTCATCAGAACGTTGGGGCTCAGACTACTCAGCACCACTACGAGTCACCTATAGGTGAACAAGACACTTTAGCGACCTTGCACAAGCAATCACAACAATATAGGAATGCGCGGGTTCCTCAAATAGGTGTATTTGCATTCCTTAGTGGACATTCAAGAGTTCATTAATGTTAAAGCAGGTCACACTTACACGTGCTCGCCACCTCACAAAAGAATTCGACCACGAATTCGAAAGAGGAAGACCGAGATAAGCTGATACCAAAATATAACGACTCCATCCGTTAAATAACATATAATAGAAGGTCCGGCCGGAGCCCCACACTATATGCCACAAATAGGCGGCGAGGTCACAGGTTAATACCAATATAGGTACACATCCTAACACAGAGCATGCTAGCGGAAGATTTTAACGCTAAACCGAACTCAAACCATGAATGTCCACTTATATATAAACACCACATTTATATATACTCACAAAGGAATGTACAATAAATACTCAAGATTTTGGCCTTAAGGCCTTACAGTTACGCTTTACAAGTGTGGATTACAAACATCGGCGCGCAGGCCGGCCACACATAAACATAAGAAAAGTCTTTGCTCAGCCTTCGAGGGCCAGCAGAAGCAGCAGCAGGGCTTCAGCCCTCTATTTCTCGCTCGACTCTCTAGCACCTGCACAGGGAAAGCCCACTATAATGGAGGCAAACAAAGCAACGGTCAGCATTCAGCTGACCAATTTATAATGACCCTACCCTTTCCCGGGCAATGGTATTCCTTCCCTGCAGGCATAGCATTTCACAAGTAGATATATCATATAATGTGCACTCACGCACAATCAACATATCACAACAGTTTGCCACGCAGCCCGACGATCCGTGCACTCAGGGCACATTCTTTGTGTACCAGCAAACCAGGGTCCCACCACCGTTCAAGGTTCGAAACCCAACGGTATTGAGCATTTAGTCTTAATGGTGCGCATGCCTAAGACTCTCATTATGCGCTCCAACAAGACCAATAACTAGTTATACCAGTTGGTCAGACATTACGCGGTCCGGTTCAACCAATCCCATTGCTCAAATCGTCCAAAATGACGTGGGTCAGCTTTCCCCTTATCCGATCGGCACGAAGCCTTCAAGAGCTCGCAGCTCACAATAGCTACACTGTCCACCAAGGACTCGCTTCATAATCCAAAAAGGGAGTTAGTGCCAGCATTCCTCGCGGTCGCTTGGCAGGTTCAGCAGAACTCTTTTTTACACCCAAACTCAACCCAAACATAGCATACAACACAAGAATCATGAGGGTATTTTCCTAGAATTCCACTCCAGTACTTCCTATTACTATCCTTCATAGGCACAACCCCTCAACTCCACAACATACACGTTTATACGCGGAGTCTTCTCCGGTGCGCAAAATGCAACATCACCAATCCAGACCAACCTATCAAGATAGGCTTCACACAGCATGCCTATTACGTACTACACATTTTCAGATCTATATGCAAGACTGGGGATTTCAAGAATCAACCCAAGGAAATCCCTCAAAAGCCACCCTTTGGTGGGGGAAATCCATGCACATGCCAAAGAACGACTTTACATGTCCAAGGAAGAAAGATCATTACCCTTGACGACCTCTTTGGAGCCATGGAAATCTATCTGGTTGGAAAGCACCGCAGCGGCCTTGCCTCAACAAATCTGGACTCGGCTCACAATTCTGAACGCTGAAGCTCCACCGACGGTCGGATCTCTTCTCCTCTTCCTTATCCTGCTCTCCCTTCTCTCTATCTCTTTTAGAAAGAGAATAGCCAAGATGAATGAGAATTATCTTCTCAATCCTTGGTCTTAACTCAGCAGGGAGAAGCTTGGACCATCGGATCCCAGATGAAGGAAATGAACAGCCACAAATTGCCCTGAAATAACTTTTACTGGGCCGAACACGGCTTGTGACACGCCCGTATCATAGGTCGTGTACCTTAAGCGGCACACAAATCGACTTATCCAGAATAGGACACGGGCCTGTGACACGCCCGTGTCATAGGCTGTGTGCCTAGACACAGCTTCGAATACGCCTGTGTCCAGCCCGTGTTCAATAGGCCTCACAAACCTGGCCAAAACACGAGGAGGTCACTGCCTATGATACGCCCGTGTCGCAGGCCGTGTACCCTCTCGACAAACGTTAAGAGCATTTTGTCGAGTATTCGAGGCAACACAGAGAAGGACATGGCTTGGGACATGCCCGTGTCCCAGGCCGTGTGCCTCACTCGAGACACACTCGAGACCCAAATCACACTCGAGTAAACAGATAAGGACACGGCTTGGGACACGTCTGTGTCCTAGTCCGTGTTGCCCTCTCGACAAACGTCGAGTGCATTTTGTCGAGCACTCGACAGGCTGTGTGTCAACTAGACAACACAGAGCAGGACACGGCTTGGGACACACCCGTGTCCCAGGCCGTGTTGCCCAGCCTGAACTCAATTTTGGGATTTGGGGTGTTACAACTATATAAGGTTAGATTAGAAAAATCAAGAACATGATAATACAAGTGTGTTTTGAACAATGGATTTAAGACAGCACTATAATCAGCGAGCTATTAATGATAACGACAAAAGAAGTTAGAAATTTCAGCAAATCGTGAGAAAGAAGGGAAGAGGGGAGTGAAATCACCACTTGCCTTTGTTTGTCGGAAAAACTCTCCAAATCGCTCCTTGTCGTAGATCGGGGCTAAAGAAGACGAGGGAAGTTGAAATCTAACAAGAATAGCCAAAGAGAAGAGGCTAGGGACAAAAACCCTAACGAGAAAAACTCAAGAAATGGGGAAGATTTTACCATGATGATGAAGCTCTCACTTGAGAGCTTTAATGATCTATGATCGGTTCAAGATTTCGAGCACCGGAGCACCGTCGGCGGCCACCAGAAGAATCACGGAGAAACTTTCTCTCTCACACTCACGCCGCTCTGGTTCGAGAGATGAAAAGGAGTTCGGTCTAAAAGAAGGAGGAAGAAGATGTACATATATATATATATATATATATTTAAGGTATAATTAGTAATATTTTAAAAAAAATTACCTATTACAGTTTTTTTCTAAGAAAGAACCGGGGAAGAGGGTTACTGGACCGGACCTCTCGAGAAGAAGAAGACTTCTCAGGAACAGGACAAGCACTACTCAAGAATGACAGGCCCTCTCGAGAAACAAAACACTTCTCGAGAAAATTAGGGCTTCTCGAGTACTTAAATGAAATTCTCGAGAACAACAGGGCAGTTCTCGAGTACTGAAAAGAAATTCTCGAGAACAAGAGGGCAGTTCTCGAGTACTGAAAAACCTCATCAAGGAAGTACGAGTTCAAAACGGAGGCCCAAACACGCTTCGAAATAAACGAATTAAACAACAAAAACAACCCTAGAATTTGACGCATCATTCTTGAGACACTATCATCAAATGCTTACACAAGAAAAAATCATCACAATGATCCAAACACGCGCCGAGACCCAAAATGGTCGTATCATAATAAAACTGGACAAGTCCAAAACCTCAAAACTCAATCCTTTCAACCAAGAAAAAACTTCAACCCAAATCTAAATCCCATAAATCTGGTCAAACAAACCAAACAGACGCAAAAAAACGCACTAACGGTGCAGCGCCGTCAACATAACTTAAAAAGTAACGCCTTGATCTCATAAATATGACGATACAAAATCAAATAATATTATCAGAAAATCGAGGGCATTACAGTCTTGGACTGATTCTTCCTGTGATGAGTGGAATTGGAAGGCCTCTTCTTCCATGCTTCTTCTTCATCAGTCTCTGGAGTTGCTTGGAGAAAGCTGCAAAATCCTCATCAGACATGTTGCTATCTGATTCTTCTAATTCTGAGCTATCTGACTCAGCTGGTCTTCTTGGAGGAGAGGGAATCCTCTCCTTGCCCTTCCTTGTGTTTTCTGCTTTGAAGGCCAAGGACTTTTCCTTTGCTTGGGATTTGCTGGTGGCCTCCTCCTCCTTTCCTGGCAGCTAGCTACATCTCATAGGAGAGCAGCTTGACAAACAATGTTTGGGGAGGAGTTTCAACAAGCTTGGCCACCTCTCTTATAGCACAGATCTTAGTATCTCAGTCTCTAGTGAGAGATCTGAGAAACTTGTCATTTATTTCATAATTATTGAAGACCCTCCCATAGGTCTTCAACTTATTTATGATCCTGAAAAATCTTTCATAGCAGGCAGCTATGTTCTCTTTCAGATTTTCCTGAACGTATCATACTCCTGGTTGAGCAGAGACTTCCTATCATCCCTTATCTCTTCAGTACCCTCCATATAGACCACAAGAGTGTCCAACATCTCCTTGGAGGTCTGGCAGTGAACCAAGTTCTGAAAAGTTGAGTCATTTACTGCACTAACAATGATGTTATGTGCTCTCTTGTCCAAGCCAGCTAAGATGACCTCATCTTTTGTCATTTCAGAGTATGTTATTGGTGTCTTGATGTTATAATCCAGATAAAAGACCTTCATAGGAATGACAGGTCCCTCCATGACTATTGGAAAGATCCTTGGATCATAGGCTTCCATAAATAGCCTCACCCTCTCTTTCCATATTCCAAATACTCCTTCCTGCAGATGGGGAGTTTCATGGAACTCAGCTCTCTCTGGCTCTCTCTAGATCCCATGATCACTTAACTGTAGCTATCTTTGGAGATCACTTAGATTATTAAATCCCTTTTTGAGCAACCTCCCTCTGATACCACTTGAAAGTTCTTATTTTCAAGGTAGCTAGCAACCTAGAGGGGGGTGAATAGGTTTGTCTAGGTCTTTTGAGTTTCTTTTTGTTTCTTCTTTAATTACTTAGTGATTGAATAGATGGAAGCTTTTTAAGAACCTGCAAATAGAAAGCAATCACAGAAAAGCACACAAGTATTTTTATAGTGGTTCCCAAAAATTATGGGTACATCCACTCTCCTCCCACCTTACTAACTTCCTGTTAGTCAAGGCTCTTCTCCAAAACAATGCTCTGAGGAGCTCACCTCAGATCCCTCGGGATCTCTCAGTCTCCTCCAAGACTTACACCTCAGCACATGGGTCTACACTTAGTGATACAAGTATCACCTACCTCAGGCAATTAAGCCCTACCACTCAGGCTAAGGAGGATAGCCCTACCTCAAAGCAAACTTGCTCCTACAACTCAGAGATATTCACTCTTTTACAGCTCAGGCAATATTGCCCTACTTCACAGTGAGTAAAACTCACCTACCTTAGATCCCAGTAGGATCCCACACTCAGAGAGGAGCCCTCTCGTACAGCTCAAGCCAATTTGCCCTACCTCAGGCCCAAGGCCCTACAACTCAGATACAGAAGGATCCTACAATAAGAAATAATTTAATTAACTTTGACATAGAGAAATTTCTCTGTGTCAACAACTAGAGCTGAGAGATTTCTGCTCTAACTCTCCTCACAGCAGAAAAAATTTTGATAGAGGAACTCAAAAGCTGACGCTTGAACTTGCTGTAGAAGGCTAAAGATCGATTGATCTTGAGTCTTCAAGCAACTTACTGAACCTGCCGAAGGCTGAAGGTTCTTCTTTCTTCAGGACTATTTCTGATCCTGCTGCGATAGATGGATACTGCACAGCTATCTGAACTTTTTCTTGCAGCAGAGCTTCAAGCTTTTTACAAGCAGCAATGATGAGGAAGATGAAGTCGGCTGCTATCCTTTTTAAAATGATAATGCCCTAAAAAGTTATCTTGTGTCTTGGCCCATCTCATTCGTTTGTAGTTTGCTGATCAATGGCTCTTAGAGATCAGTGGTTCCCACCTGCAGCTTCCAACTGCGCCTTGCTTTAACGGGAGAAGACGTACAGTAGCTTCTCAGCATAGTTTGTCGTGTTCTGTAGCTTCTCCGTACTTGATTTGAACTTAGTTTACTTTGTCGATTTTGCTGGCGTCAGCACCTGTGGACTTAGCAAAAATCGAGCATCAGTAGAATAGGCATTGAGTGAATGAGCTTCACTCATCGCCAAAACACTTGGACAGAATTCTGTCTATCTAGGCATTGATAACGTTGAGTGAGCAAGCTCCACTCAATGCTTTTAGCCTTAACCAATTCTGCAACCTTTTCTGCCGTCCTAGCGATGAGATCGTTGAGTGAGCACACCTCACTCAACGCCTTATGCCTTAGCCTATGCATTCTATAAATTAGGCGTTGAGAGCATTGAGTGAGCATACTTCACTCAATGCTTTTTGCCTTAGCCAAAATCTTCCTACTTCTCTGGCGTTGAAAGCATTGAGTGTGTCTTCATCACTCAATGCTTTTTGCCTTAGAAAAGCTTTCTACATCTTAGGCCTTGAGAGTGTTGAGTGAGCATACCTCACTCAATACTTTTAGACTTATCCAAATTTCTATGTTTAGAAACACTGGCTTTGACTGACTGAGTGTTACTCAACACTTATGAGGCTATGGCGTTGAGTGAATGACCTTCACTCAATGCCTGTGGACTTAGCCACTTTTCTGCCTCTTAAACATTAGGCTTTGATTGTCTAAGCCTGCCTCACTCAACTCTGAACTGAGTTCGACGAATGCTGAACTGAGTTCGATGAACGGTGAGCTCAGATCGACGAACTCTGAACTTAGTTAAGAGAATTCTGAACTGAGTTCGACGAACTCAGAATCTCAAACTCTGAGTTTAATTTGACGAACACTCAGCTCAGCTCGACGAACTCAGAACTCAGTTTGACGAACTCTGAGCTCAGTTCGACGAATAGCTTTTTTGTTGTATGGTATTGAGTGTGTCTTCTTCACTCAACGCCAAACTACTTAGCCATATTTCTGCCTATAGTTGTATGGCGTTGAGTGAGTCAACTCCACTCAATGCCTGTGGACTTAGGCAAATTCCTTACTTTTTATCATCTTCACTTTATGACCACCTGTCACATCACTGCCAATTACAACTATATGTATATCATTGACAACTATATGTATATCATTGAGAAGATTGACTTCCTCAAATCTAGGATATTATGGGCAATGGACCCAATAATCTCCCCCTATTTGAGGAAGTCAAGACTCTAAAGTAAGTGAGTTAATGACATACACAGTACTATGCAGCAATGAGAATAAAGACTATATAACTGAGAAGTGATCTATAGATACCACAGTCCCTTGCCTGTAGCTCGAGTGTAAAATCACCGCACCTGCTTCCCCTGAATTGGTGCTATCATACTTGAACATTAATCTGATCATCTTTTCCTCCCCTTTTTTGACTTCAGCAAATAGCTGGTAGGGTTCTTATCATCTGCTCCCCCTCAACTAGGCAGCAGTGAATTGTTGGAATTATGCAGGACATGCTCCCCCTCAATTAGATAATCTTCATTTCTTTGAATAACAATTTCATCTACAAAATATAAAATAGCTTGCAACAAGATGAGGAGCAACTGAAGTTATAACAGGTTTAACATACCCAGCTCAAATTTGAAGGTGTTAAACTTTGCTTCATCTAGTAGCTTAGTAAAGATATCAGCCACTTGCTTGTCTGTTAGAACAAACTCAAGGGTGATGTCTTCATATTCCACATGCTCCCTAATGAAATGATACCTAATCTCTATATGCTTAGTCCTGCTATGGGAGACAGGATTCCTAGCAATTGCGATTGAACTAGTAGAATCACAGAATAGATTACTTCTACTTATTTGAAGGTTGTAGTCCTAGAGCTGATGCTGGATCCATAACAACTGAGCATAGCAGCTACCTACTGAGATGTATTCTAACTCTGCAGTTGAAATTTCAACACTAGTTTGCTTCTTGCTGCTCCATGAAACTAGCCTTCCACCTAGGAATTGACAGGTGCTAGAAGTGCTCTTCATATCCTCCTTGCATCCTGTAAAGTCTATATCTGAATAGCTAGTTAGTTCAAATTCCCGATTCCTAGGGTACCATAGGCCAAGATCTGGTGTGCCCTTAAGATACCTCAGAATTCTCTTTGCAGTAAAGTAATGAGATTCTTTGGGGCAAGCCTAATACCTAGCACAAACACATGTAGCATACATGATGTCTGGCCTACTAGTAGTTAGATAAAGAAGGGAACTAATTATCTCCTTATACAATGTCTCATCAATAGGTTTCCCTGCCTCATCCTTGCATATGGGCATACTTGATCCCATGGGAGTTCTCATGGTGGAGGAATTCTCCATACCAAATTTCTTTATTAACTCCCTAGTGAACTTAGACTAGGATATGGATAAACCATCATCAGTCTGTCTTACTTGGAGACCCAAGAAGAACTTCAGTTCACCCATACTGCTCATCTCAAACTTCCCCTGCATAAGTTTTTGGCAAACTTTCTATAGAAGTTATCATCAATAGATCCAAAGATGATGTCATCTATATAGATCTAAACTAGGATGATCTTACCCTTCGATTCCCTTAGGAATAGGGTCTTGTCTCTCTTCCCCCTTGAGAATTTTTTCTCAATGAGGAAGCTAGACAAAGTCTATACCATGTTCTAGGGGCTTGCTTCAACCCATATAGAGCTTTCCTAAGTCTATAAACATAATCAGGTGAGTTAGGAACTATAAAACCTGGAGGCTGCTCAATATAGACTTCCTCTTGTAAGTCACCATTCAGGAAGGCTGACTTCGCATCCATCTGGTAGACGTTGAATCTCTTGTGTGCAGCATATGCAAGGAACACTCTGATGGACTCCAATCTTACTACAGGGGCAAAGGTTTGATCAAAATCAATACCTTCTTCTTGTCTGTACCCCTTAGCCACTAGCCTTGCTTTGTTCTTGATTATAATGCCACTTTCATCAAGATTATTTATGTAGATCCACTTGACTCCAATGACATTATGTCCTTGTGGTCTGGGAACCAGTTTCCAGACCTTGCACCTCTTAAACTAGTTCAGTTCATCCAGCATAGATCTAATCTAATGCTGATCTATGTTGGCCTCTTCAAACTTCTTGGGCTCTACTTGTGACAGAAAGCTTTAGTACATGGCTGTGTTCAGACTTCTACTCCTTGTTATTACTCCATGGCTTTCCTCACGAATGATCTGGTGTGTTGGATGATATCTCACATGTCTGACTGTTGATGACAGTCTTCTTTCAGTATCAGCAACAGGTGTAGATTCGGGTGCAGCCTTTTGTTGATCTTCATCCACTCCAAGTGTCCCTGGTAGATCTTCTGGAGTATCCATTTTATCTTGGATGACTGGTGATGCTTCCTTGATGGTTAGTTTGTCCATCGTCTGTTTTGTACATGCAGTACTATCAGAGGCGCTTGGTAGCTCATGGTTAATCATAGTAGTCTCATCATAGCTTACATGAACTGATTATTCTATAACTTGGCTTTTCATGTTATAGATCATATAGGCTTTGTTATGATTGTTGTACCCAATAAAAATCCTATCAAAGGATTTGGCAGCAAACTTAGTCACATAGTACTTTCCATTATGAAGATTATAGCACTTACTATCAAAGATTCTGAGATAGCTCAAGTTTGTTTTCTACCTTTCAAGATCTTATAGGGAGTTTTCTTGAGGTTCTTGGTGATAGAGGCACTATTAAGGACATGACATGCAGTGTTGACTGCCTCAGCCCAGAAATATTCTAGGAGAGATATGTCATTCAGTAGGGTCCTTCCATCCTTTATGAGAGTTCTATTTTTCCTCTCAACAATAACATTTTGTTGGGGTGTTCTAGGTGAAGAGAATTCTTGATGAATCTCATGTTCTTCACAGTACCTTATCATACTATTAGAGTGGAATTCAGTACCATGGTCACTTCTGATTTTGACCACAGAGTTGTTGAACACATTCTGAATTTTATTGACAAACTTAGTGAAGATATCAAGGGTTTCATTCTTTGTCCTTAGGAAGAATACCCAAGCAAACCTAGAAAACTCATCAACCACCACAAGGGTGTAGACCATCCTACCAAGACTATGAATTGGCATAGGACCAAATAAGTCCATATGCAGGAGGTATAGGCACCTCACAGAATCTTTGGTCCCAATACCCTTAAAGGAAGCTTTTGTCTGCTTGCCCTTTTGACAAGCAGAGCAAATGCCCTCCTTGGAGCACTTCACATTGGGACCATTCCTAATTAGCTCTTGACTGAAGAGCTTACTAATAGTCTTGTAATTTACATGGTCTAGCCTTTAGTGTCATAGGACACAATAAGAGGCTTTCTCATTTGCTACTAGACGGATAGGAGAATCTGTATCTAAACATAAAATGTTTAAGCAATAAATATTTCCACTCCTAGTGTCTGTCAAGATGACCTCTTGGTCACTTGAACTCCTAATTAGGCACTCATTTTTGTGAAAGACAATAACATAGTTAAGATCAGAGAGCTGGCTTATGCTTATAAGGTTGTGTTGCAACCCTTCAACATAAGCCACCTTAGTGATGGTGACTATACCATTGGTGATCTTATCATAGCCTTTTGTTACCCCTCTATCTGAACCACCAAAGATTACTTTGGGTCCATCTTTTACTGGAGTATACTCCTTCAAGTTATTCCTTGTCCCAGTCATGTGCCTGGAACAACCACTGTCCAAGTACCATTTAGGGGTATGGCCTCTTGGACTAACCTGTAATATACAGTTTACTTAACCTTAGGACCCCAATATCAATTGGGTCATAGGTGCATATTAGTATAAAACTGAACATGTCCACCAACAGAATTTCTGACAGGTCGACTGACCCTAGCTCTGGCCACATTGGGATTATGCTAGCAGTCATTGGCAAAATGCCCTATCTTAACACAGCGCCAACAGTTATGTATGTTATATCTTCTCTCTTGTTTAGGCCATGCAGCTTAGTTAGCAGCAGCCTTAACCGGAGGAAGATGTGTTGCAGCCCTTTTCTGATTTCTTTCATTTAGAATTTGACTGAAGACAAGTCTTCTAGCTGGCTTGTTTGGTCTGCTCTGAGTGCTATCAGCAGCAAGCTTCTTTTCAGAGAGCATGCTTTTGATGGCATCAAAAATGCCCAAATCAGCCTGACTATTAGACTTGCCCTTAGTTTGAGCCTTAGTTACCAGATTCAGAGCTTTGGCTACAACAACATTTTTTAGTGTTGGAGCTGAAGAACCAAAAATAAATGGTCCAGTTTGGGCCATTTGAGTTTTCTCATGGACAGCCAAAAAGGTACTCACCCGGCTAGAGCTTTCACCATGGCAGTGAACATCTTTGTTCACCCCAGAGGAACAACCTTTCTCTTAGTGACCACAGGAGCTTTCTTGGTCATACCTATTAGAAGGTGACAGAACTTTTCTAAAAAGAATGGGAGGCTTGGAAGAAATAGGCTGAGCAGGAGCTGGAGTTTTTCCCTTCCTTTTGGAATGGGCAACTCTTGTGCTCCCCTTGAATCCCAACCCCTTCTTACCCTTTTGAGAGGAGAAGGTGTCTATAAAGGGTAGTACTGTACTTAGCTTAGAATAGCTAGCCACTATTCTTTTCTTCTTCTCAAGCCTTTCTTCAAGCTCCCTGATGAGACAGTTCTTGTTCTTGATGGAGGCTATCTGGATGTTCAAGAGGGACTTCAGTTGACTTATTTTCCTAGCTTTCTTATCCAGTAGATTAGCTGTTACAGTCTGCTGGCAACTGCAAGCTTAAGAGATGAAATCTCTTTAGCTTGCTTCTTAGACAACTTCTTGACCTTCTTAAAGGCATTCAGAAGTTCTCCATACTTATCAATCAGTTGATTGACATATCTTTCATATCCAAAATCTTCTTCACCAATGGGTGAAGAGGTTTCTGAACAAGGATTGGTCTCATACTCAGACATAGAAGTAGAATTGGGTAAAGAATGTACCTTGCATTGACTAGGCTGATCCTAGCTGCCCTCTTCATCTGTCATTGCCATCAGCCCTCTGTAGCTGTGGGCATCTTCATCCTCCTCTGAGTCACTATCTGATAGTGTCATAGTGGCCCTGATTCCTATCCTCATTGGAGGACTGACTTCTCCTGCTGCAAAAGCTTTATCTTTAGCAGCAACAACAACTAGCCAAATATAGGCTTCCTCTTCTTCAGACTCAGATGATGATGAGTCTGTCTAATTGTTTCCTTTCTTAGCAATGAAGGACTTCTCCTTCTTCCCTTTGTATTGATGTTGCTTCTTCTCCTCAGCCTCCTTCCTCTTCTCTGGGCAGTCAGCTATCATATGCTCAGGCTTGCTGCAATAGTAGCAAACTACTTTAGAAGAGTTATATTTACTAGGTTTGGAACCATCCCTATCAGTCTTGGACTGATTCTTCCTGTGATGAGTGGAATTGGAAGGCCTCTTCTTCCAATGCTTCTTCTTCATCCGCCTCTGGAGTTTCCTGGAGAAAGTTGCAAAATCCTCATCAAACATGTTGTTATCTAATACTTCTGATTCTGAGCTGTCTGACTCGGCTGCTCTTCTTAGAGGAGAGGGAATCCTCTCCTTGCCCTTCCTTGTGCTTTCTGCTCTGAAGGCCAAGGACTTTTCCTTGGCTTAGGATTTGTTGGTGGCCTCCTCCTCATTCCTGGCAGCTAGTTGCATCTCATAAGAGAGAAGCTTTCCAAATAATGTTTGGGGAGGAGTTTCAGCAAGCTGGGCCACCTCTCTTATGGCACAGATATTAATATCCCAGTCTCTAGTGAGAGATCTGAGAATCTTGTTATTTATTTCAAAATTATTTAAGACCCTCCCATAAGTCTTCAACTCATTTATGGTCCTGAAAATTCTTTCATAGTTGGCAGCTATGTTCTCTTTCAGATTTTACCTGAAAGCCTCATACTCCTTGTTGAGCAGAGACTTCCTATCATCCCTTATCTCTTCAGTACCCTCCATGTAGACCACAAGAGTGTCCCACATCTCCTTGGAGGTCTGGCAGTGAACCAAGTTCTGAAAAGTTGAGTCATCTACTGCACTGGCAATGATGTTATGTGCTCTCTTGTCCAAGCCAGCTAAGATGACCTCATCTTTTATCATTTTAGAGTATGTTTTTGGTATCTTGATGTTGGCATCCAGAGCAGAGACCTTCATAGGAATGAAAGGTCCCTCCCTGATTGTTGCAAAGATCCTTGGATCATAGGCTTCCGTAAATAGCCTCACCCACTCTTTCCATATTCCAAAATACTCCTTCCTGCAGATGTGGAGTTTCATGGAACTCAGCTCTCTCCAGAGCCCTTGATCACTTAACTGGATCAACCTTTGGAGATCACTCAGATTGTTAAATCCCTTTTTGAGCAACCTCCCACGGATACCACTTGAAAGTTCTTATTTTCAAGGTAGCTAGAAACCTAGAGGGGGGTGAATAGGTTTGTCTAGGTCTTTTGAGTTTCTTTTTGTTTCTTCTTGAGTTACTTTGTGATTGAATATATGGAAGCTTTTTAAGAACCTGCAAATAGAAAACAATCACAGAAAAGCACACAAGTTTTTTATAGTGGTTACCCAAAATTATGGGTACATCCACTCTCCTCCAACCTTACTGACTTCCTGTAAGTCAAGGCACTTCTCCAAAATAATGCTCCAAGGAGCTTACACCTCAGATCCCTCAGGATCTCTCTGTATCCTCCAATACTTACACCTCAGCCACAAGGGCCTACACTCAGTGATACAAGTATCACCTACCTCAAGAAATTAAGCCATACCACTCAGGCAAAGGAGGAGAGCCTTACCTCAGAGCAAACTTGCTCCTTCAACTCAGAGAGATTCACTCACCTATAGCTCAGGCAATATTTCCCTACTTCTCAATGAGTAAAACTCACCTACCTTAGATCGCAGCAGGATCTGACACTCAGAGAGGAGCCCTATCCTACAGCTCAGGAAAATTTTCCCTACCTCACGCCCAAGGCCCTATAGCTCAGATCTAGAAGGATCCTACAACAAGAAATAATTTAATTAACTTTAACATAGAGAAATTTCTTTGTATCAACAATTAGATATGAGAGATTTCTGCTCTAAATCTCCTCACGACAGAAAAAAAAATTTTTTTTGGAGGAACTCAGAAGCTGACTCCTGAACTTGTTGTAGAAGGCTAAAAATCTATTGATCTTGAGTCTTCAAGCAGCTTACTGAACTTGTTGAAGGCTGAAGGTTCTTCTTTCTTCAGAACTCTTTCTGATCCTGCTATGGCAAATGGAGACTGCACAGCTATCTGAACTTTTTCTTGCAGGAAAGCTTCAAGCTTTTTACATGCAGCAATGGTAAGGAAGATGAAGTCGGCTGCTATCCTTTTAAAAATGATAATGCCCTAAAAAGTTATTATGTGTCTTGGCCCATCTCATCCTTTTATAGTTCGCTGATTAACGGCTCTTAGAGATTAGTGGGCCCCACCTACAGCTTCCAATTGTGTCTTGCTTTAACGAAAGAATATGTATAGTAGCTTCTCGATAGAGTTTGTTGTGTTCTATAGCTTCTCCGTACTTGATTTGAACTTAGTTGACTTTGTCGATTTTGCTGACGTCAACACCTGTGGACTTAGCCAAAATCGAGCACTAGTAGAATAGGCATTGAGTGAATGAGCTTCACTCAACGCCAAAACACTTGGACAGAATTCTGTCTATCTAGGCGTTGACTGCGGTGAGTGAGCAAGCTCCACTCAATGCTTTTAGCCTTAACCAATTTTGCAGCCTTTTCTTCCTGCCTGGCATTGAGAGCATTGAGTGAGCACACCTCACTCAACCCCTTGTGCCTTAGCCTATGCATTCTGTAAATTAGGCATTGAGAGTGTTGAGTGAGCATACATTACTCAATGCTTTTTTCCTTAGCCAAAATCTTCCTGCTTCTCTAGCGTTGAGAGCGTTGAGTGTGTCTTCATCAATCAACGCTTTTTGCCTTAGAAAATCTTTATGCATCTTAGGCGTTGAGAGCGTTGAGTGAGCATACCTCACTCAACGATTTTTAACTTAGCCAAATTTCTGTGTTTAGAAACACTGGCTTTGACTTACTGAGTGTTACTCAATACTTATGAGGCTATGGCGTTGATTGAATGACCTTCACTCAACGCCTGTGGACTTAGCAACTTTTTTGCCTCTTAAACCTTAGGCTTTGACTATCTCAGCCTGCCTCACTCAACTCTGAACTGAGTTCGATTAATGCTGAACTGAGTTCGACGAATGGTGAGCTCAGCTCGACAAACTCTGAACTTAGTTCGACGAATTCTGAACTGAGTTTGACGAACTCAGAATCTCAAACTCTGAGTTTAGTTTGACAAATGCTGAGCTCAGCTCGACGAACTCTGAACTCAGTTCTTCGAACTCTAAGCTCAGTTCAACTCACAGCTTTTTTGTTGTATAGCATTGATTGTGTCTTCATCACTCAATGCCAAACTACTTAGCCATATTTCTACCTATAGTTGTATGGCGTTGAGTGAGTCAACTCATCTCAATGCTTGTGGACTTAGGCAAATTCCTGCTTTTCCAGTATCTTCACTTTGTGACCACCTGTCACATCACTGTCAATTATTACTATATGTATATCATTGACAACTATATGTATATCATTGATAAGATTGACTTCTTCAAATCTAAGACATTGTGGGCAATGGACCCAACAATTGTCTCTGTGTAGGTGTTGGAGAGCCGAGGGGGAAATAGAGGGCTGAATCCCATGCTGCTATGCTGGTCCTCGAAGCCGAATGGAAAAGTTTTACTGTTTTCATGTGTGGCCGGCATGCGTGCCGATGTTTGTAATCCACACCTGTGAAGTTTAAATGTAAGGTCCTTAAGGCCAAATACTTTTGTGTATTTTTGTTTACATTCCTGGGATATATATAAATGCGATTATTTATATATAGTGGACATTCATGATTGTTGAGTCCTCAGTAATAACCCCTAAAGCTTCGGCTAGAATTCTCTGAGTTAGGATACGTGCACTGGTTTTTTGTTGGATACCCTAGTTTGGATTTGAGTTTAGTCTTCTCAATTAGTTTCTTGACCCAAGATTTATCTATGGTCAAAGGTTAGGTTTTAGATTAGTTTTTCCTCAGTTGTAGAGTTGTCACTTTTCTAGATGAAGATTTGGTTAAGTTGTTTTTGGTTCGACTATGGTCGAACGCCGCTCGACTATCGTCTATCAACTGTTTCGACGATCGTCTATCAGTTGGTCGACTATCGTCAGTCAGCAGATCGTCTATCTCTGAGTTAGTTCAACTCTTGTTAGCTCGACGATCTGTGGTATTTGCCTCGTCGATCGTCGAACCCCGCTCGACTTCTTTTGACCAGACAGATTTCTTGATAGTTCGACTATCTGCCTTGATAGTTCAACTATCTGATAGCTCGACTATCTATGTTTGATAGTTCGACTATCTATTTTGTTTGATAGTTCGACTATCTGCCTTGATAGTTCAACTATCTGATAGCTCGACTATCTGCTCTGATAGTTTCGACTATTCTGTTCTGTTGTTGATAGTTCGACTATCTGTTTGATAGTTCGACTATCTGCTCTGTGTTGATAGTTCGACCATCTATTTGATGGATCGACTATCTTTTTGATAGCTCGACTATCTGCTTTGATAGTTCGACTATCTGTGTCGTTCGACTATCTGTTCTGATAGATTGACGATCTCTGTGGTTCGGTCGACGATCTCCGAGGGTCGTTCGACGTCCTTCTGTCTGCCTTTAGTAATTTTGTACTCCTTCTGTTCTATGATTTATTTCCTATTTATTTGGCATATTTTATTAAAGATTATTTCATTGATTTTATGCATACATATCAAGGCATTCTTTGCCCCATCCTTTGTGCATAAGTCAAGCTTTTTCTGAC
Source organism: Platanthera zijinensis (assembly GCA_039513925.1). Lineage (NCBI taxonomy): Eukaryota > Viridiplantae > Streptophyta > Magnoliopsida > Asparagales > Orchidaceae > Platanthera > Platanthera zijinensis. The sequence continues at coordinate 152,807,665 of CM077086.1, forward strand.
AAAGTTTTTTTTGTCTTATTAGTTGAAATATTTTTATGTTTTATCTGTCATGCTGTCCTTTATAGCCGTTAGACACAAAAGTCTTCTCTGGCCGTAAAGAGTTTAGTCTGATGTGACTTTCTTTAGTATTCCTTTTATCAGATTGGATTTGCAGCTTCTTAGAAAGCATTATCCCTTTATAGCATGTCTGTCTGCAGGATATGTTTTTGTATTGTGCTATTTGCAGCCCAGATCGCAGATCTCAGAAGAAGACAAAATTCAAACAAAGATTAGAGTCGTTACAAAGGCCAATATATAAAGAGTTTCTTTTGAAAGAAGTTTTAAAAAAAACAAGATACAGAAGAGAGATACATACACACAGATATTCATATACAGATTAAAAACAAGAAGAGATACAGCTCTCAGATATTGTTACATTCAACTGAGAAGATAGACCTTCTTCAACTCTCTCTTCGTCAATCCTGAGTTCATCCTGTTGCAAGGAACATTCACTCAGAGTCTCTAGAAGAAGAAGAAGAAGGAAGAAAAGCTGTTGAAGAAGAACATCCATTACAAATCAAGAGTCTTCTTCAAGCTGCTCCTTCAAGAACTTCAAGACAGCTCTCTGTCACAAGTTCAGAAGAGTTCCTGCACCCTGAAGCAAGACTTCTTCCTGGATATCACTAAGCAAGGGGGAGCCTTGATTCTTTAGAGCTTTCTAGCTCTGTGCAATCCACTTGCTTCTCTAATCTGTTTTAACAATAGAGAAGACCTTCTAACCCTCTCTCAACCTCCTGTATAAAGGGTTATTACTCCCTTCAAAAGTGAACCTTGGTGGCAGGGCACCTGATCAAAAACTTGTGTTGGATTTTGAGCTCCTGATCAAAAGCTCAAAGGGTCTACTTGATCTACCTGAAGCAGATCAGTTGGTGGCAGGGACACCTGAACAAAAACCTGTAGTAGATTCCTACCAGGGTGGTAGAAGAGTGGGCGTACCTATTTAGAGGGAACTACTATAAACCTCTTGTGTCGTCTGTGTTGCTTCATTTAATTATTGCACTGTGGCTATGTGAGTAGAAATAACTAGGATTGCTAGTTGCTGTGATAGGACCAAAGCTCAACTGTAATTACAGTTAGCTTTCTCTTGTGCACTTCACTTTGTGTTAGGCTCTAGGGTTTCAAATATCTATAAACTCATTCCGCAAATTAACTCTAAGGGAGTTGAGTAGGGTGTCATAATTTTTGAATACTCTATTCACCCCCCCCCCCCCCCCTCTAGAGTTGTATCTATCCTCACTTTCAATTGGTATCAGAGGGAGGTTGACTGACTGTACAGGCTAACACCTGAGTCACAAGATCCTGATAGATACCAAGTTTATAGACATTCACTTCATGGCCCAGTACAAGGATTATTCTAGCACCAGACCTCCAGTATGCAACTTAGCTAAGTTCAGCATCTGGAAAGCAAGAATCAAGTTATATATGAATTCTATTGATGAAGATATTTTTTTCTTCTATTTTGACAGGACCTCCAACACCACCTGCTGTAGCCACTGCTACAACATCTACAAATCTCAGTGTAGTGCCACCTCCAGACTACAATGATGCATATAAGAAAGCAAAAGTAGTTGATGCTAAAGCAATGAATATTCTGGCTCAGACTATGTCTGATGAAACCTTCAAGAAAGTGGCTGATTGCACTTCTGCAAAAGTCATGTGGGACTCACTGAACCAGATTGTAGCTGGTTCAGCTGATGAAAGGAAGGACAGAAGGTCCAACCTTATATCCCAATATGAAAACTTCAAGAAGACTGAAGCTGAATCAGTTGAAGGAATATACACCAGGCTCAGCTCAATCATCAATGAGCTGAGAACCCTTGATAAGGAGATAATATTGACATAGGTCAATGATAAGATACTGATGTGCTTCCCCAAGCACATGGGATCTTAGGATTTTGCCCATCAAGGAGGCCAGAAGTACTACTGAGATCTCAACTGAAGCCCTCCTTGGAAAGCTCAAATCTTTTGAGCAAGTTCTAAAGTCCATGGAAGCTGAAGCTGAAGCTAAGACTCCCACTCCAACAAGGAAAGAGCAAACTCTTGCTCTCAAAGCTGCTGATGCTTCTGAAGGAAGCCAATCCAATGAGGAGCTGATGGCACTCTTTGCCAAAAGGTTTCTCAAGATGGGCAGAAAGGAATTCAGAAAGAAATCTTCAAGATATAAAGATAAACCAAGGTATGACAGATCTCCTGCTAAAGAAATTATCTGTTATGGTTGCAGAAAACCTGGACACATTCTACCTGAGTGTCCAGAGGAAAAGAACAAAGAAAAGAGAAAATGAAAAAGAACATCACAAGAAGCACTCCAAGTCCTCCTCCTACAAAAATAAGAAGAAGGAGAAAGGATTTGTTGCTGAAACCTGGAGTGATTCAGATGAGGAATCTTCCTCCTCAAGCTCCAGTGAAGATGAGGAAGAGAAGAAGGCAAAGGAAATTTGCCTAATGGCAATTGATGCCTGCAGCAATCACTCAGCTGCAGAGAGTTCTGATGATGATGAAGAAATGCCTACAGAAGATCAGGTATTATCTTCTTATGATTTTTCTTCTGCTGAATTTAAATCTGAATTTAAATCCCTTTGTTTAGATTTAATTAGTTCAGAAAAAGAAATTAAGGAGCTTAGAAATAGGATAGCAGAATCAGAAATCCTCTCCATTGAAAATGCTAGGTTAGAAGCAGAACTCACTAAGTCCAGTGAAGAAATAAAATTTCTTAAAAATGAACTAGCTAAATCAAAAAGATTAGAAGAATCTCTAAATGGTAGAAGCCTTAAGCTGCTAGAGATCACTAGCATGACAAACACTAGGTCAGGCAATAATAAGCTAGGCTTAGGAGCCTCATAGAGTGAACCCCCATTGGTTCTTTAAAATCATCTTTCAACTCCAGTAAACGTTATTTCAGCTGATGGAATAAAGAATACTGAGCAAGTAAATCTAGTTAACAAAGCCTTAAATAAAGCTAAGAGAGAAAAGAGAAAGCAAAAATTTAAGGAACTACAAAAAGCGTCGAACGCTGCTCGACGATCGAAGGCTCAATGGTCGAACGATGCTCGACGATCTGAGCATCGATCGTCGAACGATGATCGACGATCTTAATATGATTTTCAAAATAATCACCTGAACCCTAGAAATCCTAATGTAAATAGAAACCCTAGGTTTGTTGACCCATCAACTGCATGGAGCATTCCACCTAGGAGATCCTATCCCTTAGGATATAAACCCCAACCTGCTTATTCTTTTATTTCAAGCTTTCATTATGTGAAGAATAATGGACCCAAGGTTGTCTGGGTCCACAATGTCTAACTGTTTAATTTGCAGGTGAAGACTTATCCAATTACTAAAGATAAATGGTATTTGGATAGTGGCTGTTCCAAACACATGACAGGAAACAAAGAAAATCTGTCAAGATTCAAGGCCAAGCTTGGACCAAAGGTGATCTTTGGGGATTCTAGCTGTGGTCAAACTGAAGGATATGGTAGGACTACCATATGAGCAGTAACATTCAAAAGGGTTGCATATGTAACTGGACTGAAGCACAACCTTATCTCAGTAAGCCAGTTATGTGATGCAGGTTATCAGGTATCTTTCACTAACACTCTCTTTAATATTACTTTAAATAGTAATGTAGTGTTAGTAGGCATTAGACAGAGTAATATTTATTTAGTAGATTTTAACTCAACTCAATCTGAAATCTGCCTGTTTAATGAAGTAACAAATAATAACACCTTACGGCAAAGGAGGCTTAGCCATGTTAACCTCAAGAACATATCTAGGTTATTCTAAATACAACCTTGTTAGAGGTTTACCTTCTTGCCCCTACAATAAGGAAAGCCTATGCAAGGCTTGTCAATTAGGCAAGCAAACCAAAAACTCCTTTAAATCTGTAAATAAAAGTGATTCACCTAGAATCCTGTATTTATTACATTTGGACCTTTTTGGCCCAATAAATGTATAGAGTCTAGGAGGGAAGTATTACACTTTAGTAATTGTAGATGACTTCTCTAGGTTCACTTGGGTGTTCTTTTTGAGAACTAAGGCTGATAACTTCAAAGTTCTTACAGACTTTCTGCTATGTGTGCAGACTGAGTATTCTACTCATGTGGCCTTGATCAGAAGTGATCATGGTACTGAGTTTGAGTCTCTTCTCATGCAAGAATTCTGTGAGAAAGAAGGTATCAAACATAGCTTCTCTGCTCCTAGAACTCCCCAACAAAATGGGGTAGTGGAAAGGAAGAATAGAACCCTGATTGAAGCTGCTGGAACATTATTGGCAGATGCTAACATGCCTCTCTCTTATTGGGCAAAAGCTGTTAGCACAGCTAATTATGTCTTGAACAGATGTCTTATACACAAGCTTAAGAGTAAAACTCCTTATGAGTTGCTTAAAGGAAAGAAACCTAAAATTAATTATTTTAGAGTCTTTGGTTGTGTAGTGTATATTCACAATAACAACAAAGAATATCTTAGAAAGTTTGAAGCAAAAGCTTCAATGGGAATTTTTCTTGGATATTACCAAGTAAGCAAAGCTTATAGGGTGTTTAATAAATCAACATCTAAAATAGAGGAGTCTGTGCATGTTTCTTTTGATGAGTCAAAGATGTTTTACAAGGAGAAGGAAACTTCTCCTTCCTCAAGCTCATTGCAGGTACCAGAATCATGCAAAGATGTCACTCAAGAGATTCTCCATCTATCAACTCTTCATATCACTGATTCAGACAGTGATGAAGCCACTGTGGAAGCAGTTGCTGTACCACCAATAGTTGATCCAATTCCTCAGGAGGAATTAATCCCAACTATTGCTAAAGATCACATCCCACCTACTGATCTTGTCACACTTAGAGATCATCCTACATCTCAAGTGATTGGTGACATATCAGCTGGTGTGCAAACAAGACATCAATTAAGACAGGATGTGATGCATGCTTGTTTCCTTTCACAGATTGAGCCCCTCACCATAAAAGATGCTGAGCTAGATTCCCACTGGATCATTGCTATGCAAGAGGAGCTTAATCAATTTGAAAGATGTAAAGTATGGACTTTGGTTCCAAGACCTAAACGCCAACTGATCATAGGCACCAAGTGGGTGTTTAGAAACAAGTTGGATGCAAATGGAATTATTGTAAGGAACAAAGCTAGGCTTGTAGCTCAGGGCTACAGACAGGAGGAAGGTATAGACTATGACCAAACCTTTGCTCTTGTTGCAAGGCTAGAGGCAATAAGGATCTTTCTAGCCTATGCAGCCTATATGAAGTTTAAGGTTTTTCAGATGGATGTCAAGAGTGCATTCCTAAATGGTGATCTAAAGGAAGAGGTGTTTGTTGAACAACCTCCTGGGTTTGTTTCTTCAACTCAACCCTCATTTGTTTACAAGTTGCAAAAAGCTCTTTATGGACTTAAACAAACACCAGAGCCTGGTATGAGACTCTAGCTAGTTTCCTGTTAGAGCACAACTTTGTTAGGGGAGTAGTTGATAGAACCCTTTTCGTTAAGCATCACAAGGACACCATACTGTTAGTTCAAGTTTATGTGGATGATATTATTTTTGGCTCCACTGATCCCAAACTATGCAAAAAGTTCTCTGACCTTATGCATTCTAAGTTTGAGATGAGTAGTATGGGTGAGCTGTCTTACTTTCTTGGTCTCCAAGTAAAGCAAGATGCTGATGACATCTTCATCTCCCAATCCAAATATGCCAAGGAATTGGTAAAGAAGTTTGGGATGGCTGATGCTTCAGCAATGCATACACCCATGGCTACTAATGTAGTTATAGATTCTGATGATCAGGGTAAGCCAGTTGATCAGAAAAACTATAGGGCCATTGTTGGTTCCCTATTGTATTTAACTACAAGTAGACCAAATATAATGTTTGCCACATGCCTATGTACTAGATTCCAGGTCAACCCCAAGGAATCTCATTTGATTCTCCTCAAGAGAATTTTGAGATACCTGAAGGGATGTCCAAATTTAGGACTATGGTACCCAGCTGAATCAAAATTTGAGTTAACTGGATACTCTGATTCTGACTATGCTGGTTGTAGAGTTGACAGGAAAAGTACCTCAGGAACATGTCAGTTCCTGGGAGAGAGATTGGTCTCTTGGTTCTGTAAGAAACAGGTTTCTGTCTCAACTTCAACTGCAGAGGCTGAATATATAGCAGCTGCTAGTTGTTGTTCACAGATCCTGTGGATTCAAAACCAGCTTTTGGATTATGGGTACACACACAAGAACACCAAAATCATGTGTGACAGTACCAATGCTATCTCCATTGCACAAAATCCTGTGCACCACTCTAGAACCAAGCACATTGAGATCAGGACACCATTTCCTGAGAGATTGTGTGGAAAAGAACAAGATCAGCCTTGAGTTCATATCCACTGACCTTTCAGAGAGGTGATATTTTCACCAAGCCCTTAGATGAACAGAAGCATCTGTTCTTTTTGGTTCAACTAGGCATGATAAATGGAAAAGACTAAGTGTGACTTCTGCCTTGTTGAAATCTGTTTGAAGATCGTCGAACGATGTTTGACGATAGTCGTACAGGTCGAGCCTATCGTCGACCTATGGGTGACGACGTCTTGTTTGTTTGTGAAGACAGAAATAGTCGAACGATTGATCGACTACTCTGCTTCAGGAAACGATCGTCGAACGACCATTCGACTATCGTCTCCAGTATCTGTTAAAATAGATCGACGATTGCTGTTTTAATATAAAACTGATGGTCGACCTAGGTTAAGAGATCGTCCTTTTAGTAGTCGACAGAGCTCGTCTTTTCGTATTCCGTCTTTCTACTTGAGCTCTGCCCCGCACCTTCTGCCGTTTCGTCTTCGTCGTCCTCTCCAACAAAATCAATGGCGGTTGCTCCAGCTCTCCTGACTGCGATGAAGTTTGACGCCGGTTTCTGCGTGGATTTTGACTCGTTCAGCGCCTGCAATGCGGAGATTATAGTGATGCTACAGCTCTGCAAGGATCAAGGTTTGGAAAAGCTGATGTCAACAAGGATCAAGATCAACATCCCAGAGATCAAAGAATGGGTTTACTCTTCGTCTTCCAGCGACGAATCCATGACCGGGACAATAGGCGGAGAAGAGGTAATCCTGACTCCTGCCGTTCTGACTGAAATTTTTGGATTATTGAATGGACAAGATAAATATGACCAAGATATTCAAGAATATGGAAGAATGCTCATCGAGCTAGGATATGCTGAGGGCATTCCTACAAAGTTGCTGAAAGTGAACTTCCCTTTGAGGATTAAGTTCTTAGCTGAACTTGTTGGAAAAGTACTGTTAGGTAAGCACTCAGCTCATGATAATATAACCAGGCAGCAGTTTGCCTTGATGAGTGTGATTATCAATAAGAAAGAGATAAATTGGGTAGGGATAATGTTTGATTTGATATGAAAGAAGAACAACAAGAAGGAAGTAACCCTTGGAAGGGTGATAGGAATATTTCTGAAAGAAAAATATCCTCAACTGTTGGATACAGTTGCAACTTCCATCAATGCCAGTAAGAAAATGGATCCCACCTTGTTAAGTGGAAAAGGAGCATTCAGAAGCCTTCACCAGCTAGGGTAGCTCCTGTTTTATCTGAGAGCACAAGGACTGTATCAGTCACTCCCCACCTACCTGAAGAAGGCTCCTCCTTTCCCCCATTACTTCTACTTCTGCATTGCCATCCACTTCTGCATTACCATCTACATCTACTGTCTCTCTTCTACTTGATTCCTCCACTATTCTCCATGCATCACCACCAGCATCTCCACTCCCTTCACATCTTGCTAGGATTTCTCATCCTAGTTTTGATCTGTTGGTTTCTGAGAATCTACCCACTCCACCTCAGTCACCAATTTCTCATTCAAATCATATTGATCTTCCTGCATCCACTTATCAGTCTCCAGTTCACAACATATCTCATCAGGAGACCATCGTCCTTAATGATCTTCCATCTACTGTGATTCCCCCACCATCATTTGAAATAACTCCAGCTTTCATTGCAAACATCCTGGAGCTAATTACTCCTTCAATCAAAACCATGATTGAAGAAGTAATTGCCCCTCTTATTTCTACCATCTCTTCCATATCATCCTCCATCATAGCTCTCTCTAAGTCTGCTGAGCCCTCTTTATCTAGGGCCTGACTTCAGTATCTACTGAAATCAGGCAGGGGGAGATGTTCGAGGAAGATGCCTCAGGACTGCCCCTTGTTACTCTTCCAGCAGATCCCCAAGCTGAAATTCAAAAAGAAACAGCAGTTCCAATTGACATTACAACATCATCTGCAGAACCAGCACCAGTTCAGAGGCCATTTGATATCATAATGGAAGCAGAATTTGCCTTCAAAGTGTGCCTTAAAGAAGCCTCCACTCCCTTAGTTGCTCTATTCCTAGAAGGAGTCATTACCTCCTTTCTAGATGACTTGTGGGAGTTCGAAAATTCTGAAGAAAATCCTGAAGGTATTTCATTTACTCAATTCCTTTACATGTTAACTGACATGCTAGCCTGTGAATACCTGGAAGGGATGTTTCGATACCATTTATAACACCTTTGTGTCCCTTTGGTTTCAGATCTAGTTCAAGAAGTTCAAGCTGCTCAAGAACCTGCTCAACAACCAGCTCCAGAACCAGCTCCAGAAGCTCAGCTCAAGAACCTGCTATTCAAGATCCTGTATCTACTCCTCCAGCTCAGATAGCTATGCAAGATGATCAAGAAAAAAGAGATGATCAAAAAGAGAAATCAACAGTCTGGGATGATACCCCAGGACTAGACCTGGATACTCTTCCGGCACAGGATGCCTTAGAAGAAGAAAAAGAGAAAGCTGCAATAAAAGCCAAAGAACAAGCTGAGCAAGAGGCTTTTGACCCTTATGATCAACCTCCATCAACTCTCATTGCTGAGTGGAGGAGGAGGAATTCTGATGAGTCAGAAAATTCTAAGAAGAAGAAAGCAGCAAAAAGGAAAAGGAAAGCTGCTGCTCCTCCTCCTCCTAATCCTGATCATGATGTTCCCTATTATATACTGAAAGGGATAGATCCCAAATCTAAAGATTATCAACATTGGATGGGACTACTCTGCAGCCAGAGAAGCTCAATCAAAAGCAGAGACAAACTCTTTATAGCAGAAGGAAGACTTTTCAGTCTAACGGCAAAAGGACTATCAGATAGTCAACAGCGCCAAAAGGGATGCAGATAGTCCCAGAGGACCTCCTCCGTCCACCGTCCAAGTGCACGGATAGCTATCTAGTCGGAAATGTATCTGATAGTCGACCCAATCCATCAGCGATAGTCGACCTTCTACTAGATTCACTCCGTCTCTCAAGCACATCAACATAAGCTAAGAAGTGAACTACCCAGTCGACCTATCAAGTCGAGCAGATCTCGAAATCTGGACAGATTCTATCACAGCACAAGATATGAACTATGATACGAAAACGAGCAAGTTGAAGGAGATAGTATATCAGAAGCCAACCTGGATAAGCTTTCTCCTCCTTCCTTCACCCAAGAGGGAAAGCATCATCTCCAAAAGAAAGCAAAAGCATACCATCCAAAAAGCCAGCTCAAACAAAGAAAACTGATTCAAAAGGAAAAAGGATTATTCACTCTAAAAAATCAAGTAAAAAATATGCAGAGTTTGCTCCTCCTCCTTCTTTAGTTATTCAAGAAAATAAAGAGCCAGCTGCAAGTTTGCTGGAACTCTCTACAAAATTCAAAATTGTAAAACCTCTAGATCCAACTGGTGATAATGAGTATGAAAGCACAGAGCTAAATCCTGATTTCAGGATGGCTAAATTTCTTGAACTAGTTGGATCAGCTCAAATCAGACAAGCCAGAGCTGAAGGAAAAGATATTACAGGCTTAACTACTATGTCTAAATTCAAAAAGAAGGAGCTAGATAAATTCCAGGTCAGACCTGAGGTTTTTGATCCTTCTAAATATATGGAAAAGCACCCAGAAGCAGTAGTGCCAAGAGCAGGAGAATCTAAAATCATTGGAGAACAAGATTAAAAGATATCAAAGAAGGAAGCTCTAGATCCTTTCAGAAAAATTTCTTTTCTTCCTGGTTCTTCTGTATCTAAATCAGATTCTGATGCTGCTTAAGTTTCATTTATTGACAGTATGTTTATTTGTCTATTTGATTGATGCAATTTGATGCTTAGATGTTTCTTTTCCTGAGTTATGTTTATTTTCAGTAGTTTTTGTTTTGAGAGACTTAACCCAAATAGGGGGAGATTGTTGGTACCCTAGTTTGGATTTGAGTTTAGTCTTCTCAATTAGTTTCTTGACCCAAGATTTATCTATGGTCAAAGGTTAGTTGTTAGATTAGTTTTTCCTTAGTTGTAGAGTTGTCACTTATCCAAATGAAGATTTGGTTAAGTTGTTTTTGGTTCGACTATGGTCGAACGCCGCTCGACTATCGTCTATCAACTGTTCGACGATCGTCTATCAGTTGGTCGACTATCGTCAGTCAGCAGATCGTCTATCTTTGAGTTAGTTCAACTCTTGTTAGCTCGACGATCTGTGGTATCTGCCTCGTTGATCGTCGAACCCCCCTCGACTTCTTTTGACCAGACAGATTTCTTGATAGTTCGACTATCTGCCTTTATAGTTCAACTATCTTATAGCTCGACTATCTGTTTGATAGTTCGACTATCTGTTTTGTTTGATAGTTCGACTATCTTCCTTGATAGTTCAACTATCTGATAGCTCGACTATCTGCTCTGATAGTTCGACTATCTATTCTGTTGTTGATAGTTCGACTATCTGTTTGATAGTTCGACTATCTGCTCTGTGTTGATAGTTCGACCATCTATTTGATGGATCGACTATCTTTTTGATAGCTCGACTATCTGCTTTGGTAGTTTGACTATCTGTGTCGTTCGACTATCTGTTCTGATAGATCGATGATCTCTGTGGTTCAGTCGACGATCTCCGAGGGTCGTTCGACGTTCTTCTGTCTGCCTTTAGTGATTTTGTACTCCTTCTATTCTATGATTTATTTCCTATTTATTTGGCATATTTTATTAAAGATTATTTCATTGATTTTATGCATACATCTTAAGGCAATCTTTGTCCCATCCTTTCTGCATAAGTCAAGCTTTTTCTGACAAAGTTTTTTTGTCTTATTAGTTGAAATATCTTTATGCTTTATCTGTCATGCTGTCCTTTATAGCCGTTAGACACAAAAGTCTTCTCTGGCGGTAAAGAGTTTAGTATGATGTGACTTTCTTTAGTACTCCTTTTATCAGATTGGATTTGCAGCTTCTTAGAAAGTGTTATCCCTTTATAGCATGTCTGTCTGCAGGATATGTTTTTGTATTGTGCTATTTGTAGCCCAGATCGTAGATCTCAGAAGAAGACAAAATTCAAGCAAAGATTAGAGCTGTTACAAAGGCCAATATATAAAGAGTTTCTTTTGAAAGAAGTTTAAAAAAATAACAAGATACAGAAGAGAGATACATACACACAGATATTCATAAACAGATTCAAAACAAGAAGAGATACAGCTCTCAGATATTGTTACATTCAACTGAGAAGATCGACCTTCTTCAACTCTCTCTTCGTCAATCCTGAGTTCATCATGCTGCCAGGAACATTCACTCAGAGTCTCTAGAAGAAGAAGAAGAAGAAGGAAGAAAAGCTGTTGAAGAAGAACATCCATTACAAATCAAGAATCTTCTTCAAGCTGCTCCTTCAAGAACTTCAAGACAGCTCTCTGTCACAAGTTCAGAAGAGTTCCTGCACCCTGAAGCAAGACTTCTTCCTGGATATCACTAAGCCAGGGGGAGCCTTGATTCTTTAGAGCTTTCTAGCTCTGTGCAATCCATTTGCTTCTCTAATCTGTTTTAACAATAAAGAAGACCTTCTAACCCTCTCTCAACCTCCTGTATAAAGGGTTATTACTCCCTTCAAAAGTGAACCTTGGTGGCAGGGCACCTGATCAAAAACCTGTGTTGGATTTTGAGCTCCTTATCAAAAGCTCAAAGGGTCTACTTGATCTACCTGAAGCAGATCAGTTGGTGGCAGGGCACCTGAACAAAAACCTGTAGTGTATTCCTACCAAGGTGGTAGAAGAGTGGACGTACCTATTTAGAGGGAACCACTATAAACATCTTGTGTCGTCTGTGTTACTTCATTTAATTATTGCACTGTGGCTGTGAGTAGAAATAACTAGGATTGCTAGTTGCTGTGATAGAACCAAAGCTCAACTGTAATTACAGTTAGCTTTCTCTTATGCACTTCACTTTGTGTTAGGCTCTAGGGTTTCAAATATCTATAAACTCATTCCGCAAATTAACTCTAAGAGAGTTGAGTAGGGTGTCATAATTTTTGAATACTCTATTCACCCCTCCCCCCCTCTAGAGTTGTATCTATCCTCACTTTCATTTTTGATATTCATAAGTAACGTCGCTGACTGTCTGCGGAATATGGCATGGTGCCCCGGCCGTTTCCTCTGTTATATTTCATGTGACAGACGGAGGTGTTACATGAATTTCTAAGAGGGAAGGAGGGGGGAAATAAATTTGATTTCTAGGTTTTCATTTTCTTACTCTTCTTGATGAAATTATCAATAACAAGGCCTTATATTGGCTACACCACTAAATCTCCACCACACAAAATAAAATAAAACTTATATGGTTATAGGTACCCATCATAACAAGAAATAAAAATACAAATAGGATAATTGCATAGAAATAAAATTCATGAAAATAAAATGCATAAAATAAAAAATGCTTAAAAATATATGATTATAAATATTTATTTTATAATCATATATTTTATATGAGGGTAACGGCGACGGTGGACGGCGTGCAAAATATATAGCAGTGTTGGCGTTGAATGTCGCGATAGCATCCCATCTTCAAGCTTGCGGCAACGATCGTCCCAATCAACAAACTCTCTATGTCGGAGATCAAAGACTGCCTCAGCAACGTCATCATGAACCAGTGGTGGGACAACGTCTCCATCAATCCTCCCCCGATCAAAATTACTCATCACCGATGAGTGGCCCGTGAGGGGAGAATGGTCGAAAGCAGCAGCAACAGGGGGCAAATATGGCCCCACAACCCAAGTCATAGTAGCACGATCATCCCTCAGCAATGAGAACCTGTCAAATATAAGAACAATAAAACTTTCGAGGAAACTCCAAAGAGTGTCAAGCAAACGAAAAATAACTTGAATCTTACCATCCGGTTCAAGAACCAAGGAATCCATGTAGAAAATAGACACGGTAGCACTAACACTCCCCAACCCAAGAGAACATTTAGTGGGAGGAAGAAACGACAAAGAAAGCCACTCAGGTGAAAAAGAGACGTACAGTAAAAAGTCCGAAAACTTTAAATAGAGTGAAACACCATGTGCATTATAAAAATCTAAAAGAAAAGCATGGAATCCGAAGTTCTTTATAACCATTGATGGGTATGCGTTCCTACGTATTAAATTATCAACGGAGCCAGTAGATATTCGCTCGGGGACTGACCAGACTAAACCCAAATCACCAACTCTGCCGTAGGACGGTCTCGGAAGGGAGCGGAAGTGCGTGCGACATAAATTAAAATGGCTAGCTAATGTCCTAGATACATGTAAGCAAAGGTCGTAAATAGGCGTAGGAAAAGTGTGTGCCACTTGATTGAAAGAATAATTATGGCGTGATGAGACCAAATCTAGGGGAACAATCGCCGTGGAATCAGAATCGATTACAATCAAAGACAGAACCGTAGACAGACACGTAGAAAAATGAACAGTCAAAGGTGACATGTAGTCAGATCTATGAGGTGTGGTGAAAAGACCAAATACTAGTGCGCTCAACTTATTAATATCTAAACGCTGAGACAATGCCAATGTAGGAACTAATAGAGTTGGTGTGGCACAAAAACTCAGACTAGGAATACCGGATCCACGTCCTAAAAAATCATCTAATGTATGCGAATAAATAGGAGGAAGGGTCGGTAAAATCAATCCCGGGACAAAATCCAAATCTATATAATTTTCATCCAACGATCACAATATCAAGGAACTCTCATCCGGGTCTATATCAATAACGTCATCCAAAAGTACAACTCTCTCGCTAGAAAATTCTTTCGCACAAGATATATCATCCAAATTAGAATCAGTAAAGGTCTCAGAAATAGGTAAAATCGAACCCGACAAAATTTCTAATTCACAAGTAGCTTCAGGCAATGGTGGTAACATCAAAGAGATATCCTTTAGGTTCTCAGCGCTAAAATCATCCAAATTAACCTTCCCTCATAGGGTAAATCATCCATAATAACACTAGGGACATCCTCTGTAACACCTCCATCTGTCACATGAAATGTAGCAGAGGGTCCCGCCGGAGCCCCATGCTATATTCCACAGACAGTCAGCGACGTTACGCATGAATATCAAAACTTAGTATACACAACCTAACTCAAAGCATTCTAGCGGAAGCTTTAGGGGTTATTATTGAACTCATCAAACATGAATGTCTACTATATATAAACAACAACATTTATATTTATAACAGGAATGTATATAGAAATACACAAAAGTGTTTGGACTTAAGTCCATACAGTTAAACTTCACAGGTGTGGATTACAAACATCAGCGCGCAGGCCGGCCACACATGAAAATAGTAAAACTTCTCCAATCAGCCTTCGAGGGCCAGCATAGCAGCAAGGGCTTCAGCCCGCTATTTCTCGCTCGATTCTCCAGCATCTGCACAGGGACAATCCACCATAAGGATGGCAAACAAGGCAACGGTCAGCATTCAGCTGACCAATTTATAACGATCCTACCCCTTTCCCAGGGCAATGGTATTCCTTCCCTGCAGGCATAGTATTTTCACAAGCAGAAATATCCCAAAAATGTGCACTCACGCACAGTTCAATATATCACAAACGAATGCCTAAATAGCCAAACATTCAGTGTGTTCAGGGCACATTATGGGTGTACCGAAATTTCAGGCCCCATCACCATTCTTAGCTCAGAATGGAAATAATTGAGCAGTTTCAGTCTCCATGGCCCCCGGCCTGAGACTTTAGTCTTTCTGGCGTACAGCCTCAGACTCTCGTTATGTGATCCTAACGAAGCCAATAACTTAGGAACTCGAGTTAGACAACCATAATGCCGAGACAGTTCAGCCATTGCCCGTTTCTCAAATCATCAATTCAATGTCTAGACTGACGTGGGTCGGCTTCCCCTTGTCCGTTCAACTCGACGGACTTTAAGAGCTCGCAGCTCACAGATTAGCCTCACAGTCTCCCAGAGACAGGCTTACAATAACGTAACTCCAGTACCCCGCAGACCCCGTATATTACTCGTTTATACTCGGAGTCTTCTCCTGCATGCAAAATAAACATCACAAATCCAGACCAACCAATCCAGAAAGGCTTCACACATCATGCATATTCTATACTACACTTTTCCGTATCTATATACAAGACTCATTGGGAATTTCATGAATCAACCCAAAAGAATTCCCTCGATTCTCCACCTTTTAGTGGGGGATTCCATGCATATGCCAAAAGAAGGACTTCACTTGTCCAAGAAGGAAGACAGTTACCCATGTAGTTCTCTTCGGAGCCATGACTGTGATCTTTGATACGGATGGAATTGATCGTCAAAACTTCCACTCCGCGGATCTAGCGTCCACTCGCAATTCCAATCACAAGCTCACCTTGGATGGATCTCCACAAGAGTTCTCGAACGTTCCTCCTCTTCCCTCTCTAGAATTAAAGAAGAGAAAGTATAAGAGAAGATGAGAATAAAATCTCAAGTCCATCCTTTATACAAAAGCTATCGTCGTGCGGTAACTCCTACCATCGTGCGGTAACACAGGCGGTAACCACTTTGACCAGCCGACACCGCTATCCAGAGCTATCGCCCCGCGACAACTCTTTAGCGCCTGGCGGTAGACTGGTTACTTGAGAAATCCTTTCGACATTCATCGAGAGGCTAGCGCGGCGTGGTAAATCATATCACCTATCGGTAGCGCTCTCGACGATTCCTCGAAAGCGTTGAGTGGTCTCGCTTAAGGCATTTGCTACCGTGGCGCGATAGCTTCTTATAATCAGGAGGTAAAAACTCGAGCCCTAGGTCTTTTAATTCACTGAGCTACCGTCTGCGATAAGACTATCGTCGTGTGATAGCCTCCAATGACCACTACTCCTTTTGGGGTGTTATAATCCTTCCCTCCTTACAGAAATTTCGTCCCGAAATTGTACGCATCGATAAGGACACCCAGCAATTAATATGTTAAACATATAATTTTCCTTTCATAAAACAAAGTTACATCTTCATTTTACAAATAACTCGGGATATTCTTTGTGCATGGTTTGCTCTCGCTCTCATGTCAGCTCTTCACGGCCACAGTTCTCCCAATGGACTTGACCATCCTGATTATCTTGTTCCGCAGTTGTTTTATTTCTGAATCCTCGATCCGAATGGGCTTAATATTCATCGTTATCCCACTATCGACCGGTACTTGATCATTTGCGATCACTTGAGTTGGCTCTTTCACAGCTTTGCGCAGCCCCGATATATGAAATACATCGTGCAAGCTACTCAGTTCTGCTGAAAGAGCTAACTGATAGGTTGCTTCTCCAACTCGTTCAACCACTTCAAACGTACCAAGATACCTCGGACTCAGCTTTTCAAGCACCGAATCCTGGATACGCCTTTAAATGGTTTGATCTTTAAGTATACCTAATTGCCCACCGCAAACTCCACATTTCAGTGTTTGGCATTGTACTATTTTGCCTGCCTATATTAGGCTATCAATAGCCGCTCTCGAATGGTATGTATGGTCGAATTTATATCTTCGACCTCTTTACATTTATAGAGCTTTGTCTCGCCTGATTCCACCCAAGCTAACGGTATACGACACTTCATACCATATAAAGCTTAAAAGGGTGCCACTTGTATACTAGCTTGATAGAAATTATTATAGGCAAACTCAATCATATAGAGGTGATCTTCCCACCTCTTCCTAAAAGCCAGGGCGCACATACAGAGCATATACTCCACTATTCTGTTTTTCCTCTCAATCTGGCCATCCGTTTGTGGATGAAAGGTCGTACTGAATGTTAGTTTAGTCCCCAACATTTGATGGATTAGCCTCCAATCATTTGAAGTGAAGCGCACATTTCGATCACTTACGATGGTATGTGGCACGCCGTGCAATCGTACATAATTATCCACATTTATTTTGGCCAATTTTTCTACTGAATCGTCCTTCCTGTTTGGTATGAAGTGTGACACTTTAGTTAATCGGTAAGTGATCACCCACACTGCGCCATTTCCGCTCTGAGATCTCGGCAGACCATGCACAAAATCCATAGAAATGTCATCGAACTTTCATACCGGGATTGGTAACGACTTCAGGAAACCACCAGGTTTCTGGTATTCAGCCTTCACTAAGGCACAAGTTTGACATTTTGCCACGTAATGGGCTATGTCCTTCTTCAAACCTGGCCACCAGAACAACTTTTTCATGTCCATATACATTTTCGTGCTCCCTGGGCGAATTGAGTACTTTATAAAATGTGTTTCATACATCAATTCCTCACAAAGTTTACCCACATTTGGGATGCACAAACGACTAGCTTTTCGCAAAAGTCCGTCATCCAAGGAGAATTGGGCATTTGGCGCATCTGCTGTATAGAGTTGTAAACTCTTATCAAGTTCTGTTGCTCGCCAAACCATACCTGCAAGATCATATTAAACCTCTATTTAGTCCAAGCATGCATTTGAAGTGGCATTCTTGTCAACACAAGAAATGTCTAAGTTCTTCAATTCCTGGATCAGATGCTCATCATGCATCCGCAACCAACTTGCCCTTGCCAGAGTCCTACGACTCAAGGCATCTGCGACCACATTTTCCTTCCCGGGAGTAAAGTGAATCTGGAAGGTGTAGTCCCCAAGAAACTCCATCCACCTCCGTTGTCGCATATTTAGATCCTTTTGATCCAGAAGATACTTAAGGCTCTTATGGTTCGTGAAGATGTCAACTTTCACGCCATATAAGTAATGATTCCATAGTTTAAGTGCAAATATCACCTCTGCCAACTCCAAGTCGTGGATGGGGTAGATCCTCTCATGTACATTCAACTGGCGTAAGCAATAATTAAGCTATCACTTTGCCAAACTGAAGAAGAACACAACCTAAGCCACTCCCTAACGCATCACTATAAATCTCATAGTCGTTCGTACTACAAGGCGACGTCAAAATAGGCGTCGTGGTCAAATGACTCTTTTTCTCTTCAAAACCTCGCGAGCACTCTGGCGTCCTAACGAACTTTTGATTTTTCCTTGTCAATGTGGTGAGAGAAAAAGTTATCCGTGAAAAGTTCTCTACAAAGCGCATGTAGTAGCCCGCAAGTCCAAGGAAACTCCGAACTTCAGCCACAAAAGACAAAACTGGCCACTCTCGTATCACAACTATCATTGCAGGATCCACCGCAATACCATCTCCACTAACCACATGGCCAAGAAAGGCCACTAACGACAGCCAGAACTCACACTTTGAGAACTTGGCATAGAGATTGTTCTTTCTCAGGGTGTGCAACACCAATCGTAAATGGTTCGCATGTCTTCTTCAGACTGAGAGTACACTAAAATGTCATCAAAAAAGACGATGACAAATAAGTCCAAGTACTCTCAAAATTTTTGGTGCATTAGGTCCATGAATACCGATAGCGCATTTGTTAGCCCAAACGGCATTACAGTGAACTCGTAATGACTATAGTATGTACCAAACGTTGTCTTGGGAATGTCACATTCCCGAATCCTTAACTGCTAATAGCCAGACTTTAAGTCCAGCTTAGAGTAGACAATTGATCCCACTAGCTGATTGAACAAGTCATCAATCCAAGGAATCGGGTACTTATTCTTCTTTGTCAGCTTATTCAACTCTTGATAGTTAATGCATAGTCGCAAGCTTCCGTCCTTATTTTTCACAAATAGGACCAGAGCGCTCCAAGGGGACATACTTGGGCATATATATCCTTGCTCTAGCAGTTCTTGCAGTTGTACCTTCAGTTCGGCCATTTCCTTTGGCACTATACGGTACGGTGAGCGGTCCACAGGTTTCGCGCTTGGCATCAGCTCAATAGAGAAGTCAATCTCCCGCTGGGGTGGCAACCCCGGAAGATCCTTAGGAAAAACATCAGCATATGCCGAGACGATCAGAACTTCACTCACACTGGATTTTGGCTCAACAGCCTTTATGAGCGTAAAGAATAACTCTGCACCCTTCCGAACAGCTTTTACGACTTAGAGAGTAGATATTTTTTTGCTCGATCCACGCATGCCAGCAAATTTAGTCTCACGTTCGGTGTTCTGTCCCAGTGTGATCTCCTTTGAGTTGCAATATATAATGGCACGCTGCTCTGACAACCAGTCCATACCAAAGATTACATCAAACTCCGATATCGGCTGTATAGATGCTTCCAATCCGAAATCTTGACTTCCTATCTACACCTCAATACAGCAAAACTTATTTGCCCGCAAGACGCATCTATTAGGCAATAACACCTTCACATTATCTGTCATCATACGAGTAGGCACTCCGATCCGTGACACGAATTCCTCGGATAGAAACGAATGTGAAGCATCTGTATCGAACAGTGCTCTCGTCGGACAGTCCCGAATAAGGACAAAGCCTAACATAAACAATTCATGGACAAGTAACGCACAAGGAACTAAGTATGGAAAGCAGTAAAAACTATATCTTAACTCATACCTATGACAATGTCACTTTGTTATATGGCCTCCTATTGGCCAAGGTTGTACACCCTTGATTGTGTTGGAGCATACTGTGATGTAATGGATTCCACCGTCTTTCCCTTTTCAGCATATATAGCTCCTGCCTTCTTCTCAACCTTTGGCAGACCAACCCGACAGTCATGGGCTAGATGACCAACCTTTCCACATATATATCATGCACGAGGGTCTTGCCTAGAAGTTGCTCTAGATGCTACTGTAGAAGGATCCTGTCTAGAAGACTTGGACCTCTTACCCCATCTCTTGTGGTAACCCGACTTTTCAGGATGCGACGCTTTGAACTCGGACTTTGTCACCGCTAAGTCCCTCTTGCCCTATACCATCTTCGTATCTTTTTCCAATGCACGGGTCGTATATACCAACGCTTGAAACTCTTGGTTTACCGAACTCAAGAGAAGAAATCTCAGCTCATCCCGCAGTCCCTCGTAGAATCTATTGGTCTTACGCTCTTTTTCAACAAAGGTAGATCCCGCATAGCATCCCAATCTTGTAAACTCATGTAAGTAGGTATCAACACTACTTTCACCTTGAGTTAGACGCTGGAACTCATTTTCCATTGTTATGCGCTGCGCCGACGGCAGATTCTTCGCCAAGAACAGTCTCGAAAACTCCCTTATCGAGACCTCCGTTAGTTGACTGCCTGCCAAAGCTGAGCCTCTCCTTCCAACAGGAAAGTGGCCAAGATGACTTTCTATTCCTCCTCAGTTTGTAATGTCGTCAAAATTCTTTTGACTCGGGCAAGCCAGTCCTCTGCCTGCGTTGGGGATCCTGCCCCCGCAAACATAGGAGTACTGAAACTCATGAACTGATTCAGTTGTCTTTCCACTGCTCGTACATCTACCACAGCCTCCATAGGTTCTGGCCTCACACCAACCTATTCTGGCACCATTGCAGGTTGCTCCTGCCCAGTAGGTTGTGTGTGTATCATTGCAAACAATGCCTCAGTAACTAAATGCACTGTCTCCGCAGAAGGAGGAGGTGTGGGCACCTCAGCTGATGTCGCATTTTCAACAAAATGTTGGGGCTCAGACTACCCCGCACCACTTCGAGTCACAGTTAAGCGTACAATACACAATCTAATTAGCGACCAATCAAAGCAGCAACACAACTAAGAGGAACACGCAGGTTCCGCAAAAAAGTGTATTTTCGTTCCTATGTGGACATTCTTGAGTTCATTTATGTTATAACAGTTCGCAGGTACACGTGCTCGCCACCCCACAAAATAATTTGACCACGAATTTGTAGGAGGAAGACCAAGACAAGCTGATACCAAATTATAACACCTTCGTCCGTCATATGAAATATAATAGAGGGTCCGGTCGGGGCCCCACGCTATATTCCACAAACAGTCAGCGATGTTACGCATGAATATCCAAACTTAGTATACGCAACCTAACTCAGAGCATTCTAGCGGAAGCTTTAGGGGTTATTATTAAACTCATCAAACATGAATGTCCACTATATATAAACAACAACATTTATATATATAACAGGAATGTATATAGAAATACACAAAAGTGTTTGTCTTTAAGGCCCTACAGTTAAACTTCACAGGTGTGGATTAAAAATATCGGTGCGCAGGGCGGCCACACATGGAAATAGTAAAACTTCTCCACTCGGCATTTGAGGGACAGCATAGCAACAAGGGCTTCAGCCTGCTATTTCCCGCTCAGTTCTCCAGCACCTGCACAGGGACAATCCACCACAAGGGTGGCAAACAAGGCAACGGTCGGCATTCAGCTGACCAATTTATAATGATCCCACCCCTTTCCCGGGGCAGTGGTATTCCTTCCCTGCAGGCATAGTATTTTCATAAGCAAAAATATCCCAAAAATGTGCACTCACGCATAGTTCAATATATCACAAATGAATGCCTAAATGGCCAAACGTTCTGTGCACTCAGGGCACAATATTGGTGTGCCGAAATTTCAGGCCCCACAACCATTCTTAGCTCAGAATGACAATACTTGAGCAGTTTCAGTCTCCATGGCCCCCAGCCTGAGACTTTAGTCTTTCTAGCATACAACCTCAGACTCTCGTTATGTGATCCTAATGAAGCCAATAACTTAGGGACTCGAGTTAGACAACCATAACGTAGAGACAGTTCAGCCATTGCTCGTTGCTCAATTCATCAATTCAATGTCTAGACTGACGCGGGTCGACTTCCCCTTGTCTGTTCGACTCGACGGCGTTTTAGAGCTCGCAGCTCACAGATTAGCCTCACAATCTCCCAGAGAGAGGCTTACAATCGAAAAGGGAGTTAGTGTCAGCGTTCGTGACGATCGCTCGGCGGGACCAACAGAAGTTCTCTTTCTGTGCCCAAACACAATCTAAACCCTACAGCATCCTGCAGTGCCATAAACACTGGTCTTTCCATAGCACAAAACACAAATAGCTCACCAAGAGCTATCACCATTGGTGATACTCACTATCGCCCGGCGATATCTAACTGGTCTTAAATAGTGGATTTCTAGGGTATTTTCTTGGAATGCAACTCCAGTACCCCCCAGACCCCGTATATTACTCGTTTATTCTCGGAGTCTTCTCCGACACGCAAAATAAACATCACCAATCCATATGTTGGTACCCTAGTTTGGATTTGAGTTCAGTCTTCTCTTTTAGTCTCTTGACCCAAGATTTATCTATGGTCAAAGGTTAGTTGTTTAGTTAGTTTGCTCTAGTTTTAGAGTTGTCACTTATCCAGATGAAAATTTGGTTAAGTTGTTTTTGGTTCGACTATGGTCGAACGCCGCTCGACTATCGTTTATCGACTGTTCGACGATCGTCTATCAGTTAGTCGACATTTGTCTGTCAGCAGATCGTCTTTCTCTGAGTTAGTTCAACTCTTATTAGCTCGACGTTCTGTGGAATCTGCCTCGCCGATCGTCGAACCCCGCTCGACTTCTTTTGACCAGACAGATTTCTTGATAGTTCGACTATCTGCTTGGATAGTTCAACTATCTGATAGTTTGACTATTTGTTTGATAGGTCGACTATCTGTGTTTCTTGATAGTTTGACTATCTGCTTGGATAGTTCAACTATCTGATAGTTCGACTATTTGTTTGATAGGTCGACTATCTGTGTTGCTTGATAGTTCGACTATCTGTCTTGATAGGTCGACTATCTGTTGTGTTTGATAGTTCGACTATCTGCTTGGATAGTTCAACTATCTGATAGTTCGACTATCTATTTGATAGGTCGACTATCTGTTTTCTTTGATAGTTCGACTATATGTTTGATAGGTCGACTATCTGTTTTCTTTGATAGTTCGACTATCTGTTTGATAGGTCGACTATCTGTTTTGTTTGATAGTTCGACTATCTGTTTGATAGGTCGACTATCTGTTTTCTTTGATAGTTCGACTATCTGTTTGATAGGTCGACTATTTGTTTTGTTTGATAGCTCGACTATCTATCTTGATAGCTCGACTATCTGATAGCTCGACTATCTGTTCTGATAGGTCGACTATCTACTGTGGTAGTTCGACTATCCGCTTTGATAGTTCGACTATCTGTATCGTTCGACTATCTGTTTGATAGGTCGACGATCTCTGTGCTTCGGTCGAAGATCTCCGAGGGTCGTTCGACGTTCTACTGTATGTCTTTAGTAATTTTGTCTCTTTCTATGCTGTGATTTATTTCCAATTTATTTGGCATATTTTATAAAAGATTATTTCAGTAAAATTATGCTATCATTTCTAAGCAATACTTGCTTGCTTCTTTATGCATAAGTTAAGCTTTTCTCTGATAAAGTTGTTTGTCTTATTAGTTGACATATCCTGTTGTTTTATCTGCCATGCTGTCCTTTATAGCCGTTAGACTCAAAAAGTCTTCTCTGGCCGTAAAGAGTTTCTTCTGATGTGACTTTCTCTAGTATTCTTTTATCAGATTTATTTGCAGCTTCTTAGAAAGCTTTATCCTCGTATAGAATATCTGTCTGCAGGATTTGTTTTTGCTTTATGCTATTTGCAGCCCACTTTGTAGATTTCAGAAGAAGACAAGATTCAAACTCAAATTAGAGTCGTTGCAAAGGCCAATATATAAAAAGTTTCTTTTGAAAGGAGAACATAATACATATACACAAGAACTTACAGATATACATAGCAGCATAGAGAAAGAGAAAAAGCAAGAAAGTTCTACAGCTCTCAGAAATTCACATTCAACTGAGAAGATCAAATCTCTTCAGCATTCTTCTTCATCCTGAGTTCATCCTGCTCACAGGAAGACTTTCACTCAGAGGCTTTTAGAAGAAGAAGAAGAAGAAAGGAAGCTGATTGAAGAAGAACATTCATTCAACCATCAAGAGTCTTCTTCAAGCTTCTCCTTCAGAACCCCAAGACAGCTCTTTGTCTTAGTTCAGAAGAGTTCCTGCACCCTGAAGCAATACTCCTTCTTGGATATTCTCTAAGCCAGGGGGAGCCTTGATTCTTTAGAGCTTTCTAGCTCTGTGCAATACACTAGCTTCTCTAATCTGTTTTAACAATAGAGAAGAACCTTTAACTCTCTCAACCTCCTGTACAAAGGGTTATTACTCCCTTCAAAAGTAAACCTTGGTGGCAGGGCACCTGATCAAAAACCTGTGTTGGATTTTGAGCTCCTAATCAAAAGCTCAAAGGGTCTACTTGATCTACCTGAAGCAGATCAGTTGGTGGTAGGGCACCTGAACAAAAACCTGTAGTGGATTCCTACCTGGGTGGTAGAAGAGTGGACGTACCTATTTAGAGGTAACCACTATAAAATTTCTTGTGTCGTCTGTACTGCTTATTTAATTTATTGCACTGTGGCTGTGAGTAGAAATAATTAGGATTGCTAATTGCTGTGATAGGATCCCAAGCTTAACTGTAATTACAGTTAGCTCTCTCTTGTGCACTACACTTTGTGTTAGGCTCTAGGGTTATCAATATCTATAAACTCATTCCGCAAATTAACTCTAAGGGAGTTGAGTAGGGTGTCATAATTTTTGAATACTCTATTCACCCCCCCCCCCCCTCTAGAGTTGTATCTATCCTCACTTTCAATTGGTATCAGAGGGAGGTTGTCTGACTGTACAGGCTAACACCTGAGTCACAAGATCCCGATAGATACCATGCTTATAGATATTCACTTCATGGCCCAGTCCAAGGATTACTCAAGCACCAGACCTCCAGCATGCAACTTAGCTAAGTTTAGCATCTGGAAGGCAAGAATAAGATTATATATGAACTCTATTGATGAAGACATTTTCTCTTCTATTTTGATAGGACCTCCAGCACCTCCTACTGCAACCACTGCTACAACATCCACAAATCTAAGTGCAGTGCCTCCTCCAGATTACAATGATGCCTACAAGAAGGCAAAGATAGCTGATGCCAAAGCTATGAACATTTTGGCTCAGACTATGTCTGATGAAATTTTCCAGAAAGTGGCTGACTGCACCTCTGCAAAAGCCATGTGGGACTCACTGAACCAGATTGTAGCTGGTTCAGCTGATGAAAGGAAGGATAGAAGGTCCAACCTTATATCCCAGTATGAAAACTTCAAGAAAACTGAAGCTGAATCAGTTGAAGCCATGTACACCAGACTCAGCTCAATCATCAATGAGCTGAGAACCCTTGATAAGGAAATTACATTGACAGAGGTCAATGATAAGATACTCATGTGCTTCCCCAGCACATGGGATCTTAGGATCTGGCCTATCAAGGAGGCCAGAAGTACAAATGAAATCTCAACAGAAGCTCTCCTTGGCAAGCTCAAGTCTTTTGAGCAAGTGCTGAAGTCCGGGGAAGCTGAGGCTGAAGCAAAGACTCCAACTCCAGCAAGAAAAGAGCAAACTCTTTCTCTCAAAGCTGCTGATGCTTCTGAAGGAATCCAATCTAATGAGGAGCTGATGGCACTCTTTGCCAAAAGGTTTCTCAAGATTGGAAGAAAAGACTTCAGAAAGAAATCTTCAAGATATGAAGATAAATCAAGGTATGATAGATCTCCTGCTAAAGAAATCATTTGTTATGATTGCAGGAAACCTGGACACATTCTACCAGAGTGTCCATAGGAAAAGAGCAAAGAAAAGAGGAAGGAAAAAGAACATCACAGGAAACACTCCAAGTCCTCCTCCTACAAAAATAAGAAAAAGGAGAAGGAATTTGTTGTTGAGACCTGGAGTGATTCAGATGAGGAATCT
The DNA here is from genome assembly GCA_039513925.1 of Platanthera zijinensis. Taxonomy (NCBI): domain Eukaryota; kingdom Viridiplantae; phylum Streptophyta; class Magnoliopsida; order Asparagales; family Orchidaceae; genus Platanthera; species Platanthera zijinensis. The sequence continues at coordinate 152,833,610 of CM077086.1, forward strand.
TCCTCCTCAAGCTCCAGTGAGGATGAGGAAGAAAAGAAGGCAAAGGAAATCTGCCTTATGGCTATTGATGCCTGCAGCAATCACTCAACTGCAGAGAGTTCTGATGATGATGAAGAGATGCCTACAGAAGATCAGGTATTGTCTTCATATGAATTTTCTTCTTCTGAATTTAAAACTGAGTTTAAATCACTTTGCTTAGATTTAATTAGTTCAGAAAAGGAGATTAAAGAACTTAGAAATAAGTTAGTAGAATCAGAATCTATTTCCATTGAAAATGCTAGGTTAGAAGCAGAACTCACTAAATCTAGTGATGAAATAAAGTTTCTTAAAAATGAACTAGCAAAGTCCAAGAGATTGGAAGAATCATTAAATGGTAGAAGCCTTAAGTTGCTAGAAATCACCAGCATGACAAAAACTAGGTCAGGCAATAATAAGCTAGGCTTAGGAGCTTCATCTTGTGAACCCCCAATTATTCTTAAAAATCATCTTTCAACTCCAGTGAACTTTATTTCAGCTGATGGAATAAAAACACTGAGCAAGTAAGACAAGTTAATCAAGCCTTAAATAAAGCTAAGAGAGAGAAAAGAAAACAAAAGTTTAAGGAAATACAAAAAGCATCGAACGCTGCTCGACGATCGCAGGCTCAGTGGTCGAATGAAGCTCAACGATCTGAGCATCCATCGTCGAACGCTGATCGACGTTTTCAATTTGATTTTCAAAATTATAATCAGAACCTTAGAAACCTTAATATGAATAGAAACCCTAGGTTTGTGGACCCATTAACTACATGGAGCATCCCACCTAGGAGATCTTACCCTTTAGGTTATAAACCCTAACCTGCTTATTCTTTCATTTCAAGTTTTCATTATGTAAAGAATAATGGACCCAAGGTTACCTGGGTGCACAATGTCTAATTGTCTATTCTGCAGGTGAAGACCTATCCATATACTAAAGACAAGTGGTATTTGGATAGTGGTTGCTCCAAACATATGACAGGGAACAAAGAAAATCTGTCAAAGTTCAAGGCCAAGCTTGGACCAAAGGTGATCTTTGGGGATTCTAGTTGTGGTCAAATAGAAGGATATGGTAGGATTACCATTGGAGCAATAACTTTCAAGAGGGTTGCATATGTAACTGGACTGAAGCATAATCTTATCTCAGTAAGTCAGTTATGTGATGCAAGATATCAGGTATCGTTCACTAACACTCTTTGTAATATTACTTTAAATAGTAATGTTGTGTTAGTAGGTATTAGACAAGGTAATATTTATTTAGTAGATTTTAATTCAACCCATTCTGAAATCTGCTTATTTAATGAAGTAACAAATAACAACACCTTATGGCATAAAAGGCTTAGCCATGTTAACCTCAAGAACATATCTAGGTTATCTAAATACAACCTTGTTATAGGTTTACCTTCTTGCCCCTACAAGAAGGAGAGCCTATGCAAGGCTTGTCAATTAGGCAAGCAAACCAAAAATTCCTTTAAATCTGTAAATAAAAGTGATTCACCTAGAATCCTGTATCTATTACATTTGGACCTTTTTGGCCCAATAAATGTATAGAGTCTAGGAGGGAAGTATTATACTTTAGTAATTGTAGACGACTTCTCTAGGTTCACTTGGGTGTTCTTCTTGAGAACTAAGGCTGATAACTTCAAAGTTCTTACAGATTTTCTACTGTGTGTGCAGACTGAGTATTCTACTCATGTTGCCTTGATCAGAAGTGATCATGGTACTGAGTTTGATTCTCTTCTCATGCAAGAATTCTGTGAGAAAGAAGGTATCAAACATAGATTCTCTACTCCTAGAACTCCCCAACAAAATGGGGTAGTGGAAAGGAAGAATAGAACCCTGATTGAAGCTGCTGGTACATTATTGGCAGATGCTAACATGCCTCTTTCCTATTGGGCAGAAGATGTTAGCACAGCTAACTATGTCTTGAACAGAAGTCTTATACACAAGCTTAAGAGTAAAACTCCTTATGAGTTTCTTAAAGGAAAGAAACCTAAAATAAATTATTTTAGAGTATTTGGTTGTGTAGTATACATTCGTAACAATAAAAAAGAATACCTTAGAAAGTTTGAAGCAAAAGCTTCAATGGGAATTTTTCTTGGATATTCCCAAGTAAGCAAAGCTTATAGGGTATTTAATAAATCAACTTCTAAAATTGAGGAATCTGTGCATGTGTCCTTTGATGAATCTCAGATGTTTTACAAGGAGAAGGAAACTTCCCCTTCCTCAAGTTCATTGCAGGTACCAGAATCTAGTAAAGATGTCACTCAAGAGATTCTCCATCTATCAACTCTTCATATCACTGATTCAGACAGTGATGAAGACTTTGCAGAAGCTGTTGCTGTACCACCAATAGTAGATCCAATTCCTCCTGAGGAATTAATCCCAACTGTTGCTGAAGATCACATCCCACCTGCTGATGTTGTCACACTTAGAGATCATCCTACATCTCAAGTGATTGGAGACATATCAGCTGGGGTTCAAACAAGACATCAATTAAGACAGGATGTGATGCATGCTTGTTTCCTTTCACAGATTGAGCCCCTCACCATTAAAGATGCTGAGCTAGATCCCCACTGGATCATTGCTATGCAAGAGAAACTCAATTAGTTTGAAAGATGTAAAGTATGGACTTTGGTTCCAAGACCTAAAGACCAACTGATCATAGGCACCAAGTGGGTGTTTAGAAACAAGTTGGATGCAAATGGAATTATTGTAAGGAACAAAGCTAGGCTTGTAGCTCAGGGCTACAGACAGGAGGAAGGTATAGATTATGACCAAACCTTTGCTCCTGTAGCAAGGCTAGAGGCAATAAGGATCTTTCTAGCCTATGCAGCCTATATGAAGTTTAAGGTCTTTCAAATGGATGTCAAAAACGCATTTCTAAATGGTAAGCTAAAGGAAGAGGTATTTGTTGAACAACCACCTGGATTTGTTTCTTCAACTCAGCCCTCACATGTTTTCAAGTTGCAAAAAGCTCTTTATGGACTCAAACAAGCACCCAGAGCCTGGTATGAAACTCTAGCTAATTTCCTGTTAGAGCACAACTTTGTTAGGGGAGTAGTTGATAGAACCCTTTTCGTCAAGCACCACAAGGACACAATCCTATTAGTTCAAGTGTATGTAGATGATATTATTTTTGGTTCCACTGATCCCAAACTGTGCAAAAAGTTCTCTGACTTGATGCATTCTAAGTTTGAGATGAGTAGTATGGGTGAGCTGTCTTACTTTCTTGGTCTCCAAGTAAAGCAAGATGCTGATGGCATCTTCATCTCCCAATCCAAATATGCCAAGGAATTGGTAAAGAAGTTTGGGATGGATGATGCTTCAGCAATGCATACAGCTATGGCTACTAATGTAGTTATAGATTCTGATGATCAGGGCAAGCCAGTTGATCAAAAGAATTATAGGGCCATTATTGGTTCCCTATTGTATTTAACTACAAGTAGGCCAAATATAATGTTTGCTACATGCCTATGTGCTAGATTCCAGGTCAACCCCAAGGAATCTCATTTGATTCTTCTCAAGAGAATCTTGAGATACCTGAAGGGATGTCCAAATTTAGGACTATGGTACCCAGCAGAATCAGAATTTGAGTTAATTGGATACTCTGATTCTGACTATGCTGGTCGTAGAGTTGATAGGAAAAGTACCTCAGGAACTTGTCAGTTCTTGGGAGAGAGATTGGTCTCTTGGTTCTGTAAGAAGCAGGCTTCTATCTCTACTTCAACTGCAGAGGCTGAATATATAGCAGCTGCTAGTTGTTGTTCACAGATCCTATGGATTCAAAACCAGCTTTTGGATTATGGGTACACACATAAGAACACAAAAATCATGTGTGATAGTACCAGTGCTATCTCGATTGCACAAAATCCTGTGCACCACTCTAGAACCAAGTACATTGAGATTAGACACCATTTCCTGAGAGATTGTGTGGAAAAGAACAAGATCAGCCTTGAGTTCATATCCACTGACCTTTAGAGAGGTGATATTTTCACCAAGCCCTTAGATGAACAGAAGCATCTGTTCTTTTTGGTTAAACTAGGCATGATTAATGGAAAAGACTAAGTGTGACGTCTGCCTTTGTTGAAACCTGTTTGAAGATCATCGAACGATGTTCGAAGATAGTCGATCGGATCAAGCCTATTGTCGACCTATGGTTGATGATGGCTTATCTGCTTGAAGATCGTCGACCGACGTTCGAAGATCGTCGAACAGGTCGAGCCTATCGTCGATCTATGGTTGACGACAGCTTGTTGTTTGTGAAGACAGAAATAGTCGAACGATTGATCGACTACTCTGCTTCAGGAACGATCGTCGAACGACCGTTCGACCATCGTCTCCAGTATCTTTTAAAATAGATAGACGATTGCTGGTTTAATATAAAACCAATGGTCGACCTAGGTTAAGAGATCGTTTTTTTTATCGTCGATGGAGAGCGTCTTCTCGCATTCCGTCTTTCTGCTTGCTCCCTGTCTCGCGATTTCTGCCGTTTCGCCTTCGCCGTCTCTCTCGCCTTCTACAACCCCTTCGATGGCGATTGCTCCAGCCCTCCTGTCCGTGGTGAAGTTCGATGCTGGTTTAAGCGTGGACTTTGATTCTTTCAGCTGCTGTGAGTCTGCGATAGTGGAAATCCTCAACCTCTGCAAAGATCAAGGATTGGAAAAGTTCATGACCACAAGAATAAAGATAAACATCCAGGAGATTAAAGAATGGGCGTTCACTTCATCCTCCAATGACGACTCTATGACCGGAACGATAGGCGGAGAAGAGGTAATTTTGACTCCCGCCGTTTTAACTGGAATTTTTGGATTATTGAATGGGGAAGAGGATTATGAGCAAGATACCCCAGAATTTGGGAGAATGTTGACTGAATTAGGACATGCCGACGGCATTCCTTCTAAGCTGCTAAAGGTGAACTTTTCGTTGAAGATAAAGTTCCTTGCTGAACTCATCGGAAAAGTGCTTCTGGGAAAGCACTCTGCCCATGATAATATAACCAGGCAATAGTTTGCCCTGATGTGTGCCATCGTGAACAAGAAGCAGATTAACTGGGCAGGAGTTTTTTTTGATTTGATAAGGAAAAAGAATAGCAAGAAGGAAGTCACCCTGGGTAGGGTGCTTGGGATATTTCTAAAAGAGAAATATCCCCATCTGTTGGTTTCAGTTTCTACATCCATCAATGCCAGCAAAAAGATGGACCCAACCCTGTTCGTCAAGTGGAAAAGGAGCTTTCTGAAGCCCGCTCCAGCAGGGGTAGCTCCAGTTGCATCTGAGAGCACAAGGACTGCTTCAGTCACTCCCCTCCTTCAAGAAGCAGGCTCAGCCAATCTCTCCTTTCCATCCACTTCTTCTGCATTACCATCCACTGAAGTGCCACCATCTACTTTAGTTCCATCTACTTCAGTTGAAGTTCCATCTTCTGCATCTCATCTTCTTGATTCTTCTACAATTCTCCATGCATCACCACCAGCATCTCCACTCCCTTCTCATCTTGCTAGGATATCTCATCCTAGTTTTGATTTATTGGCTTCTGAGCTATCCACTCCTCCTCAGTCACCAATTCTTCATTCAGATCATATTGATCTTCTTGCATCCACCCATCATTCTCCAGTTCACTCTCCATCTCATCAAGAATACACCATCCCTGCTGTTCATCCATCTACTGTGATTCCCCCACCTTCATTTGAAATCACCCCAGCCTTCATCTCAAGCATATTGGAGTTAATTACTCCTTCAATCAAAATCATGATTGAAGAAGCAATTGCTCCCCTTGTATCCTCCATCTCTTCCGTGACTACCTCCATCCAAGCCCTCTCCAAATCTACTGAGCCCTCTTCATCTAGGGGCATGGTTTCAGTTTCCACTGAAATCAGGCAGGGGGAGATGCTCTATGAAGATTCCTCTGAACTGCCCCTGGCCTCTCTTCCAGCAGATCCTCCAGCAGACACAGAAAAAGAGATAGAAGAAACAGTACCTCCTCTGTCTGAAAAAGATATTTCCGATGCTATAATGAAAACTGAATTTGTTGTCAATGTCTGCCTAGAAGAATTCTCCACTCCCTTAGTTGCCCTCTACCTAGAAGGAGTCATTACCTCCTTTCTAGATGAATTATGGGAGTTAGGACATTCTAAGGAAAATCCTGAAGGTAATTCTTTTACTCAGTTTCTAGACTTGATAACTGACATGTTAGTATGGAAATACCTAGAAGGAATGATACAATTTCATTTAGCAAATTTGTGTTCATGATACTACAGATATAGTGGAAGAAGTGTTAGCTGTCCAAGAACTTGTTCATCAACCGGCTCCAGAAGTTCTAGCTGATCCAGAAGCTGCTGTTCAAAATCCTGAGTCTGCTCTACCAGCTCAGTTAGCTGTGCAAGAAGAACTGGTCTCCATGACAGTTACAGATGAACAAGAGAATGTTTCAGAAATTCAAGTGGAAAAGTCTACAGTCTGGGATGACACCCCAGGACTGGATCTAGACACTCTTCTGGCACAGGATGCCTTAGAAGAAGAGTTAGAAAAAGCTGCTTTAAAAGAGAAAGAAAAAGCTGTGCAAGAAGCGTTTGATCCTTATGATCTTCCTCCTTCATCAAACTCTGAGGATGAGGATGATTCTGATGACTCTGAAGAATCCAAGAGAAAGAAATCTGCCAAAAAGAAAAGAAAAGTTGTGGCTCCTCCTCCTCCAAACCCTGACAATGATATTCCTTATTATATCTTAAAAGGAATAGATCCCAAGTCCAAAGAGTTTCAGCATTGGATGGGATTCTCAAAGAATCAGCAAAAGTTAAGAAAGAAATCTAAAAGGTATGACAGTCCTGCTCCAAAATGGACCCCTAGAGATCCTCCTCCTCCACCTCCCAGTGCAGGAGCTTCTGGCAATTTGTCTGCAAACCCTTCTGCCCCGTCTGCTAGGTTTACTCCATCCCAATCTTCTCAAAGGAAAAGCAATCAAGGATATCAAGGCAGATCGCAATCTGGATACCAAAGGCATGATGCTGATGCAAGAGAACAAGTGAAGGAGGTAGTTTATCAGAAACCAACCTTTTCTCCTCCTCCTTCCAAAGAAACCAAGAGCATATCTTCTTCAAAGCCAGATCATGCAAAGAAAACTGTTTCAAAAGGTAAAAGAGATATTTTCTCTGAAAAATCGAGTAAGAAATTTGCTGAGTTTGCTTCTCCTTCTTCTCTAGTTATTCAGGAAAATAAAGAGCCAGCTGAAAGCCTGTTAGATCTTTCTGTTAAATTTAAAGCTGTGAAACCTGTAGATCCAACTTGTGAAAATATGTATGAAAGTCAAGAGCTTGATCCTGATTTCAGGATGGCTAGATTTCTTGAGCTAGTTGGATCAGCCCAGATTAGAAAAGCTAAAGCTGAAGGAAAAGATACTACAGGATTAACGACAATGTCTAAATTCAGAAAGAAGGAGCTTGATAAATTCCAGGTTAGACTTGAGGTATTTGACCCTTCAAAATATATGAAAAAGCATCCTGAAGCAGTTGTTTCAAGGACATCAGAATCTAGAATTATTGGAGAGCAAGATCTAAAGCTATCGAAGAAAGAAGCTTTAGACCCTTTCAGGAAAATTTCTTTTATTCCTAGTTCCTCTAAATCTAAACCAAATTCTGAAGCTTCTTAAATTTCATTGATTGACAGTTATTTATTTGTCTGTTTGATTGATGTTATCTGCTGCTTAGATATTTCCCTTTCTGTATTTTATTTATTTCCAGTAGTTTGTTTTGTGTGTTTTTGTTGTTGAGAGACTTAACTCAAATAGGGGGAGATTGTTGGTACCCTAGTTTGGATTTGAGTTCAGTCTTCTCTTTTAGTCTCTTGACCCAAGATTTATCTATGGTCAAAGGTTAGTTGTTTAGTTAGTTTGCTCTAGTTTTAGAGTTGTCATTTATCTAGATGAAAATTTGGTTAAGTTATTTTTGGTTCGATTATGGTCGAACGCCGCTCGACTATCGTCTATCGACCGTTCGACGATCGTCTATCAGTTGGTCGACGTTTGTCTGTCAGCAGATCGTCTTTCTCTGAGTTAGTTCAACTCTTATTAGCTCGACGTTCTGTGGAATCTGCCTCGCCGATCGTCGAACCCCGCTCGACTTCTTTTGACCAGACAGATTTCTTGATAGTTCGACTATCTGCTTGGATAGTTCAACTATCTGATAGTTCGACTATCTGTTTGATAGGTCGACTATCTGTGTTTCTTGATAGTTCTACTATCTGCTTGGATAGTTCAACTATCTGATAGTTCGACTATTTGTTTGATAGGTCGACTATCTGTGTTGCTTGATAGTTCGACTATCTGTCTTGATAGGTCGACTATCTGTTGTGTTTGATAGTTCGACTATCTGCTTGGATAGTTCAACTATCTGATAGTTCGACTATCTGTTTGATAGGTCGACTATCTGTTTTCTTTGATAGTTCGACTATCTGTTTGATAGGTCGACTATCTGTTTTCTTTGATAGTTCGACTATCTGTTTGATAGGTCGACTATCTGTTTTGTTTGATAGTTCGACTATCTGTTTGATAGGTCGACTATCTGTTTTCTTTGATAGTTCGACTATCTGTTTGATAGGTCGACTATCTGTTTTCTTTGATAGTTCGACTATCTGTTTGATAGGTCGACTATCTGTTTTGTTTGATAGTTCGACTATCTGTTTGATAGGTCGACAATCTGTTTTCTTTGATAGTTCGACTATCTGTTTGATAGGTCGACTATCTATTTTGCTTGATAGCTCGACTATCTATCTTGATAGGTCGACTATCTGATAGCTCGACTATCTATTCTGATAGGTCGACTATCTGCTGTGGTAGTTCGACTATCTGCTTTGATAGTTCGATTATCTGTATCGTTCGACTATCTGTTTGATAGGTCGACGATCTCTGTGCTTCGGTTGACGATCTTTGAGGGTCGTTCGACGTTCTGCTGTATGTCTTTAGTAATTTTGTCTCTTTCTATGCTGTAATTTATTACATATTTATTTGGCATATTTTATAAAAGATTATTTCAGTAAAATTATGCTATCATTTCTAAGCAATACTTGCTTGCTTCTTTATGCATAAGTTAAGCTTTTCTCTGATAAAGTTGTTTGTCTTATTAGTTGGCATATCCTGTTGCTTTATCTGCCATGCTGTCCTTTATAGCCGTTAGACTCAAAAAGTCTTCTCTAGCCGTAAAGAGTTTCTTCTGATGTGACTTTCTCTAGTATTCTTTTATCAGATTTATTTGCAGCTTCTTAGAAAGCTTTATCCTCGTATAGAATATCTGTCTGCAGGATTTGTTTTTGCTTTATGCTATTTGCAGCCCAGTTTGCAGATTCCAGAAGAAGACAAGATTCAAACTCAAATTAGAGCCATTGTAAAGGCCCATATATAAAGAGTTTCTTTTGAAAGGAGAACATAATACATATACACAAGAACTTACAGATATACATAGCAGCATAGAGAAAGAGAAAAAGCAAGAAAGTTCTACAGCTCTCAGAAATTCACATTCAACTGAGAAGATCAAATCTCTTCAGCATTCTTCTTCATCATGAGTTCATCCTGCTCACAGGAAGACTTTCACTCAGAGGCTTTTAGAAGAAGAAGAAGAAGAAAGGAAGCTGATTGAAGAAGAACATTCATTCAACCATCAAGAGTCTTCTTCAAGCTTCTCCTTCAGAACCCCAAGACAGTTCTTTGTCTTAGTTCAGAAGAGTTCCTGCACCCTGAAGCAAGACTCCTTCCTGGATATTCTCTAAGCCAGGGGGAGCCTTGATTCTTTAGAGCTTTCTAGCTCTGTGCAATCCACTAGCTTCTCTAATCTGTTTTAACAATAGAGAAGATCTTTTAACTCTCTCAACCTCCTGTATAAAGGGTTATTACTCCCTTCAAAAGTAAACCTTGGTGGCAGGGCACCTGATCAAAAAACCTATGTTGGATTTTGAGCTCCTGATCAAAAGCTCAAAGGGTCTACTTGATCTACCTGAAGCAGATCAGTTGGTGGCAGTGCACCTGAACAAAAACCTATAGTGGATTCCTACCAGGGTGGTAGAAGAGTGGACGTACCTATTTAGATGGAACCACTATAAAATTTCTTGTGTTGTCTGTGCTGCTTATTTAATTTATTGCACTGTGGCTGTGAGTAGAAATAACTAGGATTGCTAGTTGCTGTGATAGGATCCCAAGCTTAACTGTATTACAGTTAGCTCTCTCTTGTGCACTACACTTTGTGTTAGGCTCTAGGGTTATCAATATCTATAAACTCATTCCGCAAATTAACTCTAAGGGAGTTGAGTAAAGTGTCGTAATTTTTGAATACTCTATTCACCCCCCCTCTAGAGTTGTATCTATCCTCATTTTCACCATACCAACCTGTCCAGATGGGCTTCACACAACATGCCTATTTCATACTACACATTTTCGGATCTATATGCAAGACTCACTAGGGATTTCATGAATCAACCCAAAGGAATTCCCTCGATTCTCCACCTTTTGGTGGGGGATTCCATGCATATGTCAAAAGAAGGACTTCACTTGTCCAAGAAGGAAGACCGTTACCCTTGTAGTTCTCTTCGGAGCCATGATCGTGATCTTTGATCTGGATGTAATTTATCGTCACAACTTCCTCTCCGTGGATCTAGCATCGACTCGCGATTCCAATCACAGGCACACCTTGGATGGATCTCCATAAGAGTTCCTGGGCATTCCTCCTCTTCCCTCTTAAGAAGTAAAGAAGAGAAAGTATAAGAGAAGATGAGAATAAAATCTCAAGCCTATCCTTTATACAAAAGATACCGTCGCACGGTAACTCCTATCATCGCGCGGTAACACAGGCGGTAACCGCTTTGACCAGCCGGCGCCGCTATCTAGAGCTATCTCCCTGCAATAACTCTTTAGCACCTGACGGTAGACTAGTTACTCGAGAAATCCTTTCGACATTCATCGAGAGGCAAGCCCGACGCTATAACTCCTATCGTCTGGCAGTAGTGAGCTCGACGATTCCTCGAAAGCATTCAGTGGTCTCATCGAAGGCATTTGCTGTCGCGGTGCGATAGCTTCCTATCTCCAGGTGGTAAAAACCCGAGCCCTGAGTCTTTTAGTTCACTAAGCTACCGCCTGCGATAATACTATCGTCGTGCAATAGCCTCCAATGACCACTAATCCTTTTGGGGTGTTACATCCTCACTCTCAGACTCCTCAGATGACTCGGACACAATCTCAGCTGGTGTAATCGTAGGCTCTATCACGATGGGGATTGTAGCTTAGAGAGGGAACTCAATACTAGGGTGATCTAACACAACGCTAGCAGAGCATATAATATGCAACGGGATACTCTCACAGATCGGAATTATATCATCCCATACATCATCTTCCAAATCACTAGGTATCTCATCAATGTCAGAATCATCAGAATCGTCGGGCACTATCGTACATGACGGAATACTCTCATCTAACTGGTCATCCACAGAGTCAAGATATACCACATCTACATCAGAATCCTCAGGGGTATCATACACAATCTCAGGAGGCTTAGACGTCGAATCTAACGGAGGCAATGCCCTAGTAGTAATATCGTTCGAGCCCAAAACATAGGGCCTAAACTGCTTATTGTCCCTAAAGGTGGGAGTAGGCACACTTTGGGTAGTCCTACCTTTGTGGGGAGAGGATCTAGCCTGAGGCATATAGTCACTCCTATAAGCAGCTACGGGTCTAGTACCATAACTATACGCGCTCACGGTTATGGTGCTATTAGTACAAAGGTAGTCGGGGTCAAATTGAAAGGTAAGAAGGCTACGCATTTGCGGCCAAGCATATTGATAATTACCCACACGACGCTCTTCGTTTAACCAAAACAACTAGGCTTGACCTACTAATCTCTCTCGGGCGATGATAACCTTTTGGTGGTCATCTCATTCGTGACAATAAAAATAAGTTTTCATTTCCTTAAGTCAGTCCCTAAAAATTTGAGGACTCCCATAACCTTCATAAGTGGATACCTGTCTTCTAGTGTCAGGAAAAGTGTGGGGACAGTTGGTATTCCTCTGATATGTAGGCAAGGCTGGGGTGTGATTAGCCATGACTTTAGCATACAAATAGTCTAATCGGGAAGCATATACGTCATAGACCATATTCAGTGGGGACCGAAGAGACTAATCTACTCGGATCTTGTGCGCTTACAAAAAATAAATAAATCTGACAAATATAATCTAAGAAAGACGGATTTGTTCTCCCTTAATAACTAGTGTAGTAAAATACTTTTTTAATTTTCTTGATGAAAATAATATGGAGATTATTAATATATTTTTTACTTTATTTTTTTTGCAGAAAAATAAAAGTTTTAGGCTGCTATTTGCAGACAAGAAATAAATTTTTTTGTGTTTTTTTTACAACAAATCGTGCAAGACAAGTGCGTGTTTACGTACTAAGAATAGGGGGAGGGTGATAATTAGGAAATTGACACAACCTCCCTCTAATACCAAATTGATACCGGCCAATGGTTTTGACAGGATAATCACTATGCGCTCTTCAATTCGAACAATTAAACTAGATACGTAGCTTGCGATATCTCTCTAATTACGCTACCGTTGAACTCAAAAACTAGGGCACAAACTTTAACAACGTAAAACGCAAAGGGTCGCAACCCATTTTAGTAGATTAAACAAGGGCTATAGGCCAATGTTAGCTCAAGCGAATAGGACCTACACGATCCAAACAATTAGCTATTCAAATTAATTTTATCCGCAAGCTTTCACAAAACCAACAAGAGAGGATCCAGACTAAAATAGCGATTTAAACAAAGTCCAAAATCAATCCTAAAATTAATAAATATGTGGTAGACCAAAATCACTTGAAATCAAGGAGAAATCAAGGATAATGAACCCGATTTCTACTACCATTCATGAGATCTACTCGATCCAAGTTATACGAAAATATTTGGATAGATAAACGCTTGCAAATTCAGATTTTATTAAGCACTATTTTCAATATAAATCCGGACTAAATACTAGCCTCCTAATCCACCAACTCTCACAATAATAAAGATGAAATCACTCAAGGGAGGTTAGAAATTCGTTACCCAATCCCAAGAAATCTGTCCACAAAGACGGGTGGAGGAAGCACTCAAACACGGTGGTTGCAATCTACTTCCACGCAAGTCCACGGAACCGCACCGGATGATGAAGTCGCAAGCCGTTTTTTCGTTGCAAAAACCCTTGAAGATGGTGTTACCTTGATGGCCGAATATATATATTGGGAGGAAAGAGAAAAGGTGGTGGGATTTTGGCCAAGGTGGAAGGAGGGGCTACTCGGGTTTCGGGTGGTGATGGAGTGGGCTGGTCTGGTTTGTGAGTGAGAGGGCTATTCGGTTATTTTTTGATGGAGGTTGGTGATCGGGTTGGGTGGTGGATGAGGGAGGCCGAGAGAATGAAAGGGAGAGAGAGGGTGGCGGCTTGGAGGATGGTCGAACCCTAGGGTGATGTGGTAGTCGGGTTTGGTGAAGAAAGAGAAGGGCTGATGGTGAAGACACTTGAGGAGTGAGGAGGAGGAGGAGAAGAGGAGGTCAGGTATTGAGAGGGAAAAAGGGGGTTGCTGGCGGCCAAGTGGAAGAGGTGAGAGGAAGGGCCGAATTTCTAAGAGGGAAGGAGGGGGAAATTCAATTTGATTTCTAGGTTTTCAATTTCTTATTCTTCTTGATGAAATTATCAATAACAAGGCCTTATATAGGCTACACCATTCAATCTCCATCACACAAAATAAAATAAAACTTAGATGGTTATAGGCACTCATCATAACATGAAATAACAATACAAATAGGATAATTGCATAGAAATAAAATTCATGAAAATAAAATGCATAAAATAAAAAATGCTTAAAAATAATAATGCTTAAAAATATATGATTATAAATATTTATTTTATAATCATATATTTTATATGAGGGTAACAGCGATGGCGGACGGCGTGCAAAACATGTAGCGGCGTTGACATTGAATGTCGCGGTAGCATCCCATCTTCAGGCTTGCGGCAACGATCGTCCCAATCAACAAATTCTCTATGTTGGGGATCAAAGGCCGCCTCAGCAACGTCATCATGAACCAGTGGCAGGACAGCGTCGCCATCAGAGGAAGACTGAGAAGGCCCTTACTATTTTGCTGATGTTTATGGATGATATGTTGATTGTCGGTGATGACAAGTCAAGCATTGTCGAGCTAAAGAAAGATTTTAGTAAGTCCTTTGAGATGAAGGACTGGGGACTAGCAAGGAAGATCATAGGGATGAAGATCACTAGAGTCAGGAGTGTAGGTCAGTTGTGGTTATCTCAGGCTAAGTATGTGGAGAAAGTGCTGAAGTGGTTCATGATGGAGAAGGCCAAGCCAGTTGCTTCTCCGTTGGGTCAACACTTCAAGCTAACTAGCTCTCAGTATCCTTCATCTGAGAAGGAAGTGGAGGAGATGAGCCAAGTACCCTATATATCTGCAGTGGGGAGTTTGATGTATGTTATGGTCTGCACAAGGCCAGACATGGCTAAAACAGCGGGGATAGTGAGCAAATACTTAGCGAACCCAGGGAGGATCCACTAGGATGTTGCGAAGTGGATACTCTGATATCTTAGAGGTATCTTTGGCTACTTTTTTCAGTATGGTGCAGGGTCTCCGACACTTGTTGGGTACTCTAATTCAGATATTTCTAGAGATGTTGACTCTAGGAGATCCACTTCGAGGTTTGCTATTACTAATATAGGGGGAGCAGTGTTGTGGCAGTCAAGGTTGTAGAAGTGTAAGGCATGATCAACTGCAGAGGTGGAATACATCTCTATGACAGAGGCATCAAAGGAGATCTTGTGGATGAAGAAGTTAATGTTAGAATTTGGACTCCAGCAAGAGGTATTCATTGCTTTAAATGATAGAGTGATATTTTTCTTGCCAAGAACCCCGTCTACCACTCCAAGACAAAGCACATTTATGTGAGATATCATTAGATTAATGATGTTGTCGAGGAGAAGCTGCTGAAGTTGCAAAAGGACTGCATAGATGAAAATCCTTCAAACATGATGATGAAGGTTGTGACAAAGGATACGCTTGGGTTTTGCCGATCATTGATAGGCATGATGTCAATTTGAATATGGAATGCCTGGAACTCCTCTTTATGGTATGGAGGGGGAGTTTATTGGGGTCCAACCCCTAAAAAGTCGGAGGACTCAGAAATCAGATCAGAACTGGGAGGGGATGGGTTCCCTTTGTGTTGAACACGGAGATACCATCGTGTTTACATGACGATACCGTCGTGTTTGCACGACAATATTTTCGTGTGTGTGGTTGTCTGCTAGGTGTCACTTTTTTGACTCCATATTGCTCTATAGAACGATGATTGTTGCGTAAAAGGGCGCAATTTCAACTATCTGATTGTTTGGGGCTAAATCTAAGGGCTAAGATAGCCTCGGCCTTTTACCCTAAATAGTGCTCAACCTATTCCAGGAGGATTAACTTCAAATTTCCAAGCCATCAAAAATAGCTCTTTTTTGGGGACAGAGGTTTTTTCTCCATTATTGCTGATGGAAGAGTTCTTCAGAAGAAGAATAGAAGTTTCTCAGATCAGTACCTAATCTTCGATGTAAGGGTATTTTTGCTCTATTTGTCGTCTTCAGGTGCCTTAGGGGTTTTGAAGAGAGATCTAGAGTTTGTGACCCTTCTTTCTTCACGAGAGAAGTTTTCTACTGAGATCTGAGAGGGGATTAAATGTGTGAATTCAGACGGGATCTGAGTTGGGCATACTTAGTGTTTTTATGTTGTAATCCTTATTGTTATTTATAGTGGATTATTCTTGTGTCCCTCCCCATGATTTTTCCCTTATTGATTTGAGAGAGAATTTTCCACGTAAAAGATTGTGCAATCTGATTGTTGTTGAAATTTTTGAAGTGAAAGTGGCGGCCTGGGCAGACTGCCCGCGCGGACTGGGCGAACAGAAGTGGCGACTAGCCAGGTCGGGAAGGTTCAGCGTCAGCTTGTTCCCAAATTATAACCGGGCAGATAGGATGTTTATCTGAGGGAGCTGCGGACTCTTCTGGAGTTCGCCAAGTCCGGCTTGTTGCGGACTCTTCTGAATCTCGTGAGATCGGCATGGTTTGTGCCTTAGTCTTGTTTTGGTGGTTCGGTTTGGTGATGACCGCGGAGTTCGTCAGATAGTGCGGACTGGTGTTGGAGTTCGCCGATTAGAGCGGACTGGTGGTGAGTCCGCTGGTTTGGAGTTTGCGCTGTGGACTTGGTGGTGTAGACTAGTGCTCAGTCCATAGAGTTCATCGGTTAGTGCGGTCTGCTTTTTTATCCGCCGAGTTTGGCAACTTGGCTAAGCCTGCTTTGTGCTCTAGCTACGGGCTCAGAGTGTGCGGACTGGCTATCTATCTGGCAGCTTGACTAAGCGGGATCTTGCCTTAGTCTCGGGTTGTGGATGTGCGGACTAGAGTAGTGTCTGCAGGTTGTTCCGGACTGGTGGTTGTGTCTGTAGCGTCCGCGGGTGTGGCGGACTAGTCTTGGTTCTGGCCTTAACTGTGTTCAAGGCGGATAGGCTTGTTCGGCGTCATGTGCGACCTTGGCGGACAGTTTTTGTGTTCGCACTATACGGACAGATTTTGTGCTAGCTGCGAGATGGGTGGTGATCCTATCAGTTAGGGTGGCGTCCACACTCCTCTCCACACCGATAAATATGTCCCCCCGTCACATCAACAGTAGAACCGATGAACATTACATGAGCTTGGTTGGTTGCTGCGGATAGGTTTTTGTATCCGCGCGGTTTGAGAAGTTAACTGGGGTTTGCTGCTATTGATTGTGCGGATAGCGCTGAGAAGCCAGAGACTTGGTTTTGACTTGCGTCAGGGATCAATGCGGATTATGCGGATACAATCGACGGTTAGCAGTAGGTCGCGGCTTGCGACTGGACGGTCTTCTCATCAGCAATCTTTATCAGTTCAATAAGGTTGTCCGCTTCTGGCGGTCTGTCTGTTTAGTTCAGCAATAGTTGTTTGCAGTTTATCTGGCGGCTAGGCGATCTCGCGGTTAGGCGGCTTGTAGATAGCAGACAGAGTACTTCGGCTTGGAATAATGGGGTGTCCATGCGGTTAGGTTGCGATCTGGCGACTTGACGGCTTCAGCGGACTCATTAATTCTGTTCGGGAGAGTCGGTGGTTACTATTTGTATCCGCGCTGCTAGGTTTTTGCCTTGTTTTTTTTTCTTTCATCGGGTACATTAATGAATCATGTCTCGACACGTGCCTCGCACTGCAAAGAAGATTGATAGTACAAGATTTACTTGCTCTTATATTTGCTTATGGTTTATTTAACTTGGTTTTATTGAGTGTTCTTGCGACCTGGTTTCCCGTTTTCTACATTTCACAAATTTTTACATGGTATCAGAGAGAATAGAGATTTGAGCAGTAATCAACTGCATAACTTGTTCTTCTATTTGCTTCTGGTTTATTTGGCTTTGTTTGGTTGAGTGTTTTTGTGACCAGATTTCTCATTTCTGCATTCACAAATTTTTACAATTGTGTGTGTGATTTCTGCGCTGGATTGTTTTTCTTGTGTGTTTGTTGTGATTTTATCTTCTGTGGTTCTGGATTGTGCAAGTGTAGTGAGATATGTTGGTTTGAGCTGGTGTTGACCCGGTCAACTTGCTTATTTTGTTTTATATATGCTTTTTTATTATTGTGTCATGTATGGCGGAGGAGAGAGAGAACATTTATGGTGGATGCAGAGTTGTCCACGTGGAGAGTTTGTATTGGTTTGTATTGCCTATATATATAGGCTTGTACATTTTGTTTTAGAAGGCTGAAAAAAAAAACCTTTCCCCTTTTCATTGTCTCCCGCAGGAGAGAGAGAGTGAGAGAGTAATTGAAAGAGAGAGAGAAACAGAGCTCACGGGAGAGAGCGAGAGAAATAGAGAGAGAGTGAATTAACAGGAGAGAGAGAGAAGCGAGAGAGAGAAAGTGAATGAGAGGACTTAGCGCAACCAACTCGACCAAAAGCCCGGACTGATGGAGGACGCCGCAACTAATCTTTATATCAAAGGTCCTCGGGCGGATCCACGGGGCAGCCAGTTAAGCCATTACCGCATAGCACCGCAGCGCGGGGGCAATTCCGGACCGCAGCCCCAACAATCCCCCCCCCCCCTCGGAAATGACCCCGGGGTTTCGAACCCGCAACCTCCCTCTAATACCACTTAAGAGGACTTAGCGCAACCAACTCGACCACTTGAGAGGACTTAGCGGATCCACGGGGCAGCCAGTTAAGCCATTACCGCATAGCACCACAGCGCGGGGGCGATTCCAGACCGCAGCCCCAACAGTGAAGTAGCGGGAGAGAGGTAAAGCGAGAGATAGAGAGAAAGTGAAGTAGCGAGAGAGAGAGAGAAGCGAAAGAGAGAGAGAGAGAGAGGATATTTTCCCGCAGGAAATATCTTAGCCTCTCGTCATTGTTGCTCTCGCCGGAGCGAGTCGTGCTGGAGGAGTTCTCGTCGGAGCCATCTCGCCACCCTAACTCTAGCCCGTTGGAGCTCGCGCCATCATCTTACCGGAGTAGTGGTGAGTGGTGGTCTCGCCGTGGTGGTGTGAAGCTCGCCGGAAGCTCTCGCAAGAAGCTCTCGCCATCAACAGGGTTCTCGTCGAAGTGTTTTTTAGTGGAGTAGGAGCGCTATCGTTTCCAACACCTGGTATCAGAGCGAGGTTGCGACCCTTGAAGTAGTTCGGAAGGTTTGAAGTGAAAAGAGATGGAGACAGGAGGAGCGATGCCGGGGCAAGTCCCCAAGTTGACGAAGACCAACTACGGCAATTGGAGTATCCAGATGAAGGTGTTGCTCACCTCGAAAGAGCTATGGGAAGTAGTCGAGGACGGCTATGAAGAGCCTGATGCTGAAGCAGAGGCGGCATTGACCAACGCGCAGAGGACGGCGTTGAGGGAAGCGAGAAAGAAGGATAAGAAGGCGTTGTTCACGTTATACCAAGGAGTGGATGAAGTTACTTTTGAGAAGATCTCAGAAGCTGTGAGCTCAAGAGAAGCATGGGAGGTGTTGCAACGCTCCATGCAAGGAGTAGACAAGGCGAAGAAAGTAAAGTTGCAGTCCCTCCGGGGTGAGTATGAAATGTTGAGGATGCAGGCCACGGAGAAGGTCGGAGACTTTGTGACCCGTCTGCAGATGCTCACAAACGAGATGAAGAGAAACGGAGAGACGATAGATGATGTGAGTCTCATGGAGAAGCTCCTGAGGGCCATGTCAAGGAAGTTCCGACATATGGTGGCGGCAATCGAGGAGTCGAAGGACCTCACCCAGATGACCGTAGAATAGCTTGTAGGCTCATTGCAAGCTCATGAGTACAGAATGCAGCAGGATGATGACGAAGCAAGTGGCTTGGGAAAAGCACTCCAGACCCAGTTGAACTTTGGGGAAAGCTCAGGAAGATGAAGCGGCCAGCATGACCGAGGTCACCAAGGCAGAGGCTGAGGTAGAAGAGGAGGTAGAGATCAAGAAAGGAACCAAGGTTTCCAAAGAGAGGCGGAGCGACCTCAAGGAGGTTGGCAAGAAGGAAGAGGCCGAGGAAGGGGCCGAGGAAGAGGCCGAGGAGATATGTCCCAAGTACAGTGTTACAACTGTAACAAATTTGGGCATATGAGCTATGACTGTTGGGCTCCCAGGAAGAGAGAGGAAGCCAACCATTATGCGGAGGCTAGGAAAAATGGGAACAATGCTGGGGGTGGAGACCCAATGATGTTCTTAACCTACTGAGGCGTGGAAGAAGGAAGGAATGAAGTGTGGTACCTTGACACAGGAGCGAGCAACCACATGTGTGGAGATAAGGAGATGTTCTCTAACCTTGAACCCAGTGGGGGTGAAGTTAGCTTTGGGGATGCTTCGAAGATTTCTTTGGAAGGAAAGGGCCTGGTGGTAGTGAAACTGAACGGGGAGAGAGTACACTTGAATGATGTGTACTACGTGCCAGGGTTGAAGGATTAGGCAGTTAGTGGAGAGAGGCTACTATGTGCAGATGAAGGATGGGTCTCTGGCAATGAAGAATGATCAAGGTAAGGAGGTAGTGAAGGTGAAGATGACGACAAACCGTCTCTTCACGCTGAAGATGGATGCTGAAGAGACGGCTTGTCTCGCGAAAACAAAAGAAGAGGAAGAAGCATGGCTATGGCATCATAGGATGGGCCATTTGGGCTTCACAGGGTTGAAGCTACTATCCCACTCCAAGATGGTGGCAGATCTGCCTATGATCTCCCCTCCACAGAAGGTGTGTGAGGCATGCACGAAGGGGAAGCTCAAGAGGCAGACATTCGAAGGATGAAAGTCCTGGAGAGCAAGGCGGCAACTTGAACTGGTTCACTCGGACATTGCGGGTCCGTTTGAGACCACCTCAATAGGCGGAAGCAAGTAGTACATCACCTTCACGGATGACTATAGTCGAAAGTGTTGGGTGTATTTTCTGAAAGAGAAGTCTGAGGCCCTTGACAAGTTCAGGGAGTTCAAGGCGATGGCCGAGAAGGAGAGTGGACAACCTTTGAAGCTGCTAAGGACAGATCGAGGTGGGGAGTACACCTCGAGGCTGTTTGACAATTTCTGCAAGGAGAATGGAATATCACACCAACTGACAGCAGCATACTCACCGCAGCAGAACGGTGTGGCAGAGAGAAAGAACCTCACCATCATGAACATGGCGAGGAGCATGGTGAAAGAGAAGGGGCTACCGAAGATGTTCTGGGTGGAAGGAGTGCAATGTGTGGTGTATCTACTGAACAGATGCCCCACAAAGAGCATGAAGTTCAAGACGTCGTTTGAAGCATGGAGCGGCTGGAAGCCAAGTGTGAAGCACCTAAGGGTCTTCGGGTGTATAGCTCATGCTCACATCCCGGACCAGAGGAGGAAGAAGCTCGATGACAGGAGCGAGAAGTGTATCTTCGTGGGCTATGCTCCGGAGAGCAAGGCGTACAAGTTTTACAACCCGGTGACTGGGAAGGCCATAGTCTCGAGAGATGTGGTGTTTGAAGAAGACAGCTGCTGGAGCTGGGATGAGGAGACAAGGAACATGAAGGGGGTGTTCTTTGAAGATAAGGAAGAAGGTGGTCATGAAGCGGAAGCTGAGGTTGGTGGAGTTGAGCCACCATCACCACCGAGTGGGAGTTAAGGGGGAGCTTCTACCCCCTACTCAAGTGGAGCAAGTACAAACGGAGGAAGTCCTAGTGGAGCGAGCACTAGCCGGGGCAGCTCTGACCGTCCTCAACCTAGAATGAGGAGGTTGGAGGAGATTTACGAGGAGACGGCACCGACACTTAACATTTCTCTTTATATTGTTTGTTGGCAGATTGCGAGCCGCACTCCTACGACAAAGCTGCCCAGGAGAAATCATAGAGGACAGCGATGGATGCCGAGATAGCTTTCATAAAGAAGAATGACACTTGGAGGCTGGTTGATCCACCCGCAGGCCACAAACCCCTCGGGGTGAAGTCGGTCTACAAAGTAAAGAAGAACAAGGATGGAGCTGTGGAGAAGCACAAGGCTAGGCTCGTGGTGAAGGGCTACAGGCAAGTCCAAGGAGTGGACTACGACGAGGTCTATGCCCCAGTGACGAGGATTGACACCATCAGGTTGATCATCGCACTGACAACTCACTATGGGTGGACAATCATGCAAATGGTTGCAGTGGCAGCGTACTTGAATGGCTACCTGGAGGAGGATGTGTATATTGAGCAGCCTCCGGGGTATGTTGTGAAGGGCCAGGAGAAGAAGGTGTGCAAGTTGAGAAAAGCACTGTACGGGCTGAAGCAAGGGGCAAGAGCTTGGAATGGTAGGATAGATACATTCCTCCAAAAGCATGGCTACGTGAAGTGCCCATATGAGTATGCTCTCTACATGAAGGTGGAGAACAACGGGGATATCATGATCCTATGCCTATACGTGGATGACATGATATTCACCGGGAGCAACCCTGCGATGTTCGAAGAATTCAAGAGGCTGATGAAGGAGGAGTTCGAGATGACGGACTTGGGAGAGCTGAGCTACTTCTTGGGAGTTGAGGTGCAACAGAAAAAAGATGGGATCTTCATCTCCCAGAAGAAGTACGCAGAAGAGATTCTGAAGAAGTTCAGGATGGAGGGTAGCAAAGCTATCTCCACTCCTGCGGACCCTGGAACGAAGCTGAGGAAGGATTCTGAAGAGGAAGGAGTGGACCCAACTATGTTCAAGAGCCTGGTCGGAAGTCTAAGGTACTTGACTTTCACTAGGCCGGACATCATGTATGCGGTCGGGGTAGTAAGCAGGCACATGGAGGAACCCAAGCAGGATCACTTCACAGCAGCGAAGAGGATCCTGAGGTATGTGAACGGGACTCGGGACCATGGCCTGAAGTACTCATCTGGAGGAGAGTTGAAGCTTGTCGGCTACTCAGATAGCGACTATGGAGGAGATGTGAACGACTGGAAGAGCACTTCCGGGTATGCGTTCAACATGGGAACCGCAGCGTTCTCATGGAGTTCTAAGAAGCAGACAACTATAGCCTTATCATCTTGCGAGGCGGAGTACATCGCGGCGGCGGCATGCGCTTACCAAGCCATCTGGCTAAGGAACCTTCTGGGAGAGTTGCATCATGTGCAGGAAGGGCCAACGATAGTGTTAGTGGATAATATGTCGGCTATCCAGCTCGCGAAGAACCCGGTGCTGCATGGGAGGAGCAAGCACATTGAGACTAGGTATCATTTCCTCCGTGAGTAAGTAGAGCTGAAGACAGTTGAAGTAGTGTATTGCCACACCGGAGAGCAAGTCGCGAACATATTCACCAAGGCGCTGAAGGCGGAGACATTTGTGAAGCTCAAAGACAAGCTCGGCATGTGCAGCCAAGCTTGAGGGGGAGTTTGTTGGTTTGAGCTGGTGTTGACCCGATCAACTTGCTTATTTTGTTTTATATATGTTTTTTTATTATTGTGTCATGTATGGCGGAGGAGAGAGAGAGCATTTATGGTGGATGCAGAGTTGGCCACGTGGAGAGTTTGTATTGGTTTGTATTGCCTATATATATAGGCTTGTACATTTTGTTTTAAAAGGCTGAAAAAAAAACCTTTCCTCTTTTCATTGTCTCCCGCAGGAGAGAGAGAGAGAGAGTGAGAGAGTAATTGAAAGAGAGAGAGAAACAGAGCTCACGGGAGAGAGCGAGAGAAATAGAGAGAGAGTGAAGTAACGGGAGAGAGAGAGAAGCGAGAGAGAGAAAGTGAAGTAGCGGGAGAGAGAGGTAAAGCGAGAGATAGAGAGAGAAAGTGAAGTAGCGAGAGAGAGAGAGAAGCGAGAGAGAGAGGATATTTTCCCGCAGGAAATATCTTAGCCTCTCGCCATTGTTGCTCTCGCCGGAGCGAGTCGTGCTGGAGGAGTTCTCTCCGGAGCCATCTCGCCGCCCTAACTCTAGCCCGCTGGAGCTCGCGCCATCATCTCGCCGGAGTAGTGGTGAGTGGTGGTCTCGCCGTGGAGGTGTGAAGCTTGCCGGAAGCTCTCGCAAGAAGCTCTCGCCATCAACAGGGTTCTCGTCGAAGTGTTTTTTAGTGGAGTAGGCCCGCTATCGTTTCCAACAAGATATTCTTGTTTCCCAGCAAAAATGTCGCCGTTGCTCGCTTAAGGAAGAACGTCGCCGTCCCTCGCAAGGAGCATAGAACCATCTTCTTTTTTTCCTGTTTTTTTCTTACTGTTCATAATCTCTCCCGTTTCCATGTTTTCCCATTCACGATTTTCTGAAGTTTTTTTCAGTAGGCCTAAGAACAACTTTGTTGTAAGAAGAACGCCAACTCTGGATTAGAGAAGAACTGTTGGTTTTCTCTGTAAGAATATTTCGACACTTTGGTTCTCTCTTAACTACTGCCTCTCCCATTAACATGTTATTCGTATTCACCATTTTTCTGCAACTTACTGTTTCCGTTCACCATTTTTGCGGTCTGTTTTAGATTATGCATGGATAGGTAAACTCAGAGTGCAATTAAGAAAATAAACTCACAGAAGCAAGAAAAGTAGCATTAAGAAAATACCCTTACAACATGTTAGTTGTGTTTTTCTTGTTGTATTTTACAGCTTCAAGAGAATTGCTATTTCGATAACCAATCTTTTTCCATGTTCTGCACTATATTTTGGACCAATTTGATTCATATCTAAGGCTGTCAATTTGAAAATTGTGTGTTTTAACCAAAAATGTGTTGCTACACACCCCTGACAAGGACGTCTCTAGTTCGAGCCCCTCCGGCTACACAAGGCTATGTCAGATTAGCGTGAATCAATGTCAAATTAGGAGCAATCATGACTTGTTTTGAAAGATAATTTTTTTCTTATGCAATCTAAAATAATTGAAATTAATTATATTTTGACGGTGCTTTGAGAAATTTATTTGTATCAATGTATTTATAGTGATATTATTTACAATTCTTTAAATATTTATTTTAAAAAAAATTAATATGCGAATAACAATTATATTTGCAGATAATCATTCTAATAACAATGATCTTTTTTTATTATTATTTACTAACATCCAAAATTTTTTTTTGCTAATAAGTGCACTCATAAATTATCATCTTCCAACTTTGATGCCCCTTGGTCTTTGTTCCTAAGAATGAGCTTTTATTAATTGTTAAAGAAAAATTGTTTGATAAGATAATTATTATGGGTAAACTTGTTGGGGTTGTGGAACACTTTCGGTCCTCTTGTTTCTCACATCGGGTTAGCCCACGTGAGCTTAGAGGAATCGAAGTGTGATCCCCCTTCGACATATCTGGCGCCGACGACAGCGGGGGTCCGGGGGCAGCCGCCCCCGGCAGAGGTCCCGCTGACCGGACAGCGGGCAGGGGTCCAGGGGACAGCGTCCCCGGTGGGGGCTCGGGGGCAACGCCCCCGGCCCAAAATTTTTGGGGGTGTTTTTCCCCAAGCGTCGAACTGGGTTCGACGTTCGTCGAACTCAGCTCGACGAACGTCGAGCGCCGCTCGACGATCTGTCGAACGGGCTGAGTTCGACGACTCGTCGAGCGCCGTTCGACGATCGTCGACGTTCGACGTTCGACAATCGCCGAACGTCGAGCGCAAGTCGACGATGCGGCCATATGGAAGCCTATTTAAGGCGTTTTCTGGTTATTTTTAGGGTACGACGGGAAAACGACGGTTAAGGCGGCGGTAGTCTTTTGGAGGCGATCCAGAAGGTATTCTTCTACGGTTTTTTTCTTCTTATCCAGAAGTGTAAGAAGCTAGGATCAGGTTTTAGATCCTTGTAACCTTTTGGTGTAAACTGTATTGTTCTGGTGAATACAAGAAGGGAGAAGAAGGGGAGAGAGGACGTAGCCCGGTTTGGGTGAACCTCTGTATATCTATGTGTCTATGATTGCACTGTTTTTGCTCTGTGTTTTGTTATTTATTTTCGAATTTCCTCTTCTCGGCGCTCCGGATTTCCTTTCAAAACTTATTTTGGATAGGTGCAAATCAACTTTAAGCATAAAAATTATTAAACAATTATTTAAAATATTACGGTAAAATTGATAAGAGCAAATCATTTCCCCAACACGTTGACAAGAGCGAGTCATACACGACGACAGCGCCACCATCGCCGACGTCTCTCTCTTTGATGCTGCCAATGCCGACGCCACCGCTGCCGCCGACACCGCCGCCAACGTCGACCGCAACGACACCTACCACACATCCTCGCTTCTGACCACTGCGGGAGCTCCAGATTTATTTGTGTCGGGCATTCTCGCTCATCTTCAGCTTCTTTAATCTGAAGCAAGCCACAAGTTTAAACCTTTTTTTCTTATTTCTCCAGCGAAGAAAAAAACATCGAAAAGTTGCACTCATCATTAAAAGAGAATTTCCACGATGAATTTGAAATTCTTGTAATACGTTAAATTTTATAATATTGATGATAAACCATTTGTTCATATTTTGTTAAAGAATTTATAAAGGTTTTATATTATTTTGCACGTAACAATTTTACTTGCGCATATAATTTTTTGATTTGCCCATAAAATTGATTTGCACATATTCAAAATTGATTTGTCCATAACAACCACCTTAAAAAAATGACACAAGAAAATTTTGAACGGTTTTAAAATGCCTTAATCATATTTTGCTTCAATTTAAAGATTCTCTTGGCCGTATCTCAAAAATATGAATCCAAAAGCCTCGGTTTCTATTTCTATTATATTATGAATAGATTTTCATTTCCAGGTTCAAGCTGAGCCAAAACCAAATTTTGTTTTCAAAGTGTAGCCCGACGTGTTCAAACTTGCTGATAAATGGCCCCTTGGCAAATATTAGGAACCAATTGTTCAAAAAACAAGGACATGTGATTAAATGACAGCCTAAATAAATAAGTAAGCATCTCCTGTATTATTATACATAATATTATCAAATAAAACAAGGGGCATGGTAGTCATTTAATTAAGACCGAAAATCGATATTATTAATAGTGCTGTTATGGAATGTGATACATTGGGTTGGGAACCTTGAAAGATCGGTTGGCCATTGGTTCGCCCATGAGATCGCTCCATTGGTCCCCTGAGCTGCCGTGAATTCTATACCCCTCAGCAGCCAACTCGGCACGTTTCTCAGATTTGTACGCCAGCGCTCTCTTCCCGGAATCCAAATTACCCCTGCTTTAGCCAAACCAAATTATTATCAAATTTTTTCAAGTAAATTGTTAATAACCTTCCTTGTCTTTTGCACCACAGTAAATAATCTCTCTTATATTTAATAATAGGTATATAATCTTTCTTATATTTGTCACCAAAATCAATAATTACATAATATTTATAAATAAGTTTAGAACCCCTTTTTTTTAATCAGAGCTAATAACCTCCTAATCTTTACAAATAATTATTCTAAATAAAAATTACAAATTTATCTTTTATTAAATTAATCTTTTTTAAAAAACTTAAGATATTATAAAATGAAAATTATATTGACTTAATAATTTTGTTAGATAATTACACAAAATTTAATTGAACTTACAAAATAAAATTTTATTAGGAAAATGGTTAATATAGTTTAAATTTAGAATAAATTTAATAAAAATAATATTAAAACTTAAAACTGATGGTATTCAAAGTTAGATGTTCATTTGTTTTTTTTTTTTGAAATTTAAATAAAAACTTAATGTCTTTATTTCAAATATCTCATGAAGCCCCGTACCGTCATGAGTACCGTCCTGACAATGCTACAGTGCATTGGTGCTCTCTCCCGTGGCAACCCTCGGAGTGAAATTTTTTGATGTAGCTCAGTTTTATATAGGATCAAATCCCTAAGGTTCCGTTCGTTTCGTAGGAATTGAAATGCAGGAATTGGAATTGACTTCAATTCCAAATCTCGTAGGAATTGAAATTGAAATCAATTCCAATTCTGTCGTTCGGCTAAATGCAGGAATTCCGTCACGGGAATTGGAATTATTAATTTTACTGTTCCGCTCAATATTGACATTTTTTCGTCTGAGCGCGCATTTTTCGTCCGTTCGGCTAAATGCAGGAATTGGAACAGTCACAATTGGAATTGACAATTGAATGCAAATTTCAAATCCCCAATTCCATCGAAACGAACGGAGCCTAAGATTAATTTTATTAAACTTATTCTAAAATTAAATTATATTGCCAATTTTCATAATTACATTGTATTTAAAAGTTCAATGAATTTATTGTAACAATCTAACAAAATTATTATGGCTTTGTTTGATTCGTCGGTGGAGGGACAAGCCGGCGGGTCCAGACGGAGGGTTTGAACTGGAAGGGGGAGGAGCTGCTCCACACGGCTGATTTTGCTCCATTCTTCACGGAGCGGCGGGTCCGGACGAAGCAAATCTCATCGGAGGCCGTTTGTTTACTCGCCATCCTGGGGCGTTCGCTCCAAACGCCCGGCGAATACAGAGGGCCAAATGAAGCATAAGTGAAACATTATTTTAATTTTAAAATTCAATTCATTTTTTTTAAATAAATTAATTTAGTTAAAGATAAATTTGTCATTTTGGATTAAAATAATTAGTTATAAATATTAGAGGAGTTATTGATAAGGGGTTGTTAATATACATATTTCTGAATATTAATATTAGAGGGTTATTGATTTTGGCGAGAAACATAAATGAGATTTTACACCTATTATTAAAGATAAAGAGGATTATTCTCTATGGTGCAAACGATAATGGAGGTTATCAAAAAATTTCTCTTTTTATATGAAATAATTTCAAGCTAATCCATGAAAAAAATTATACATAAATATTATTATATATAACAAATTTTTTAATAAATTATTAGTCTTTTAAATATTACCCTTTTTATTTAAATTTTATAATTTTTTAAAATTGAGTTTAATTTATATATTTTGTATTTCATTTAAAAATATGTCTTTTTTTCTTCAATTTTCATTAAATTTTATATTTGTTGGTGAGAAAAAATTTTATTGAGTTGATGAACAACACCAGTCCACAAAGGATAAGTTTTCATAGAAACCCACTATTTCTACGGATTCGGGGGAGGTAAAGTGCACTCGCTGCACTTTACAGTAAAATGCGGGCATCCAACGGTCCGCATATATACCAGGAACTATTGAAGATTTATTGTAACAATCTAACAAAATTATTATGGCTTCGTTTGATTCGGCGGTGGAGGGACAAGTCGGCGGGTCCAGACGGAGGGTTTTAACTGGAAGGGGGAAGAGTTGCTCCACACGGCTGGTTTTGCTCCATTCTTCACGGTGCGGCGGGTCCAGACAGAGCAAACGTCGTCGGAGGCCGTTTGTTTACTCGCAGTTAGGGGGCATTTGCTCCAAACTCCCGGCGAATACAGAGCGTCAAATGAAGCATAAGTGAAATATTATTTTAATTTTAAAATTGAATCCATTTTTTTAAATAAATTAATTTAGTAAAAGATAAATTTGTCATTTGGATTAAAATAATTAGTTATAAATATTAGAGGAGTTATTGATAAGGGGGTTATTAATATACATATTTCTAAATATTAAAGGGTTAATGACTTTGGTGAGAAATGTACAATCTCGGGCTCGCAGGAGCGGAAGGCTCGGGGAAAAGAAGGGGAGATGAGTTTAAGGAGACGACTATCTACTAGGCGAGATGGGCCTAAGCGAGGGCCGACTCGCTAGGCGAGTGGATCCTAGGGAAAGGGCCACTTGAGGGGCGAGAGCTGCTCGCTGGGCGAGAGGGGCCCAGACGAGAGCCGTGTCGATTGGCTAGGCGAGTGGATCCCAGAGAGGTCACTCGCGAGGCGAGAGCTGACTCGCTAGGCGAGAGGGCTCCAGAGGGGAGAGCTCTCGCTCGCGAGACGACGCTCTCGCCAAGCGCCGGTTCGGGGAGAGGCCTAGTGCCGGTTCAGAGTCTGTTCAAGGGTCGGTTCAGTTGGAAAGTGATTTACTTTTAGCCCCAGGTAGTTTTACACTTCTGCCCTTAGTGGTCTGCATATACCCCTTCGAAATAGCGGAGTTTGGTTGTTGGCAGACCTGACCCAGGGTATTTTGGTAATTTCAGGTCGGTTCAGTTTGGTTATTGGCAGTTCAAACGCAGATGCCTATAAATGGACCGATAAAGTTCCTGGTTGAAGATTGTTGACCCTTCTTTTTCTTCCACCCAGACACCTAACTCAGCATTGGCTAGGGAGGGGGAGAATTTCTAATTCTTCCGGATAAGAGGTGGGACCTCCGAGCTAAAGCCCACGGTCTGTTCCTTTGAGATTATCATCAAGGGAGTGGTTCGAGAAGAGTAGGTGTGAGCTACAACTTTAGATCCGAGCTTTAGGAGGAGCTGGGTTTACTGGCTTCAACATTTTTGGTGCGGTGAGCGTGGATCGCAGCCTATATAGAAGAACCTTGAACTACTTCATGACAGGATATCTTGGAGAAGGAGACGAGGGCGAGTCTCAGAACCCAGGATGATACGTTGGGAGAGAGGAGTTCATGGAGTCCATCGGAGGCATCATGGACATGCTGCAGTAGATCTCGCAGCGAGGTGATTGTGTGACCCCCCTGCCTCAAGCCTCTGGTCTCGCGCCTCATGAGAGGATCGTCTCGGCAAGGGTAGGCGAGGACGCGCCGGGGGGGCGACCAGGGAAGGAGAAGGTGGTAGAAGGAAGCCGGAGAGACCTGGAGGGCAGGGAGCTCTTCGCCAGTCCCGCGAGTGTCGTACCGCCAGGGGAGATGGTCGCGAGAGTGGTGGTGGCGAGACCTTCGGCGAGAGGGTCTCCTTTTTGCGAGTTGATTCTTTAGGCTCCCATCCCGGAGGGGTTTCGCGAGCCAGAGATGACTTACTACGTGGGGAAATACGACCCCCTCCAGCACTTGCAATGGTTCGAAGATGCGGTCTCCATCAGGCCGATGACGGATGCATTCAAGTGTCGCCTCTTCGCCATTACCATGAAGGACAAAGCTAGGGACTTGTTTCATCAACTCCCAGCAGGGTCGATATATGGTTCCGAGGACTTGAGTAGGAGCTTCCAGTTGCGCTTCTCAACCTCGAAGAAGAGGAAGAAGAATCTGGAGTTTATTTTTCTGATCAAGCTGAAGGCCGACGAGTCCTTGGCCTAGTACGTGGACCGCTTCCAGGAGGAAATTCTAGACATTCAGGAGGTGCTAGGATTTGCTCTCCAGATGGCCTTCACCGTGGGGCTGAGGGAGGGCTTCTTCAAGATGAGTTTGACCCGGAAGGCGTCATTGTCGTTTGAAGGGTTGATGGAGAAGGCGGCGAAGGAGATAGTGATGGAGGCGGCGAACCCGTTGTTTGCTAGGAAGTTGGAAAGGTTGACGGAGGTGGAGTCAAGGGAACCAGCAGGAGCGAGGCAGCATGAAGGGAGAAGGAGGGAGGAGCCGAGGGGTCCGGTACACTAGGAGTTGGGTTTGAGGAAGCTAGGAGGCCCTGTTCAAGGGCAGGGAAGAGGTTTTCCCCAAGGGGGAAGGAATTACCAGGGAGGCTCAGGGAGATTCAATCAGCTGGGGGTGGGGATATGGTCCTATGTTGGAACCCTTGTTTGATTTGGGCTAGGTCCACTCTTAGGATGTTGACCCATATGTATAGCCAGGGTCAAGGTCTAGGTCTAAGTTAGTCTCTAGAGGTCAGACTTCTCAGGACCAACTTTGGATTTCTCTCTTAGATCTCAGACTTAGAAGAAATCTGTGGATTTCATATCAGTTCGACTTTCGTCGAACTCAGCTCGACGATCGTCGATCTTCGATCGATGATCTCAGATATTAGTCTCTGAACTAAGCTCGACGATCTACGAGCTCAGGTCGACATTTTTTCTTTTGTTCTCAGAAATCTCAGATAGCAGATAGTTGATCTCAGCTCGACGATCTTCCATCCCAGATCGACGATCATTCTCTATGTCCGATTCCTTTTATTTTCAGTAGTTGTCTTGAAGATTTATTTCCTAATTCATTGATTCTATTTATGTCAAATAATCTTTAGTAGTTAATGCTGACATTCTTAAGGCATATAGCCGTTTCTTCACAACATTAACTATGGTATTTCACGGAGTTATTATTCTGACTTATTTGCCAAGACAGTTGGGGAGAAAATTAATTGCCAGAATTTGTAGCCGTTTTCTCCTCGTTTTCTGCAGTAATTTAACGAATGTTTTTGAATCTCAAAAAGAGATATTTAGACTGGTTAATAGACAGACAAGCTGATTTTCAAAATCAAGAGTCTCTTAGAAAACACAAGCATTTGTCTTCAATAGCTCTCAGAACTCTCCATTCTGCTCTCAGAAAACAGAAGAAGAAAAACAAATTTTCATCTTTAGTCTTCTTCTTCAGTTCTATCTTCAGCAATCTACAGAGACAGAAAATCAACATCATTCTACAGATTCTGAAGGACAAGAACACCAGTCTATTGAAGACCTACACCCTAGACAAAGCTTCCATCTTCCTAAATCTACTCAATATCTCAGGGGGAGCTTTGGCATCATCAAATCCACATAGTATTCTCATTTGCTTTGAGAAAGAGAAGACTGCAATCTATTTTCTTTAACCTCTCTTGTACAGGGTTATTACTCCCTTCAAAAGTGAACTCTTTGGTGATAGGGCACCTGATCAAAAACCTATTAGTTTTTAGGCACCTGATCAAAAGCCTGAAGGGTTTCTAGATCTACCTGAAGCAGATCCTGTAGTGATAGGGCACCTGATCAAAAACCTAAGTGGATTCCTACCAGGGTGATAGAAGAGTGGATGTACCCAGATTTGGGGAACTACTATAATTTTTTTTGTGTCGTCTGGTTGCTCATCTTTCTTTATTCTTGTTGTGCTGTGTTTGCACTTGTTTTTAATTCTCTTATACTAATAAGTAACACCTATTTTAAGTCCGCTATAAAAATTAATTAAAAGTTTTTAATACTCTATTCACCCCCCCCCCCCCTCTAGAGTAGATTAGATCTTTCCCCTCTCTTTCAATTGGTATCAGAGGGTCGTTTCTGTTGGTTGTACAGGCTAACACTTGAACCTGAAGATCCTTGATAGATCCTCTTCTCTCTTTCTTTCTTTTTTATATAAACCATGGCACAAATAAAGATTATGCAAGCACCAGATCTCCAGTATGCAACCTGAATAAGTTTGCTCTCTAGAAGACAAGAATCAAATTGTATATGAATTCTATTGATGAGGATATCTTCAACTCTATCTTGGCAGGTCCACCATCTCCAGTGGCAACTACCTCAATAGCATCAACAAGCTTAAATGTTGTTCCTCCTCCAGACTACAATGAAGATCAGAAAAAGGCTAAGATTGTTGATGCTAGAGCCATGAACATTCTGGCCTAAACTATGTAAGATGAAATCTTCTAGAAGGTTGTTGAATGTACTTCAGCAAAAGCCATTTGGGACTCACTAAACCAAATGGTTGCTGGATCTGTACATGAGAGAAAAGATAGAAGAGCCCATCTTCTTTCTCAGTATGAAAACTTCAAGAAAGCAGAAACTGAACCAGTAGCTAAGATGTATAATAGACTCAGCATAATTGTTAATGAGCTGAAAACATTGGACAAATACATCTCACTGACTGAGCTAAATGACAAGATACTCATGTGTTTTCCCAAGTCATGGGATTCCAGAATCTAGCTTATCAAAGAAGGCAGAAGCATCAATGAGATCACAACTGAATCTCTATTGGGCAAGCTCAAAGCTATGAGCAACTCCTCAAGAAAAGAGAAGAAGAAGAACAGAAGATTTCTACCCCTCCAAGGAAGGATCAAAATATAGTATTAACAACCTCTGAAGAATCAGAATCAACTCATTCCAATGAAGAACTGATGAGTCTCTTTACAAAGAGATTCTTCAAGATGGGAGGAAAAGATTTCAGAAGGAAGTCTTCAAGAAATGAAGATAAACCAAGATATGACAAAACTCCAACTAAGGAGATTATTTGCTTTGGTTGTAGGAAACCTGGACACATCCTACCAGAATGTCCAGAGAATAAACACAAAGAAAGAAGAAAGGAAAAGGACTCTAGGAAACACCACAGCAAACCATCCTCTCACAAGCACAAGAGGAAAGAGAAAGATTTCATTGCTGAAACTTGGAGTGAAACTGAAGAATCATCATCCTCCAGCTCTAGTGAAGATGATGAAGAAGCAAATGTCAAAGAAATATGCTTAATGGCTATCAATGCTTCAAGTCATGGATTAGAAGTAGAAGAATCTGAAAAATGTTCAGACTGTGATCAGTTAATAGAATCTTTTGATTTTACCTCTGAAGATTTTAAAAATGATTTTAAATTTATGTGTAATGATCTTATAAGATCTGAGAAGGAAATTAAACTTCTCAGAGATAGACAACTTGAATATGATAACTTAGTATCAGAAAATATCAAATTAAATAATTAATTGAATATGTCTAGTGAACAAATCACATTTCTGAAAACTGAACTAAATAAAGCAAAACAATTAGAAGAAACTTTAAATGGCAGAAGCCTACAAATGGTAGAAATCACTAGCACATTAAATGCTAGGTTGAACAAAAGTAAACTAGGATTAGGTGCATCACCTAGTAAACCTCCTCTAATTCATAAAAATATCTTATCCAAACCTATAAATTTCATTTCATAAAAAGGTAAGAAAAACACTGAACACATTGAAAAAGTGAACAAAGTATTAGAACAAGTTGAACTTAACAAAAAGAAACAAAAAGCTAAGTCTCAACCAAAATCGTCGAACCAAGATCGACGATCTCATTACATCTCGTCGAACACCGACCGACGATCTCTGAACCCAGAGATTGGGTTTAATTACTCAGGAAAAGGAGATCGACGATATCATCAAACATTGTCGATCAGAGATCAACGATCGTGGAACACAGATAGTAGCAACTATTATTCTGTGAACCGAGATCGACGAGATCAGCACTGGTTGTCGAACGCAGATCGACGATCTCAACATAAATCGTCTAACCAAGATCAGTCTTAGGTTATAAATGTTAACCCTTTTTCTAGCTACAACAGAAACTTCAATAAAAACCCTAAAACTGTTAACCCTTTTTCTAACTGGATAATCCCACCTAGAAAATTTCATCCCTTAGGTTATAAATGTCAACTTGTATGTTCCTTTATTTCCAGTTTCAAGTATGAAAAGAGACAAGAACCCAAGGTCACCTGGGTCCAGAATATTTAGTTTGTTCTCTTGCAGGTGAAGACTTATCCTACCACACAGGATAAGTGGTATTTGGATAGTGGGTGCTCAAAGCACATGACAGGGAATAGAGACAACCTAACTAATTTCAAGTTCAAGCTAGGTCCAAAGGTGATCTTTGGAGATTCAAGCTTTGGTCAGACAGAAGGCTATGGAAATTTTACTATTGGAGCTATCACATTCAACAAAGTAGCTTATGTAAATGGTCTGAAACATAATCTGATATCCATAAGTCAGTTATGTGATGCAGTTTATCAGGTATGCTTCACTGAATCCAAATGCAATATCTCTTTAAATAACAATATTGTTTTATCTAGTTTTAGACAAGGTAATATATATTTGGTAAACTTTAATTATGCTAGTTCAGAAATTTGTTTATTTAATCAAGTTAGCAATAACAACACCCTTTGACATAAAAGACTAGGGCATGTAAATCTTAGAAATATTGCTAGGTTATCTAAAGACAACCTTGTTAGAGGATTGCCCTCTTGCCCCTACAAGAAGGAAAGCCTTTGTAGGGCTTGTCAGTTAGGCAAGCAAATAAAAAATAGTATTAAATCATTAAATAAGAGTGATTCACCTAGGATTATGTACTTGCTTCATTTGGATCTTTTTGGACCAATTGCTGTACAGAGCTTAGGAGGGAAGTTCTATACTTTAGTTATTGTAGATTACTTCTCTAGATTCACTTGGTTTTTCTTCTTGAGACACAAGTCTGATAACTTTAAAGTTCTTACAGACTTTTTGAAATGCATAAGGATTGAGTACTCTACTCCAGTTGTTTTGATCAGAAGTGATCATGGTACTGAGTTTGAATCTCTTTCAATGCAAGAATTCTATGAGAGTGAAGGTATCAGACACTGTTTCTCTGCTCCTAGAACTCCTCAATAAAATGGGGTAGTAGAAAGGAAAAATAGAATACTTATTGAAGCTGCAGGCACATTACTTGCAGATGCTCACATACCTCTATCCTATTTGGCATAAGCTGTAAGCATAACAAACTATGTCCTGAACAGAAATTTGATACATAAACTTAAGGGCAAGGCTCCCTATGAACTACTCAAAGGGAAGAAATCTAAAATAGATTACTTTAGAATATTTGGTTGCATCTGTTACATTCATAATAACAACAAAACTTATCTTAGAAAGTTTGAAGCCAAAGCTGCAATGAGAATTTTTATAGGATATTCCCAAGTCAGCAAGGCATATAGGGTTTTCAATAAATCATCTTTGAAAATTGAAGAATCTGTCCATATTACTTTTGATGAAGTTAATATGTTTTACAAGGAGAAGGAAGCTTCTACCAGTAACTCTTTGCAGGTACCCTAACTTTGTGAAAAATTGAATGATCTCAACCTTACTCAAAAGGTTACATCACATTCCTCCTCACAAGTTGATGAAGAAAGTGAAGAAGAAACTTTGTAAGTGTCTGAACATCCTCCAACAGCTAACTCAATTCCATAAGAGGAATTATTTCCCCAAGCTGTTGCTGAACCAACTCCACCACCTGAACTTATCACACTTAGAGATCACCCTACATCTCAAGTGATTGGAGACATAACAGATGGTGTGCAGACAAGGCATCAACTCAACCAAGACTTGATGCATGCCTGCTTTTTATCTCAAATTGACCCCCAATCCATTAAAGATGCTGATCAAGATCCACACTGGATTATTACAATGCAAGAGGAGCTCAACCAATTTGAGAGATGCAGAGTTTGGGATTTAGTTCCAAGACCCAAAGACTACCCAGTCATTGGAACTAAGTGGGTTTTCAGGAATAATCTTGATGCCCATGGATCAATCATAAGGAACAAAGCAAGACTTATAGCTCAAGGCTATAGGCAAGAGGAAGGAATTGATTATGATCAGACCTTTGCTCCTGTTGCAAGGCTAGAAGCAATCATGATATTTCTTGCTTATGCTGCATATAAGAAGTTCAAGGTATATCAAATGGACGTCAAGAGTGCCTTTATCAATGGAGAACTAAAGGAAGAGGTTTATGTTGAACAACCTCAAGGTTTTATCTCTTCAACTCATCCCTCCTATGTTTTTAGATTGCACAAAGCTCTTTATGGTCTAAAGCAAGCTCCAAGAGCTTGGTATGAAACCTTAGCTAGCTTTCTCTCAGAGCATAAGTTTTCTAGAGGTATAGTAGATAGAACTTTATTTATTAGACATCATCATGATAGAATTATGTTAGTACAAATTTATGTAGATGATATTATTTTTGGTTATACTGATTCCAAACTATGCAAAAGGTTCTCGTACCTGATGCATTCTAAGTTTGAAATGAGTAGCATGGGTGAACTCTCTTACTTCCTTAGTCTCCAAGTGAAGCAATCACCTAATGGAATCTTATTATCTCAATCCAAGTATGCTAAGGAATTATTAAAAAGGTTTGGGATGGCTGATGCCTCAGCAATGAAAAAACCCATGGCTTCAGATGTTGTGGTTGATTCTGATGAAAAGGGGAAACCTGTTGATCAGAAAACTTATAAGGCTATTGTTGGATCCCTATTATACCTCACAACAAGTAGACCAGACATCATGCTCTCTACATGTCTTTGTGATATGTTCCAAGTAAACCCTAAAGAATCTCATCTAATTTTGCTAAAAAGGATTTTGAGATATATAAAGGGCTGCCCTAATCTAGGACTTTGGTATCCAACAGAGTCAGAGTTTGAGTTAACTGGATACTCAGATGCTGACTATGCTTGATGCAAAGTAGATAGAAAAAGTACATTAGGAATATGCCAGTTTCTTGGTGATAGGATTGTGTCTTAGTTTTGTAAGAAGCAAACATCTGTGTCCACTTCAACTACAGAGGCTGAATATATTGCAGCTAGCAGTTGCTGCTCACAGATAATGTGGATTCAAAACCAAATTGTTGGATTATGGATACAATCTAAATAATTCAATTATATTTTGTGATAGTACTAGTGCAATTTCTATTGCTCAGAATCCAGTTCATCATTCTAGAACTAAGCATATAGAAATAAGACATCATTTTATTAGAGATAGTGTAGATAAAAAGAAAATTAATCTTAACTTTATCTCCACTGATTTTCAAAGAATAGATATCTTCACCAAGCCTTTGGATGAAAAGAAACATCTATTCTTCTTAAATCAGCTTGGAATGATAAATGGAGTGGATTAATTTATTTTCTGTCTGTGTTTGAAGATCTGTTCACAAATCGTCGAACGGAGATCGATGATCGGCGAACTCATCTTGAGCTCTATTGTCGACCTGAGATTGACGACAACTCTGTGTGAAGCTAAAATCATCGACCAGAGTTAGACGACTTTTCTCTTCAAAAAATAAATCGTCGACCTGAGATCGACGATCTGTTTTCCCTCTTTATTCAGAGGCTGACGATAATATTTTTCTATAAATACGTCGTCGACCTAAGATTGAAGTTTTTTTATCTTATCGTAGGACAGAGCCCGACCTTTCGTATTCCAAAAGAAAAACCTATATTAAGGTTTCTCGTCGTGCTCTATCCCGCTCCTTCCTAGTTCTCTTGCACTTGATCTTTGTTTTCTTTCCAGGACTCTAATGGCGATTTCAGCGGCCGTTCTTACTGCGATGAAGTTCGACACAGGTTTCGACATTGACATGGATTCCTTCAACCACTGCAATCCAATCTTCTTGGATATATTGAATCTCTTCAAAGAACAGAATCTGAAGAAGATAATGACAACCAGGATAAAGCTTCTAGCAACTGAAATTAAAGAATGGGTTTACTCTTCAACATGTCCAGATGAATCGACTATGGTTGGAACTATTTCTGGAACTCAGGTTATTCTAACTCCAGCTATACTTTCTGAGATTTTTGATTTAGTAAATGGAGAAGATGTTCTAGAACTAGATACCTCTGAGTACAGTTCAATGCTGATAAGAATGGGTCATCAAGAAGGAACACCTTCAAAACTGCTTAAGAAAAATCTGTCTGTAGAATTTAAATTCTTGGCAGATGTAGTTGGTAAAGTTCTGATGGGCAAGAAAACAGCTCATGACAATATTAACAAGCATCAGTTCTCTGTGATGTCTGCCCTAGTTAATAGGAAATCTATAAACTGGGCAGTTTTCTTTGAGTTGATTAGAAGGAAAAACTCTAAGAAAGAGGTTTGTTTTGAGAGAATATTAGGAATATTTCTCCAGGCTAAAGCTCCTGAATTGCTGGTCTCCCAGACCTAATTCATAAATGCCAGTAAGAGGTTGGACTCCTCACTATTTGGAAAGTGGGAGAGGACCATTCCTAGGCCTTCCAGTGCCTCCAGGACTTCTGAGGATACAAGAGCTGATGCAGCTACTTCCCTAACCCCAGAAGATGTTCCTCTCTCTGTCTCACTCTCAATTCCCTTAGCCCCTACCTCCCAAATCCAATCCTCTCCATTTCTTTCACCTCCACCTCCTGCTTCACCTATCCAAATTCAAAACTCCCCAGATCATCCTGCTTCTCCTCATGCAGATCATCCTGCATCTCCTCATGCAGTTCATCATGAATCTCCTCAGCCCATTGCTTCTCCTATCATTTCTCCATCATTACCCTCTCAGATTCCATCTGATCCCATCCAACAGGCTATTCCATCATCATATCTTCCCTTTGATGTTCATCCATCCTCTTCTTTTCCTTAATTCACTCACACAGATTTCCCTTCTGCATTCTCAGTTTGCTCAAATTATGGTCATCAAACTCCTTATACCTCCTCTGAGCCTGAACCCCTTTACCTCAATTTCTCAGATATAGCTAAAGATCTTCTGCAATTCATTTCTCCTTCCTTAGAGCATCTTATAGCACAAGCTATAGCTCCTCTAACTGCCTCCATCAACACTCTTACCCATATAGTTGCTGCCCTTTCCTCTGTCCCTTCTTCTAGGGGCCTGGCTATAGATGCCTCCGCAGCCAGGCAGGGGGAGATATCCAATAAAGAAGCTCCTATGCTTTCTCCAGCAGCAGCAGTTTCAACAGATATGCAGGAAGATGTCTCCTCATATGATCAGATGGCTTTAGATATAGAAATTATTGATATTGATACTAATACAGAAGAAACAGTTCTTCCAGAAGTTTTGATTGTTGGTGATTGTTGCATCAATCCCATAGTGGATATCTTTGAGTTGTTGAGTTCCTTCTGCACACTCTTTCTAGATTTTCTTCCAAATTTTAAGTCATCTTCTTTGGCTATTGTGTGATGCACTCCCTCTCTAAGTCCTGAAGTTGTTAGACAACTAAAGGCAAGTTTTGTAGTTCCTCTAGCAGAACAGTCTGATGATCAGATGTCAAGATCTCCTAGGCCATCCTATGTTTTGGATGATAGCCCCATTCCAAGTCTTGATGATCTCATTGTTCAAGATATTGCTATGGAAACTGAAGCAGTTCTTGCTGAAGTTATCCTTTTTCCAGCTGATAAGGAAGTTCCAAAGGAAGTGATCAGAGAGATTGATGCACTGTATGATAATCCCCAAGGCTCATCAGATGATGATCAAGATGATAATTCAGATTCTGATGACAGCAAGAAGAAAGTGTCTAAGAAAAGGAAAGCTCCTCCTAAGGCAGTTCCAAAGCCAAATCCTCTTAATGACACTCCATACTACATTCTCCAGAAGATTACTCCTTATCAAGGAATGTCATAGTGGATGTGGTTGTCTAAGAATGAGCAAAAGGCTAGGAAGAAGAGAAGAAGGTACTCTCCTTCTCCTCAAAAGTTCTGGAGAGGTCCTCCTCCTCCTCCTGCTGCAGGAGCTTCAGACAATGTAACTCAAAGTTCAAATATCTCTAAGTCTTCAAAGCCAGCTCCTTCTCAGCATCAAAGCAAGCTCCCTCTAGTTATCAAAGGCATTCCTCTTCTCAATCTTCTAAATCCAAAGGCAAATTCAGTCAAGCACCTCCTCCAAGTTCTCTTTATTCCAGTAAACAAGCAACAAAATCTTGTAACAACAAACTTTCAAGCTCAATCTACCCAATTAAGAAGCTTATATCAGAAGCCATAACAGGATGCTAATCCAGAGAAACCTTCCTCTCCTCCTACTGATCCAGAACTTGATCCTAATTTTAGGATGGCCAGACTAAATGAGTTAATTAGATTGTCTCAGATCAACAAAGCCAGAAAAGAAGGACAAGATCACTCACAGTTTACTACAATGTCCTCCTACAGAGAAAAAGAACTTAAAAGGCTGCAAGTAAGTAAAAAAGTATTCAATCCTGCTGAATATATGTCACTTCATCCAGAAGCAGTTGTACCAAGAGCCACCTCTCAGAAAACCCTTGGTGAGCAAGATTTAAAGATGTCAAAGAATAAAGCAGAAGACCCAACCAGGAAGGTTGCTTTTACCAAAACTTCTCTTGCTCCTCCTCCTGCTAATTCTTAAGTTTTTCTCTGAACTGTTATTACTTTATTGCTTTACTGTTTTACTATTTTATCTGAACTAATGTGCAGTACATATTATATTATATCTGTTGATAATTTAAATTTTATTAGATATGTATGGCCTTGTATTTTTAATTCTTTTTTACTTTGAGTGACCTCACCCAAATAGGGGGAGATTGTTGGAACCCTTGTTTGATTTGGGCTAGGTCCACTCTTAGGATGTTGACCCATATGTATAGCCAAGGTCTAGGTCTAAGTAAGTCTCTATAGGTCAGACTTATCAGGACCAGCTTTGGATTTCTCTCTTAGATCTCAGACTCAGAAGAAATCTGTGGATTTCATATCAGTTCGACTTTCGTCGAACTCAGCTCGACGATCGTCGATCTCCGATCGATGATCTCATAGATTAGTCTATGAACTGAGCTCTACGATCTACGAGCTAAGGTTGACGTTGTCTCTTTTGTTCCCAGAAATCTCAGATTGTAGATAGTTGATCTCAGCTCGACGATCATCCAGCCCAGATCAACGATCATTCTCTGTGTCCGATTCCTTTTATTTTTAGCAACTGTCATGAAGATTTATTTCCTAATTCATTGATTCTATTTATGTCAAATAATCTCTGGTAGTTAATGCTGACATTCTCAAGGCCTATAGCCGTTTCTTCACAGCATTAACTATGGTATTTCACAGAGTTATTATTCTGACTTATTTACCAAGACAGTTGGGGAGAAAATTAATTGCCAGAATTTGTAGCCGTTTTCTCCTCGTTTTCTGCAATAATTTAAGGAATGTTTTTGAATCTCAAAAAGAGATATTCAGACTGGTTAATAGACAGACAAGCAGATTTTTAGAATCAGAGTCTCTCAAAAAACACAAGCATTTGTCTGCAATAGCTCTCAAAACTCTCCATTCTGCTCTCAGAAAACAGAAGAAGAACAACAAATTTTCATCTTGAGTCTTATTCTTCAGTTCTATCTTCAGGAATCTATAGAGACAGAAAATTAATATCATTCTACAGATTCTGAAGAACAAGAACACTAGTCTATTGAAGACCTACACCCTGGACAAAGCTTCCATCTTCCTGAATCTACTCAATATCTCAGGGGGAGCTTTGACATCATCAAATCCACATAGTCTTCTCATTTGCTTTGAGAAAGAGAAGACTGCCATCTATTTTCTTTAACCTCTCTTGTACAGGGTTATTACTCCCTTAAAAAGTGAAATCTTTGGTGATAGGGAACCTGATCAAAAACCTATTATGGTTTTTAGGCATCTGATCAAAAGCCTGAAGGGTTTCTAGATCTACCTGAAGCAAATCTTGTGGTGATAGGGCACCTCATCAAAAACCTAAGTGGATTCCTACCAGGGTGGTAGAAGAGTGGATGTACCCAGATTTGGGGAACCACTATAATTTTCTTGCGTCGTCTGGTTGCTCATCTTTCTTTATTCCTGTTGTGCTGTGTTTGCTCTTATTTTTAATTCTCTTATACTTATAAGTAACACCTATTTTAATTCCGCTATAAAAATTAATTAAAAGTTTTTAATACTCTATTCACCCCCCCCTCTAGAGTAGATTTGATCTATCCCCTCTCTTTCATCCTAGACCACTCCCACCCCCGCCCCAGCAAGCTATGCCCATCAGCCGAGGGCAATGAAGAGGAAGAGAGCGGGGGAGAGGGAAGAGCGGGAGCTGGAGCAGGGAGAAGTAGGATCCACCCAAAAGATAGACAGGAGGGGGAGGTAGCCTTGTCATATTGTGACTTCCACGAGGAGGAAGGTCACGTAACGGCTACCTGCCCGGAGTTTCTGGAATTGAAGAGGGGTAGAGGAGCAGGAGAGCAGCAGCTACTAGTGCGGATAATAGAGATGATCGAGACCGGAGAGTAGGATCGATCTGTGGACGAAACGGATGTGGGAGATCGAGGAGGGATCGGGTGATCCATGGGGGTGGGTATTGAGGCTACTCGCAAGGGCAGCCTTCATACCATGTATCGTCAGAGCGTTACCTCGATGTCGCAAGCCCCTCCCCGGGATGAAAAAAATCACTTTCTCTAGGAAGGACTTGCCGGATCACGAGGATCCATTTTGCGATGCGTTGGTGATTCGGACCGCCATCGAGAACTTCACGGTGTCAAGGATCTTGGTGGATAATGGGAGCTCGGTGAATGTCATTTTCAAGAAGGAATTCAACGAGATGAGGGTAAAAGCTAGGAGGGTGTTGACAGCAGACAGACCGATGTTCGGGTTCTCAGGAGAAAGGAAGGAAGTCGAGGGGGGAGTGGGACTTCAAGTGACTTTGGGAGGGCTATCCAGGAATTATCTCTTTGTGATAGTGGACGCTCCCAGAAGTTACAACGCCATCTTTGGGCGCCCTTTGATCAGCATCTTCAGGTGCGTCCCATCGTCCTTCCATCAATGCTTGAAGCTCAACTCCGGGGGAACTCAGATCAGGGTGCGAGGAGATCCAAAGGCAGCCAGAGAGTGCTACGTGGGAGCGGTAAACACCATTTCTTGGCAAGGTGATGCTGAGGAGTTGGAGAATAGGATGGATCAGTGGGAGCAGGAGGTCGGAGGAAATATAGGAGTGAAGAGTGGCATTGCGGGGGAGCCAGAAATGGCAGGAGAGCAGGAGGTCAGAGGTGAGATGGAAGAGGAGAGAGAAGCAGTAGGAGTAGAGAGTGGCATTGTGGGGGAGCCAGAAATGGCAGGAGAGCAGGAGGTCAGAGGAGAGATGGAAGAGGAGAGAGAAGCAGTAGGAGTAGAGAGTGGCATTGCGGGGGAGCCAGAAATGGCAGGAGAGCAGGAGGTCGGAAAGGAGGTAGAAGTGGCAGGAGGAAGAAAAAGAAAGATAGGGGAAGTGGGGGAGTCGTCCAGGAGGGAGGCTCAGCCAGAAAGGAGAGGAGGTTCGTCGCAAGGAAGGGGTGCTAATGAAGAGGTGGAAAGGTTCTTAAGGGAGGTCGCTGCGGCCATTGAGGAACGTGAAGCCATAGAGTGTGAGCTCAGGGAGCAGGAGGAGAAGTTGAGGGAGCAGGAGGGAGAGGAGAAGCCTTCGAGGCTGAAGACAACGGTTGAGGTGCTGGAGGTGGAAGTCCTCACCAAGGAGGGAAGGAAGGAAAAAATAAAAGTCAGTGGAGAGCTCAGCCTCGAAGATCAGGAGAAGATCAGGAAGTGCGTACAGGAGAACATCGACATCTTCGCCTGGAGTGCAGCCGACATGCCGGGGGTCGACGCAGATGTGGCATGCCATCATCTCAACCTTGACCCCAAGGCTCGTCCCATTCAGCAGAAGAAAAGGTCCATCGCTTCCAAGATGTCCAGGCCCATCAGAGTGGAGGTGGAGAAGCTTCTCCAGGCGGGGTTCATATCCGCAAACAAGTACTGGGGTGGGTGAGTAATGTTGTAATGGTGAAGAAAGGGGAGGGGAAGTGGAGAATGTGTGTTGATTTTTCCTTTTTGAATAAAGCATGCCCTAAGGATTGTTACCCTCTGCCTCGAATCGATGCGTTGGTTGATTCAGCCATCGATTTTTCACTAATGAGTTTTCTAGATGCCTTTTTAGGATACCATCAAATACGCATGCACCCCCCCAGAAGTCAAGGATATCACCTTCGTCACGGAGGATGGGTGCTTCAGCTACAACATGACGCTCTTCGGGTTGAAGAATGCGGGGGAAACTTATCAAAGAATGATGGACCGGATCTTCCAGGAGCAGAAGGGGCGGAACCTCGAGGTTTACGTAGATGATCTGATGATCAAGAGCAGGGACCTCAGGTCTCATATCCTGGATCTAGAAGAAACCTTTGAAAATATAAGAAAGTATAAGATGAGGCTCAACCCTCTGAAGTGCGTATTCGGGGCCAGCAGGGGGAAGTTCTTGGGACATCTCCTCACCCCCTCAGGAGTAGAACCTAACCCGGGCAAAGTGAAAGTGA
Source organism: Platanthera zijinensis (assembly GCA_039513925.1). Classification (NCBI taxonomy): domain Eukaryota; kingdom Viridiplantae; phylum Streptophyta; class Magnoliopsida; order Asparagales; family Orchidaceae; genus Platanthera; species Platanthera zijinensis. The sequence goes on from CM077086.1 coordinate 152,878,579, forward strand.
TCTTAGAGCTAGAATCTCCGAAGAATGCCAAAAAGGTCCAGCGTCTCACCGATAAGTTGGTTGGATTGAGTAGGTTCCTCTCTAGGGCAGGAGAGTGGTGCTCGCCCTTCTTCCAAATGTTGAGAGGAGGAAAGAAATTTGAGTGGACCCCTGAGTGTGAGAAGGATTTCGTAGCTTTGAAGCAACAGCTCACCCAAACGCCGCTACTCCAAGGGCCGTGAGAGGGAGAGAGTTTGTTCCTTTACTTGGGGGGTAGGGATGGGAGCAGTAAGCTCAGTCCTTGTGTGAGAAGAGGGTAAGAAGCAGTTCCCGATTTATATGTGAGCAGGGTCCTGAAGAAGGCAGAACTAAAATATCCTATCCTTTAGAAACTGGACTTTACCCTCATCATCTCAGCTAGGAAGCTCAAGCCGTACTTTCAGGCTCACTCTATCTAGGTCGTTACAGATCATCCTCTCCGTCACATCCTGGAAGGGGTGGAGCACTCAAAAGGTTGGTCAAGTGGTCGATAGAGCTCAGTGAGTTCGATCTCACTTTCATCCCTCGGGTGGCTATCAAGGCGCAAGTGGTAGCAGATTTCTTGGCAGAATATGTGGTCGAGGTCGAAGAAGCTGAAGCACCTCCTATAGCGGCTTGGGAGATGCTTGTAGATGGAGCCTTAGTAAGAAGCTCTTTTGGATGAGGGATGATCCTAGTGAGTCCTAAGGGGACCAGAATTGAGCAGGCCCTGAAGATTCACTTCAACCCTCACCAACAACTAGGCAGAATACAAAGCCATCATTGCAGGGCTCAGGATGGCTCGGGAGCTTGGCATACAGGACATCAAGGTCTCCATAGATTCTATGGTGGTTGCAGGACACATTAGTGGGGAGTTTGAAGCAAGGGATCCCACCCTCCAATTGTACCTAATGAAGGTGAAGGGTGTCATCGAGCAGTTCCGCAACTTTTCAATTCAACATGTCCCAAGAGAAGAGAGTACTCAGGTGGACCTGCTCGCCAAGCACGGACCCTCGGGCCGGAGGAACTATGACAGAGCTCTTCAGGCCTTCCATAGAGGAGGGAGAATTGATGGAAGTGGACCAACAAGCGTCCTGGATGGATCCCTTCATCGTCTTTTTGACATCGGGACGTCTACCCGAGAGAGACCCTGAGAAGAAGTAGGTCAGGTACAAATCAGCGTATTCCCTACTGAAAGAGGGAACCTTATACCGGAAGATGCTATCAGGCCTGCTAGCTCAGTGTGTATCTGAAAAGGAGGCCTCAAGAGTACTTGAGGAAATTCATTCAGTAGAATGCGGGAGCCGATTCTAGGAAGTCGGAACTTTGGAATGAAGGGTGTTGAGGAAAGGTTACTTCTGGCCTACCCTCAGGAGGGATGCTGAAGAATTTGCAAGAAGATGTAAGAAGTGCCAGGAGTTCGCCCCTCTTCGACTCCTACCCGCCCAAAGGTTACACACGATCACGGCTCTATGGCCCTTTGCCATATGGGGACTAGATCTGGTGGGCCCGTTCCCCCAAGCCAGTGGCCAGAGGAAGTTCCTGTTGGTCATGGTGGATTATTTTTCAAAGTGGCTGGAGGTGAAGGCAATTGCGAAGGTGACGTTGCAGGTGGTCAGAAATTTTGTGTGGGGAGAGTGTTGAATTTTCTGAATCTTGGAATGAGCAGGGTTATCTCAACTTAGAATGCTAAACACAACCAGAGACACATACAGTAACAAGAATCTTTATTGATCACAACAATCTTCTTAAAAGACGAGATATATATGGCGAGACATGATTTCGCCAATGTACCAAGCAAAACCAAATATAAGGCAAAACTAACCGCGCAGACTCAAGGAGTAGTCGCCGAATTCTACTACTTCACTGCGGAGTCCGCACAGTCCGCCTAGTCTGCCAAACTGCAAACTAATCGAGCGGACAGACAGTTATTCCAATAAGAGCTCTACTCGCCGATCAGCAAGCCTCCTAGCTGCCTGACCGCGTGATCTGCTGCTGCCGAACTGAATAGGCCGCCTGAAGCAGACAACTTATTGAACCCCAAAACAAAGTTGCCAAAGAGAAAACCGACTGATCGCTGTCTGCGACCTACTGTTTACCGCCTGTTACTTAATCGTAGAGTCCGCACTGTCCCTGACCGCAATCAGAGCCAAGTCCTGGCTTTCCAGCGCTTCTCGCACAACCTGCACAGCACAAACCGGTCAACTCCATTAGCTCGAGAGGATACCAAAATCCAGTCTGCAGCAATTGTTCGCGGGCTCACTTACTGTTCATTCACTTTTTTCTTGACGTGACGGAGGGGTCCTATTTATAAGCACGATGAAGAGTGTGTTCACCGCCCTAGCCGATAGGATCACCGCCACCATCCTGCGACGAACACCAAGCAGTCCTCTTAGTCCGCCGCGACCTTGTGTGATAGCCAGCCCGCCTCAGCATCACCAAGGACGGACTGACTTCCCTAGTCCGCCTTGTCGCCAAAGGGCCATTAGACTTGGTTGGCATCCCGCAAGACTCTGCATCAAGATCACCTGTCCGTCATCCCACGGAGACCGCACAGTCCACTCCCCCCAAGTTCACAGCCAAGGCACCAAGCCAACTGCCGAACTCGGCAGACAATGAAAGCAGTCCGCCCGCCTTGCGAATGCAGCATCAGTCTGCATAACTCCGAGTCCGCAGCTAGGCACCAAGATGACAGCTATCGGACTCTGCGAACAAGGCTCCAGTCCGCGTGCCGAGGGGGACACTTCTCCAGTGTATATTCTCCAAGCATGCAGCCAACCCAAAAAAGGCAACACCTGCCAAGCTTGGCGGACTGAGAAGCAGTCCGCGCACTACTGCGCGATATCCCCGGACTGAGCCAACCATGGACTTGATTCAGAACCAACACAGTCCACACCACAAGCCACCAGGGCCAGTCCGCACTTACTGGCAGACACTGGTACCAATCCTCCAAGCTCGGCGAACTCCAGCATCAATCCGCTCTATCTAGCAAACCCTGCGGCTATCACCAGCCGCACCACAAGAGCTAGACCAAGGCATCTGCCATGCCGGTCTGCCGAGCTCCAGTCTAGTCTGCACCTTGCCGGACTCTGTAGATAGAGGAGCTATCTGCTTGGTTACCATCTGGGAACATCCTGCTGTCTGAGCAAAAGCCAGTCTAGCTGGCCGCCTCCTCTGTTCACATAGAACGCGCGAACAGACCGCCAAGGCCGCCACTTCCAGCACATCCACTGACTTGATTAACTACCAGTCCTATCCGCGCAGTCCACGCAGATAGATCACCCTAGTTGCCTGACCATCAGCTAACCGTTGCCTTATTACCGACCTGTCTATCTGCCTATCCAAATCGCACAGGCCGCGCGGATAGAACTCCCAAGTCGCGCAATCTGCCACTTTCACTTCACAATTTTCAACACTCCCCTTGAAGTGAGAAGTGGCAAGCAACCCCAGCAATTCTCGTAACCTTACACCTGGTCCCTCTGATAGTGCCTCTAATAAGATGTCCAAGACATAGTCCTCTCCTTACCTATCCTAGACCATAAGGGATCCCTCCAGCATCTCCCAAAAGGAGCCATACTTACCTCTGCCTTCTTTATCTTTGACCTCCACTTATATGTAACAGGAGTATCACCAACTGAAAGTCCACCTAGTGCCAACTACCTTCACCTAGGGGGGGGGGGGGGGTGAAAAGGTGTCTTGCAGCGTTTTTGCGGAATTAAAACTATACCTGCACAAATAAACAAAACAACACAGCACAGAAAGACACATGCAATTTATAGTGGTTCCCGATTTGGGTACGTCCACTTTCCCCCTTCGACCTATCTCCCAACACGGGACGACTCGGTCACTTCACCAACTGGATTGAAATCCAATCCACACACTAACGGAAGGAACCCTTCCAAACGAAGGAGTCACCACTCCTCCACCACGGGTTGCACCCAACCCTTACATAGAGGAACCAACGTTCCTTTACAACAAAAGAAAAACTTGAATGTATAAGATACAAACTACTTTTGGAGCCCTTGGTGTCCCTCTTCGTTCGACGTTGCGTACTTGAATAAGTCGAAGAGTCCACGACCTAAGTGCTCTCTTAGAGAGAATCTCCCCGACACCAGCGGCGGCAAGAAGTGCGGCGGCGTAGCTGTCAGGATCGGCGGCGGCAATGAAGTGCGGCGGCTGAGCTTTGGAGATCCAACCTTCGTAGCAAAGCTAACAAGGTCTACCAACGGTCTTGCTAGGATCGATCGTCTCGATCGATTAGGAAAGGGAAGGTATTCCCGATCAACAAATCAAGAGACAAAGGATCTCTACGTAGACACGTGAGACGCGTTGCTTGGCTGAGCTTCTATCGCCAGGGGATTAGGAGGTATCCACGATCAACGGCGGCGACTACTTCCCGAGCGGCGAGGGCAGCGGCGGAAGAGAAGTGCGCGATCTAGGTCACGTCGGCGGCTCGGTTTTCTTTCTTCTGTATTCGTTGTATTCGGGGTCTGTAAAGATCGAAATACAATAGTATTTATACTGTTAGGTCATACATTATGACCATTGTGGGCCCCACCAAAAGAAACCCTAGCTCCGGCTTCAAAATAGCGCCTGGAACTTGGTCCGGTCCAGCGAGCACCAGAATTTCGCCCAAGGCAAATTCGGCGAGAATCAAAGGTGATTCTCGATGAATCGGCGAGAATCACTTATGATTCTCGCCGAATTCTACTTGGCAGAATTCTGGCTGAAGATCTTGCCATCTGGAGAGAATCGGCAAGAATCAACATTCATTCTCGACGGATCGGCGAGAATGCAAAGTCATTCTCGTCGATTCGGCGAGAATCAACTAGTGATTCTCGACGATTCTGCCTTAAGCAGAAATCAAGACCGCGTTGAGATAGCCGGCTGCAATCGGCAAGAATCAGCGAGTGATTCTCGACGATTCGGCGAGAATCACTAGTGATTCTCGTCGAATCGGCGAGAAACACTTAGTGATTCTCGACGATGTCTACTTAGACGATTTTTCATCTTTCCACCCGTGAGCTGCTCTTTGGCCCATCCTTGCTCCTTGACTGCTCTTGATCTATCACAACCCTGTACTTGAAAGTAAGTACACTCCAATAGAGAGAGTACACGTAGGCCAACACACTGATCTGCTCAACGAGGGATTACGTTGCGCAGACCCGTGTATATTTGACCTCACTGCACCCTGACATTGGTGTGTACTTAGCATGGAATAACTGCAAGCACAACTTGAAGACAAATGATCAAATACAATACCAATTCACCTTATCTGGTCTAGGGGCTTCTTCAAATCAGGTACATTGTGGATACAATACCCAACACCAACGACCTTTAGGAACAAGGTCCCAAGCTTCATCTCCCTTGAGAATAGTCACCTTCTCAACCTTGGTGTCAACCACCTCCTTTACCCCTAGTGGTGTCCTTCACAGCTAGAATATCCTTGCTCGATCTGAGGGCCTGCAAGGAAACATGAGATGAAGCTCACCGAGTTTCCTTCACTGTATCGAGCTGGTGGGTTGGTGATCCTCTTCGATATCCGAAGACCTTGATCACGGCTAAACACCTCCTCTGCAACTCCTGAACCAGCTCTAAACCTGGGCAAAATTGGAGCATCGCTCCCCTTGCTATCTGAACAAGAAGCCACCACCTTAGAACTAGAAGCACCTAGAGCATCGCTCCCCCTGCTTCCTGAACCACAGGCACCTGGAGTACAACTCCCCTTGCTTCTTGAACCAGAAGGAACCGTCTTCGAACCAGAAGCACTTGGAGCATCGCTCCCCCTGCTTCCTGAACCTGACGTCTCTACCCTGGAGCTAAAACAGCCTGGAGCTCCTGGTGAATCAGGCAGCTTCAACTGTACCTTTGCAGCAGCCTCCTCATGTCCATCATCTAACCTGCTCACCTTTAGCTCAACATGTGAGCTATCCCTGTATGATGTCAGCTCATCGAAGACAACGTCTCTCGACACGAGGAACTTCTTTGTTACTGGATCCATGCACCTCCATCTCCTCTTCCACTCATCATACCCAACGAAGACTAGCTTCGTCTTGAGAACACTAGGAGATTGTACATAGTAGGTAGACCCAAACACTCGAAAGTGCTTCACACTGGGCTTTACCACGAACATCAGCTCATACAGAGTCTTCACGTTGATCGGATCTAGAGGCATCTGATTGATGACATGTACCGCGCAGGCCATCCCTTCCACCCAAAAGGTCTTAGGAACGCCTTTGCATCGAAGCCAACACTTGCAGGTCTCCGTCAATAAATGGATCATCTGATCTGCAACACAACCTTATTGCGAAGTATCTCGACAAGAGAGCTCTCTCTGGATGTCATGCTTCCTACAAAAGTTCGAGAACTCGGTTGAGCCGAACTCACCACCGATACCCGCTCTTATCCGTCGCAGGCCAAGCTTACCCTCCACAAGCTTCTTGAACTCCACAAATAAGCAAAACATGTTCGACTTCTCCTTCATGAAGTATACCCAAGCATACCTTGAGTAGTCATCAACCAATAACAGCATATACCTGCTGCCTCCAAGACAGGCGGTGACGGACTGCCCCAACAACCTCCCATGGATAATCTCCAATGGCCTTTTGCACCTTGTCTGTGCCTTATCAACCTTGAAGTGATCAGCTTCTTCATGTTGACATTCCGTGCAACCACGATCGTCCCCGAAGGATAACAAGTTAGGCATGCCTCCTACAAGACTTTTCACCTCCATTGCTTTCAGCTTGTCCATCCCGACATGCCCAAGTCTTTCATGCCAGATAGTTGCACTACCAATGACCTTTATCTGATTAGAACTTGTTGACGTCTCAACCAAGTTCTCCTCCACGCTCCCAAAATGAGCAACATTCGCGGAGTTAAGGATAACCTTACACTCCTTCCTGATGTGGCCTAGCTGCTTGCACTTATATCACCTTGATCCTTCCTTCCTCTTTGAATCACACCTAGGAGAAACACTCCTCTTTTGTTGATCTAAAGTAGAAGAATCAATCTCTGCAGCCACCTTCGCTTCCTTGTTGAACAACCTAACAAGAGAAGTCTACATCTCCGCAGCTGACTGACATCCGTCGATGTGGTCTAAGATCTCTATGAGATCAACTGATTGAGGATCCCATCCGCTTTTGCGTTTCTCTCCTCCCAAGCTCTCATCGCTTCAGCATTGCCATTGACAGTAGAAATCCTTTGCATTTCTACTCCGCAAACCACCTCCCAGAGGTCCTCACCTAGAAGAAAGCTCTCCACATAAGATATCCACTTCTTGAAGTTCGTCTGAGTTAGAAGATCAATACCAAGATCTCTTGATAATCCTGTTTCCATGGTCCAACACTGGTTTCCTCTTTATAAGAGCAATAGTAACTTCTAGTTGATCACTGCTTATCCATTCCAACCTCCTCTGATACCATGTTGAATTTTTCGGATATTGGAATGAGCAAGGGTTTTCTCAACTTAGAATGCTAAACACAACCAGAGGACACATGCAGTAATAAGAATCTTTATTGATCACAACAATCTTCTTACAAGGCGAGACATACATGACGAGACATGATTTCACTAATGTAGCAAGCAGAGCAAAATAGAAGGCAAAACTAACTGCGCAGACTCAAGGAGTAGCCGCCAATTCTACTACTTCACTATACGGAGTCCACACAGACCGCCTAGTCCGCCAAACCGCGAAATAACCGAGTGGACAGACCGTTATTCCAATGCAAGCTCTACTCGCCGATTAGCAAGCCGCCTAGCTGCCTGACCGCGTGATCTGCTGTTGCCGAACTGAATAGGCCGCCTGAAGCAGACGACTTATTGAACCCCGAAACAAAGTTGCCAAAGAGAAAACCGTCTGATCGTTGTCCGCAACCTGCTGTTTACCACCTATTTCTTAATCGCAGAGTCCGCACTGTCCCTGACCGCAATTCAGAGCCAAGTCCTGGCTTTCCAGCACTATCCGCACAACCTGCACAGCACAAACCGGTCAACTCCATTAACCCGGGCAGATACCAAAATCCAGTCTGCAGCAATTTGCTCGCGGGCTCAATTACTGTTTCATTCACATTTTTCCTGACGTGACAGAGGGGTCCTATTTATAGGCACGATGAAGAGTGTGGTCACCGTCCTAGCCGATAGGATCACCGCCACCATCCCGCGACGAACACCAACCAGTCTGCTTAGTTCGCCGCGACCTTGTGTGATAGCCAAGCCCTCCTCAGCAGCACCAAGGCTGGACTGACTTCCCAGTCTGCCTTATCGCCAAAGGGCTGTCCGACTTGGTCAGCATCTCGCAAGACTCTGCATCAACATCGCATGTCCGCCGTCCCACAGAGACTACACAGTCCGATCCCCCCAAGTTTGCAGCCAAGGAACCAAGCCAACTGCCAAACTCGGCGGACAATGAAAGCAGTCCGCCCGCCTTGTGAATACAGTATCAGTCCGCATAACTCTGAGTCCACAGCTAGGCGCCAAGCTGACAGCTGCCGGACTCAGCAGACAAGGCTCCAGTCCACGCACGGCGGGGGACACTTCTCTAGTGTATATTCGCCAAGCATGCAGCCAACCCAAAAAGACAACACCTACCGAGCTTGGCAGATTGAGAAGCAGTCCGGCGCACTACTGTGCGATATCCCCGGACTGAGCCAACCATGGACTTGATTCAGAATTAACCAAGTCCACACCACTGGCCACCAGGGCCAGTCCGCACTTACTGGCGGACACTAGTACCAGTCCGCTAAGCTCGGCGAACTCCAGCATCAATCCGCTCTAACCGGCAAACCCTGCGGCTACCACTAGCCGCACCATAAGAGCTAGACCAAGGCATCTGCCATGCCGGTCTGCCGAGCTCCAGTCCAGTCCGCACTTTGCCGGACTCTGTGGATAGAGGAGCTATCCGCTTGGTTACAATCTTGGAACATCCTGCTGTCTGAGCAAAAGCTGGTCTGGTTGGCCGCCTCCTCTGTTCGCGCATAGACTGCACGAACAGACCGCCAAGGCTTCCACTTCCAGCACATCCGCTTACTTGATTAACTGCCAGTCATGTCCGCGCAGTCCACGCGGACAGATCGCCCTGATTGCCTGACCATAATCTAACCGCTGCCTTATTGCCTGACCTGCCTATCCGCCTATCCAAACCGCACAAGCCACGCGGATAGAAGCTCTCCATTGACTTGGTGGAGGAGCTCAGGGAGCTAGTATCAATCCGACAGGAGGAAGTCAAGCGCTGAATGACCAAGTATTTTGACAAGAACATCAAGTTTAGGCAGTTCCAGAAAGGTGACTTGGTCCTCAAGAAAGTAGATGCAGCGGGCAGAGGAGCCTCTATGGGGAAGCTCAACCCCAACTGGGAGGGTTCATTCATAGTGAGGGAGGTCTTGAAGTCAGGAGGGTATCACCTCCAGGATGTAGACGAGGTACCTCTCGATCGCGCCCGAAGCGGCAACGACCTGAAGAGATTCTACCCTTGATGTTTTGTCTTTTCCCATACGTGTTGTTTATCTTTTTCAATATTTGATGTTTTACCTTTTCCAATGCTTGTAAATTTGGTACGGCTTCCTGATATAATGAAGTTCCAGGTGTTTTCTTCCATGAGATGAGATTGTGATGGTTGAGGAGGAGACCCCGAGAAGACTCGCTGACAAGACTCTCATCAAGCTAGCAGGGCTGTAGGCTCACTTTGTGGTTGGAGTTGGTTTGGAGAGGAGACCCCGAGAAGACCCGCTGACCAGGCTCTCATCAAGCTGGCAGGGCTGTAGGCTCACTCGGATGGTTGGAGTTGGTTTGGAGAGGAGACCCCGAGAATACCCGCTGACCAGGCTCTCATCAAGCTGGCAGGGATGTAGGCTCACTCGGTGGTTGGAGTTGGTTTGGCGAGGATACCCTGAATAGACCCGCTGACCAGGCTCTCATAAAGCTGGCAGGGTTGTAGGCTCACTCGATGGTTGGAGTTGGCTTGGAGAGGAGACCCCGAGAAGACCCGCTTACCTGGCTCTCATCAAGTTGGCAGGGCTGTATGCTCACTCGTTGGTTGGAGTTTGTTTGGAGAGGAGACCCCGAGAAGACCCGCTGACCAGGCTCTCATCAAGATAGCAGGGCTGTAGGCTCACTCGGTGGTTGGAGTTGGTTTGGAGAAGAGACCTAGAGAAGACCCGCTGACCAGGCTCTCATCAAGCTGGCAGGGCTGTAGGCTCACTCAGTGGTTGGAGTTGGTTTGGAGAGGAAACCCCGAGAAGACCCGCTTACCAGGATCTCATCAAGCTTGCAGGGCTGTAGGCTCACCCGGTGGTTGGAGTTGGTTTTGAGAGGAGATCCCGAGAAGACCCTCTGACCAGGCTCTCATCAAGCAGGCAGGGCTGTAGGACTCACTCAGTGGTTGAAGTTTGTTTGGAGAGGAGACCCCGAGAATACCCGCTAACCAGGCTCTCATCAAGCTGGCAGGGCTGTAGGCTCACTCAGTGGTTGGAGTTGGTTTGGAGAGGAGACCCCGAGAAGGACTCATTGACCAGGCTCTCATCAAGCTGGCAGGGCTGTAGGATCACTCGATGGTTGGAGTTGGTTTGGAGAGGGGATCCCGAGAAGACCCGCTGAATAGGATCTCATCAAGCTGGCAGGGCGGTAGGCTCACCCAGTGGCAGGTTGAATGACAGGGCCCTAATGAAGACATGTTGACCAGACTCACCAAGCTGGCAGGGTCGTGGGCAGGTTAAGTGGCAGAGTAAGTGGTGAGATCTCTTAAAGAAACATCCCTACGGGTCAACAAACGTGGAACGTTCATAAAATAATAAGGGGGAGGAAAGAGTTGGAGCAGTGCAAGGGGTGCACTCCTAGCCGGCCATTCAGGCAAAGGTCTCGCCTATGGCGAGTAGGCAATCAGGGGGAAGGATTTCCCTGCCTAAGAAGGGGGCGGGTTGACCCCTTGAAACCACTCGTGTCGGAGGCATCTTAAGGCGAGACGAGAGGGAAAAATAAGTCGGTCTCGCGCACAAGAGCGGTGGGGGTGGCGACTCGCACTCTGAGCAAAATCCACTCTCCAGCGAGGTGGCGAGACGAGGAACAACCCCGTCTCACAAGCGTAGGCAAACCTAAGAATCGTCTCGCAATAAATGAAATAAAATAACATAGCAGATAAAGCAAGAGTATATACACTTGATCAATATAACTGTTCATTACAAAAAGAAACCAAGTACATTGTTATAGAGAAGCAAAAAGGGAGAGAGCCCTAGATCTCGTCAGAAGTATTTCCTTCCTCCTCGCTGGAAGATGAGTCATCACTCTCCTCGCCATAGATCCCTGACACGAGATTGCGGGCTGTGACATTTTCGGACTCTTCCTTGACGACCCCCAGCTCCTTCATCATTTTCAGAATTAGCTCGACCGTCCTAATGTTGGAGTCTCGGCAGAGCTCTTCGACCTCCTCATAGGAATAATGAGGGGGGGAGCCTGGGGAAGTGTTGAGTGAGAAGACAACAGAGCACTATCCCGAAGGTTGACGATCTGAGACTTCAAATCTTTGACCTCCTCCTCCAGGGCCACTATGCGCGAGTGTAGTCGCTACGCCGTCTCGGCATCCTGCAGGAAGCTTATTAGTTAGACAGAATCAGACGTGAGAAAAGCGGACAAAAGGTAAGATAAGGATTACCAAACCACCCCAGGCCTTTGCGAGAAGGGCATTGGCAACAACCAGCCTCTTTTTGAGTTCCCCGGACTTCTCGCGCTCCACCGGCAGGTCCGACTCATATTATTTCCATTTCCTATTATTAAAAATCAGGCGGCACGAGAGCCGGTGCGAAAGCTCCAAGGTGCGCAGCTGAGCGTGTGTAGTCTTCAGAACCAAATCTCGCAAGGTTTCCCTCTCGATGGAATCTGACTCCGGACCCCCATAAAGGCTGAAGCCCAAGGAGAAGGCGTGGCTAGTGGGCGGGTCCTGCTCCTTCCATGAGGGAAGGAGGGTGGAGATTGACACCAGGTTCACTTCCTTCTCCCATAGTAAAACTGGGTCATTAATGGCATCTTGAACCAAGGGGCCCATGTTAAATTTTTGATGAGAAGAGGGGGCTGGGCGACTGGAAGAAGCGGCTTCGTGAGATGGAGACCCTGTTGGCTGAATCGAGGTGCTGGCAGGTTGGTCGGGTAGTGTCGTCTCGCAGGTAGGCGAGACGGTCTGATGGGGAGACAACCGAGGAGGTGATCGAGGGGATTGAGATCCTATGGAGATGAAGCTCAGGGTCCCCGACATCTCCTTCTCCTTGGGGGCCTTCTCATTTTTCTCTTTGGGGAAGGACACAAACTTCTTCATCTTTTTCTTGGGACTGGAGCGAGACGGAGCGGTGCCTTCAGCGGGCCTTTTATTGAGGAAGGGGGCCAAGGACTCTTTCGTCGCCTTGGCCGCCATGCTGGCAAGAGCGAGGCCTTTTGATGGCTTAGCATTGCTCTTGTAAGGGGGGTGGACGAGGACGTTCCTCTCTCCTAAACAAACAACTGGGTGATAAGAAGACGAGATGAAATAATAAATGCGAGACCAAAGGGATGCGAGCATACCTTCGCCAGGGAGCACAGGAGGGAGGGAGTCGAGGCCCCGCCTCAGGAATTGAACTTCGAAATTCTTGCCGACGAAGAAGTCGTAGAGAAGCTTATCCGTGCCGCCAACCTTTGGGGACACGTAGAACACCTCGACAGGTGATACGGGTGTGAGCGGGACGCCACCCAAGTTGTCGTGGATGAAGACAAAGCGAGTGAGCCAATGATGATTTTTGTTGGGCGTCTCGCATACCTTGAGACCTTGCTCGGTGAAGTAGGAGACACCGTCGTGGTTGGCTTGGTAGACAAACAGCTTGCAGAAGACTGTCAAGATGAACTCAATGCGCTCCCGACGCATGTAGCTGGCGAAAGCAACTAACACCGAGATGGCATTCGGGTTTATCTATGCTGGGACTGCGCCAAAGTACTTCAAGACCTGTTTAACCTCCGACCAGAGGGGCAGTCTCAGCCCCGCCTCAAAGTGCGAGATGGCGAAAGCGAGTTCCCCAGGGTAGAAGGTATTGATCGCCTCGCCGACCTTTGGGGGCCGCGACTCAAATCCCTCTGTCAAGAACTCGCGGGTAAAGAGGTTGTATTCCTCTTCAAAGATTCTGCCGGGGGGGGGGGGGGGGGAAGTCGTGATCAGCGAATCGTCTCCGGCACCGGCTGCGCCCCTCACCCTCTTCAACCTTCTTCTTTCCCATCTAAGGCAAGACGGTCAAAGTGGGTAGCGAGGAGAAGAATTGGCGAGACAGTCGAAGGAGAAAGGAGCGAGATGAACTGAAAGCGAGAGCAATACGCGAGACGGATGTAGCAAAAGGACGAGAGCTGGGGCGCAACAGAGGTGAGAGCGTAGCTCTGATACGGGGTGAGGGGGTATTTATAGCGGACGTGGTCAGCGGAGAAAATAGGCGGGAATAATATATAGGGGAAGGGGGAGAGTCGGTCGACGTTTTATACTCTCTCTCCTGGCCTCGATTTGTGCAGCCCGGCGCGGGCTTTCTCAGCAAGGCAGAACAGAAAAAGCAATAAATAAAGCAAAATTAACTGAGTCTAGCTATGTGATAAATACTAAGCATTATGGAAGTAAACAGGATGAACAATAATTATTAAATTGTCCCATCCCGCACAAGGCGGGCAGCGTGTTCGTAGGGCCTAAAATATAGGCGAGACGACAACATAAAATATATTACAGAATCATGAATAAAAATAAAAAGGGCGAGACTATCTAAACAGGAGAGACGAGGCGGAGGGTCTTCAGTGTTTGTGTCATTTCCAGCACCCACCGCGAGACCCCGCGCAGGGGGGTCGGCCAGGGATGTGAAAAACACGAGAAGCATCGACACCACGACGCGCGAGATGAAGTTGCTGGTCGACCTCGTTTAAGCTTGCCTGAGGGTCGGTCTCATCTATCTCGATGCCAGCATCGATCTCTAAGGATAGGCGAGCACATTCAATTTCCAGCTAGTCGATTCGCCTGTCGGTCGCTTGCTTATCTTGTTCCAACTCGCGAATAATACGCGTGTACTTCCGGAACATCTCAGCTATCCTACGCTTCATCTCTAGCGGGTCCATGGGGTCACCCAGGTAGTCTTTAATCTCTTCTATGGGAGGAGGGGGCGAGACGACGAGTTGCCTAGAGAATTCTTCAGTAGGCGAATCGACCTGGATGCCTGCGCAAGGAGCTAAAGGGTAAAGTAAGGGGGTTCTCGCAGTAGTGTATGGGAGTAGCGAGCGGGACAGAGGACCGAGAGGGAAGGTTTTTTACCAGGATAGCGATAGGTCCCAGCGGCCTGAGAAGGGTCATCCTCCCTCGCGCTTGGAGGAGTAGATGGAGGGGTGGATGGCTGAGGCAAGTTAGAATTTTTGCGATGGGCGACGGTGTCATCCCGCGGACTCTCGGGTCGATGTTGAGGTGCGAGATCCCCCTGAAAGTAAATAGTAAATGAAAAGATGCGAATGAAGGAGAAATAGGTATAAAAGGAGAAAGTTCACCTCTTTCTCTCTGGGAGACGCGGGAGGAGGAGGGGCGTGAATTTCCAGGGAAGTGCGAGAGGGTTCCTCATCCGAGGAGGAGGGGTGAGTTGTTTTTGCCTTCTTCGGGCGAGACGATGATGACGGTAAGGAGGGGGAGTGCAAACCGGAACCCTTGTCAGAGCAGCCACGTTGGCCTTGTTCTGCATGCACAGCATCGCAATGCGTTCGTGGAAGCTCTGGCTGTAAGACATGATGACACCAGAGCTAGAGAAGGACAAAACGTGGAAAGGGGGCACTCTCCACACGGGATGGAAATCCTATATTTATAGGCTCCGATGGAGGGCCCCCCAAAAGATTCCCTCATAAATATACTTTAATAACACGAGCCTCGGTTGGACTTTTTTCCGAGCTTGAGGCAACCTCGAAAAGAGCGGGGATTGTGTATAACCTCGGACTCGTAGGAGCGGAAGGCTCAGGGAAAAGAAGGTGAGATGAGTTTAAGGAGACGGCTATCTACTAGGCGAGATGGGCCCAAGCAAGGGCCGACTCGCTAGGCAAGTTGATCCTAGGGAAAGGGCCACTTGAGCGGCGAGAGCTGCTCGCTGGGCGAAAGGGGCACAAAAATCGCGTTTGTGAAAAAATGCAACCGGGCGAAAAAATTGCGGTTACGTGAAAAAACTGCGTCTGTAAGAAAAAATCACGGCCGGGCGAAAAAAATCTCGCTCTGGCGAAAAAATGGTTTCTGGGCGAAAAAATCGCGTCCGGGCGAAAAAATCACGCCCGAGAGAAGAAATCGCTCCCGAACGAAAAGTCACGGGCATAACACACATTTGTTTATATTAGTTTCTTCGTAATATTTTCAATTCTTATATTGAATTTTATTTAACAAACTAATAAAAGAATTGATAAATTACACAATATTCAAATATTCTTTATCAGGCGAACGCTGTAATTGTAATTAGTCATCAATATTTAATTCCACAATAATTACCAATATTCAATTTCAATATCGAATTTCAATTCTGTGCAAACGAACGGACCCTAATAGCTTTTCACGACTTCCTGCATTATGATGATTGCGAAAGATTGGGTTTTCTGAATATTAAGAGATCTTTAAGTATGATCCTCTTTTCAATTTTAGTCCATGTTCTAAAGATCTTTGCTTCACTTCGAGAGATCATCTAAGAAAAAATAAAATTACATCCTCAAAACATTTTGAGAAGTTTCTTTATGATCAATAAATACCCTTGTCTCATTAAATCAAAGTGGATTTTCCCAACACCCTTTCTCTAAGGTTGGGGCACAAAAATCATAATAGTCCCTCAGTTTTCATAGCCATGTCACTTTGGTCCCTATAGTTTTTTTTTGTGTCAATTTAGTCCTTACATATTATATTTTGGCTTATTTTTCTGATTTTGTGGGGGTAAATCAGACTTTACCAAACTTATTTTTTAGGGTTATTTCTTCCTTCCCAAGCCATAACCCTTTTCACGGAACTGGAGCGCTACCTCCACGGTGATTTCATTCTCGGCCTCCTCCGATCGTTCTTCTAGGCAAGTGGTTTCCCTCTAAACCACAATCTTCTCCGATGAGTGGTTTCTTCTCCGACGATCGTTCTTCTGCGGCGATCGTTCTTCTCCGGCGATTGATTTCTTCTCCGGTGATCACACTTCTCCGGCCATCGTTCTTCTCCGACGAGTGGTAACTTCTCCGATCGTTCTTCTCCGGCGAGTGGTTTTCCTCCACTGAAGGTAGATGTCAAACTTTTATTCCCATTTCTCATATCCTCACCATTATCTTCTAGCAAAAAATTGATTTTTTTCTCCCGTTTTTTCCTCAACGCCATTGTCAAGGGTTCAAAATTTTGATTTTGAACCTAGGGATAGGTTTTCCAAAAGTTAGAAATTTGTTTTTTGAACCTAGGATTTAGATCCGATTGCAAAAAATTGATTTTTTTCTCTCGTTTTTTCCTCAACGCCATTTTCAAGGGTTCAAGATTTTGATTTTGAACATAGGGCTAGGTTTTCCAAAAGTTAGAAATTTGATTTTTGAACCTAGGATTTAGATCCGATTGTAAAAACTTGATTTTTTTCTCCCGTTTTTTCCTCAACGCCAGTGTCAAGGGTTCAAAATTTTGATTTTGAACCTAGGTTTAGGTTTTTGAAAAGTTAGAAATTTGATTTTTGAACCTAAGATTTAGATTCGATTGCAAAAATTTGATTTTTGTTTCTCCTGTTTCTTCCTCAACGCCACAATGCACAATTTTTTTCAGTTTTTTTAGGATGTGTAATTACCGTGCATGTATAATTTTTTTCAGTTTTTTTAGGATGTATAATTTGTTAGCTCTATTTGTGTTCCAAAGTTCTATTACTAACAATTTTTGTAATTAAAAAATAGGAGATGATTTTTAACTTGGAGATTAATTTTTTTGGGGACAAGTTGAGAGTTACAAATTTGGAAAGCACAAATTATGGATACATATCTTTATTAAATGATGTTTGTGAAGCGGCAATGGGGAAGAGAATGAGTTGGCTAAGTTCATTGGTTGTTATAGAAGGTGTCCTTCCTGATATAGAAGAAACCATTATAATTACCGAGGATGAAGATATAAACAAGTTAGTTGCACTTTATATGGCTATCAGCTTGGAAAATGTTTGCGTGAATTTGAGTATTTCTACATCTACGCCCAACATACCGGCATTTCATTCAACAAATGTAGAAGAAAATGAGATTGAAGTGGATGATGAAATAGGTCAGTGGAGTGATTCTGAAGTTGAGGTACATGATGATAAGTACATACTCCCTAGTTCAGACAGTGATCAAGCGGAGGATAGCTTGAGTGATTATAATTCTGATAAAGATCATGCACTATATCACAATGACAATGATTTGCAAGATCGGAATCTTATTGGTATTTTAGGTGAGAAGATGCAAGGGTCATACTATGCATTTAAGTATGATGATAATGGAAAACAGATTGTAGAACTTGGAATTGGTATGCTATTTGACAATGTTGATCATTTCAAAGATATTCTTCTACGATATTCAATTCAAGAAGGCATCAAGCTAAAAATAAAATAAAAAATGACCGAACAAGGGTAACAGTTAAGTGCAACAATGATGACAAATGTTCTTGGAGACTCCACGCATCCACTTATGGGGATAGAGTTACATTTAAAGTAAAGACAATGGGTGGTGTCCATACTTGAGTTAGAAACTTGAAGGGTGGCGGGTTAATGGCAAAGTGGATTGCGAATGAATTCAACGATGATTATAAAATCAATCAAGAAAAATCAGTAGAGGAGCTTGATTCTGCTTTGAGGGCTAAATACGGAGTTAATGCACTTCCAAGAAAATTATACAGAGCTAGAGCAATTGCAATGAGAGCAGCGGAAGGAGATCATTAGAAGAGCTATGCTAATATACCCAAGTACAATAATGCACTGAATGAAATAAATCGTGGTGGTTATGTGAAATTAAAGTGTGAAGCTTTGGATATCACTGATTCAAATTGCAATCCAAAGTTTCAGAGGATTTTTGTTAGCTTTGAAGCCCAATGTCAAGGGTTCAAAAAAGGTTGCAGGCCTTTTATTGGAGTTTATGGTTGTTTCCTGCATTAGAAATTCCGGTACCAATTGCTGTAAAAGTGAAAATGAGGATAGTTGGAAATGTTTACTTGATTGTCTAAATAGTTATATGCAATGAACGTGCATGAGTGATAGGCAAAAAGGCTTTACAAAGGCAATCAGTTCTATTTTACGGAAATGAGGCCTAGGTATCGGGTCCTAAATTCCAATTGCTTTGGAGGAAATCCGTGTGACTGATATTGGAGCACACAAATGGTTGATGGAAACTTGCAAAGAACACCCAAGTACTTGGTCAAGACATGATTTTGATGTAGCTTGTAAAGTTGATCACGTTACAAATAACATGACAGAGTCATTCAATGCATATTTGGGTAAGATGAGACAAAAACCGGTAATAACACTATTGGAGTGGCACAGAACTAAAATCATGAAGAGATTTTTTACTAGATATCAAAAAGCTTTGACTTGGCAAACAAAGCTACCACCAAGAGTGAATGCTAGAGTGGAGAAAAATCAGAGAGAAGGTAGAAGGCTAATGGTAGTTCTAGCTTCCGAGATCATGTTTGATGTATATGATGACATAAAATACATCGTGAATCTTGAGTGCAAGACTTGTGAATGCAAAGAATGGCAAGTTAGTGGAGTTCCATGCAAGCATGCAATGAGTTGTATTTTATACATGAGATATGATGCAATCAATTATGTGGATCATTATTTAACCAAAGAATCATACTTGACAACTTACAAAGGGATAATAAATGCAGTTTCACATGAATCTAAGTGGTTGGATCACTCTCAAATCCCTCCATTGAGGCCTCCATCACATAAGAGAATGGGTAGAGTCTTCAAACAAGGTAGATTGCAAATCAAGAGAAGGAATGAAGTGAATGAGACTAAAAGTCATAAAAGATCTATTCATGTTACTTGCAAGAGATGCCATAAAATTGGTCACAACATAAGAACTTGCGCTAGTAGAAAAACACAGGTATCATTTAGTTTATATTTTGTTATGTTAATTTAATAAATTCAACAGATGATGCACATTATTTTTTTCAAATTGCAGGTTGTTGGCTCTCAAGTTTCAACCACTGAAGAGTAAATACTCTTGGAGGAAGCAGTTGATCGACAAAAAAAATTAAAATGTTATTATGGAATACGATTATGTTGTATTTTGCGGACATATTATAATCTCTCTTAATTTGAAGCCCCTTTTTGAAGAGTAGAGACTCTTAATTTTGCGGTCTGAATGTCTTTAAATTGCGTATTTTTGAAACGATGTAATAATGGAGAAATATGACAAGTTAATATTATTTTAGCTTGGATAGCTTTTGTTTTTATTTGTTGCTTCATTTAATAAGTCTAAATAGAAAGGGTAGTAAGGTAAAATAACTATAAAGTTTACTTTTAAAGATTAAATTGACACAAAAATAAACTATAGGGATCAAAGTTGCATGTCAATAAAAACTGAGGGACTATTATGATTTTTGTCCCTAAGATTGTCTATATATCCAATATTTCCACCCAAGCAAAATATTTTATTTTCAAACAATATGTTTTATTAATCAATATGCGGTTAAATTAAAATTTTACCATAAAATAAGATATTTTGTTTCTATAGAAATCAGGAAAAAAACTCCAATGAAATAAGCTTTATGTTTAATGAATTGCCTTTTGAAATAAGAAAGGTAAACAAATAAAGGGCCTGTTTGTGGGGACTTATTTTCACCGGTGAGGCGGTTACAACCGCATGGCGGTTAAAACCACATGAATCGGATCATAATTAAGTTTTGATTCATGCGATCGTAACCGCCTGACCGGTGAAAATAAGTCCTCCCAAACGAAGCCAAAGTCAGACCATGAACGCCATTTATTCAAAATTCTTATGGTAAATTTGTAAATGAATGCTTAATTTGTAAAATATACAGCTAATTAGATACCAATTAATTTACTACAAATATTGTACAATTTAGCTTTACAAATTGTAAGTTTAGTATGTACATTTTATGTTATTAATCTTTATGGAATATTATTTTTGTCCGATTATCAACATATAAATCATAGTTGCCATAATAAAGGTGTTTAGATTAGTACCTTAAAATGAGCTTATCCCAGGAATGATAACCAACAGCAAGTAGGTTTTGCTCGGTGGAGTTGCGGTGGATCTCCTTCCGCCCGGTCAAAAGGATCAGCTGAAGCCCCATTCCGTGTAGCTTCTTGTATAGCCACAAACTCCATGGCAAGGCCGGGGACTTCGTAAATGTAGCCCACTGCTCAACAACTGTCTCATTTGTGGCTGTCGATCTATTTTAATGCAACAGATAATAAATTATAGGGTTTGATTATATATATCTTTACATATATTACAAGGAAAAAAAAAGTATCTTTCGCCAAACATTCAAATTCTTATATATAATCCTTTTATTTTACTGATCTAATGACTTAATATATATTATAATCTATTTTTTTAAAATTTTAAAATACAATATTCAATCAAGTGATTGCACAATAAATGATAGGGTTTGATTATATATATCTTTATATATATTACTAGGGAAAAAGTATCATTGGCCAAACATTAAAATTCCCATATATATTCTGACTTAATATATATTATAATATATTTCAAAAAATAAATTTAAATACAATATTTATTTTAGTGATTGCACAATATAATCAAATTAAAAATAGTGATGAAAATACATAAAATCAGAAAAGTTTTTACCAGAACTCATATATCTACAATAGATTATCATTAGACTTATAATCAATATTTTTTAGGAAGTCTATTATTAGACATGTCAATGATATTTTCAATATGCTATCATTAACCTAGTCTATTTTTAAAAAGTTGATTTGGCACGAAAGATGATATATGCATTATGATGATAATTTTTTATAAAAAATCAAAAAGTGATGTATAATCACTTTTGGGTTAATTAATTGATAGTGTGTTTATTTTAATATGCATTACTTTTTTGATAGGGGCGCAGTCTCGCGCCTATCGTGGTCAGAGTGGATTTGAAAGACTATAGCGGTCGGAATACTATCATGGTTTGTCATGGGTGCAAAGCGAGTCGAACACGCTTATGAACCTTTCCAAAATGAACATTCCTAGCTCGTGAGCGAGTCGAGTGCACAAATAGTTATTGAAAAATACTGACGTCTGGCTTGCGAGTTTTTACGTGGAAATAATTCAAAAAGGGGAAAAATCATGAGGCTAGGTCTGTGTCGACCAAATCTCACTATCTCTTTAAGAGTTACAAAAGTTATCTTGTCGAGGGTGACAGGTCACCACTCATTATAATTGTTCTCCGGACAGTTGGAGTTCAATGTTATTTGATGTTCTTGGAAGCAAACTGGACTTTAGCTGAAGAGTTGGAAGAAATCTTCGAGCACCCTTCTGGGATGCCTCTGTGAAGTGAACATGAACTTTGTGTAAAAGAAGCAGAAATCGAGAGCTAAAGAGGATTTTTGGTTCTCAGAAGCGAGCGTCCGGAGCAGGAGGGGATCTCTAGTTCCCAAAAGCGAGCATTGGGAGCTGGAGAGGATCTCTTGTCCTTAGAAGCGAGTATTGGGTGGGGGATCTCTCGTTCCCCGACACGAGTGACAGAAGCTAGAGGGAACCTCTAGTTCCTAGATGCGAGCGTTGGGAGCAGAAAGGGATCTTTAAGCCTCAGAAAGAAATTTTCAAGCAATCCTCAAAGTATATGAAGATCTTTGAGGAAATCTTCGAGCATGCAAGGAGATCTTCAAAGGAGTCTTTTGGAGCTATCTTGGTCGTAGGTGACAAGGTGAGTTCAAATATGGGCCTTATGACCCATTTATATTAGATTTTGACTTTGGTAATTAAGCGGCTCGGGAACCAAGTTATTCACACATTAATAATCATATATTTAGTTATGTGCACACCCATGATCAGATATTTCACTATACACACATCCATGCTGAGATATTTTGTTATACACACACCCATGAAAGGAATTTAGTTTTACGCACACCCATAATGCAATATTTCGTTATACGCACACCCATAAAGGGATATTTCGCTATACACAAACATATTGCGATATTTTTCCATTCGCACACCCATTATGAGAATTTTGCTATGTGCATTCCCATAACTACATGTTTCGCTACACACACACCCATGATGGAGCATTTTGCTACGCACACACCTTTTGCTATACGTACGCACATCATAACCATATAATTTACTATATGCGTACCTGTAACTATTTGTTTGGCTATGAAAACACCTATGACAAGATATTTTTCTATACGCACAATATAACCATATAATTCGGTATGCGCACACCCGTTATGAGAATCATCACTATACACACACTCGTTATAATATATTTACTATGTGGATACCTGTAACCATAAGTTTGTCCATTTGCACACCCATTATGGAAATTTTTTTTATACAAACACTACATAATGGGTGGTTTTGCAGATGATGGGGTGCGGCGGTTGTGTTGTGGAAATTGCACATTTGAAGACGTAGTACGAAAATGTCCGGGCGACAGATGATGGAAGATGGAGTGTGGAGGAGTGCTCGGGCGGTGGTGTCTAGTCGAAGGAGGTTAGACGAGTGCTGGTGTGCGACTAAATGGATGGTGGTAGGGTGTCGGAGACCGGCAGAGTGGAGATGCGTAACCTGATGGCCGACCGGCGGTATGTGGCCAGCCATGCATGTTCGTACGGCCAAGCGGCTGCATGTCTGGTGCCCGTCTGCATGGCCAGCTAGGGACGCATGTAGGGTTACATGCAGTCAGCTAAAGCTACTCATAGAGTTGCATCCGACCAACATGGGCCATGCGTAGGGTGGAGTGACGTCTGACTAGGCTCTGTAAAGGGTTAAGCGCGACCAACCACGACCGCACGTTGGGTTATGCTCGGTCTACCAGGGCCATACGTAGGGTTGCGTACGACGAGCCAGGGTCACATGCAGGGTGGCGTGCGGCCAGCCTGGGCCGTACATTGGGTTGCGCATGGCAAGAGAGGGCTACACTTTGGGCTATGATCGGCTAGCCAGTGTTGTGTATAGGATTTCATGCGCCAAGCCAGGGTCGTAAGTATTCGGGGACGCAAGCGGTTGGAGCTACGCACAGTCAGATATGGCTGCACGTTGTTGTGCACAGCCAACATGGGCCGTATATGGTGGGCACAACTAGGACTGCATGCTATTGTGCACAGCGATACCAGGTCGTTCACGATTGGGCACAGTCAGGGCCCCGCGCGGTTAATGCTGCCACAGGTTGTGTGTGCATCCAAAGTCACTAATAGTTGCATACTGATGAGACCGCGTAGGATTCCATGAGGCCATCTAGGGGCGTTTGTGATATCGAGTGATTATGGACACACACTGCCATATTCTTGTTCATGCAAATGGGCTGCCTCCTAGTTAGCGGTGTTCTCCTAGACGGCTAGTCCCTTTATTATCCTCAGGGTGAGGTGTGGCAAAGTATGGGGCAACTAGGGATACGCACCTGTTCATTCACGTCCCTGATGGTCAAGGGAGGTTTTGATTGTGGGAGGTTTCCACTCCTCAACTAAGAGAGTGGGGCTCTTCCTGTTACGTCCTAATTAAGCTAGGCCACGTGAGTGTTTTGTGTCATTACTGGTTGACTCAAACTAACGAGTTGTCCTCAAGCCGTGGGGTGGCCATTGTTGAGTCAGGATCTTCATGAGAGCTTAAATAAAAAGGAATGTGTTTAAGATGAAAAATTAACTAAGTATTTTTATCATCTGAATGTATATAGATTGCATCATCTGGAAGCTAAGTAAAATATAGACAACATCATTTGAATGACTAAGTAAATCTCGGTTGTATTATATGAATGAATAAGTTAAATATCAACTGCATCGTGTAACGTCTCGATTCAATCTAGACCCCTCGTGTGCATTTTTAAGTTAGGTGAATTACCTTGGGCTCTGGGTATACTGGTGGACAGTCTTGCACCTGAGCCAGGGGAAGTGTCGACTTGACAATGAATGTTTGGATGCTACTGCGTGGCGGTAGCGCAATACCGCATTGCGGAAACGATCATCGAGTTTATATAGCGAATGCTAAGAGGAGTCGAGAGCACTGAGTGGACTCAACGATCGTCGAGTACTATCGCACGACGATAGCAAAATACCGCGTGGTGGTAGTATAAAGTTGAGAGCATCGAGTGGACTCAATGATTGTCGAGTAATATAGCGCGGTGGTAGCGGGATACAACGTTGCGGTAACCTACTGAGTTATCAGCCTATCATTTTGTGAGCAACTGCCCGACATTAGTGATACCGCCGGCGATATCCCCACTGAATTATTTGGTATGTTGCTCAGTGAGATACTGTATGATAGTAGAAGAATAGTGCGCGGAGGTAGCAGTACAGGTGGCAGAGCCTGAGTGGTCGATTTGGACAGTGGCTTGTGGAAGAAGTCACTTTTGGATTTACCGCGCGACGGTAGCTCCTTGATCGGGAAACCCTAGATCTATTTGGCTACTCCCTTTATATATGTTGTCCAAGTCTTTGCCGCCAGTCTTCTCTGATCTTGCTCTGAGAGAGCGAGGAGTGCCGAGATTTTCTTGGAAGGACAAGGAACGGGACTAGATCGTCGGAGCCAAACACCGTCATGCCGCCAAAAAGAAGAACGAGATCCATGGCCAAAAATGAGGTGAGCTTCCTACCCTCTCCCTTAGTGCAAGATCTTTAGTTATGAAATAGGAGAGATATCAGATCAAAGGAGCTTGACTTTTGTGTGAAATGAAGATCTCCTAGGAAGAGACCGTGCTAGGACCTTGGTCCTAGGGTTTTATTGCCTTCAATCTTTCTTATCTTCAATATGAAGATGATGGACTTGGTTTTGTGAAGAATGGTGGTCTATTGAGGGTGAATAAGGGAGGAGGAAGAACTGAATGTAACTTTGTAGAAATGGATAGAGGAAGAAGACAAACCATTTTTGATCGTTTGACTTTAAGATGCGTGTAGAAATTTGTTTTCTGTACGCAACATACTTCATGCTCGATTTAATCTATGATCCGAGCACTTCTAGGTCTTGGGCTGAACACGAAAGTTGTAGCCCTCAAAAAGACTTTCCAACGGATGGTTGCACGTTGTTGGGGGAGTCATGTAGCCCCGAGAATGTTCAGTCAAAGTGGATGTACTGTAATGTATTATCTGTAGATTGTGATTTGCCTAAACTAATATACGTCCGGAATAGGTTTTTTGTCTAAGTAAGTTGTGTTAGCCGTGCATCAGAATGTTTGGGTTCAATAGGAAGATCGTAGACAAATTATATTTTGGATTTGGTGAATTTATTATAAGTAATCATGATAAGTTTATGGTTTTGGATGAACCTTGGTTGTACAAATAATGTATTCATTAAATCCGGTAAAGATGCACTTGATATCGATGCGATGAACATTATGAGTTTTGGAAGAATTTGTAATGCATGTTGCATGAATGTGTAGTCTATAGCTATGTGGTGATTTACAATTACTGGGAGAACATGTAAAGTGCTCCTTGCAAGGTTATGATGATCATGTAGATTCTTAAGTGTTTAATGAAATAAAACTTGGGCAAAGATGTATGATTTGATACACAGATGCCTGCTAGATTATAGAAAAAGGGGCTAGATGAGAAAATGCCCATGGCCATGTGATGTGTTAGTCACTTATCTCGGGTATCGAAGATTTAACAGGATTGATAACTAGGAGTATTAGCCTTCCATGCTAAGGTAGTCCTTGAGTGCTTTCGAGAACTGGATTGGTATGATGATAATGGACTCATTGTCAATCCCTTGAGTGTTTTTGAGCACTAGACTAGTATGATGATAAGGGACTCATTGTGGATCCCTTTAGTGCTTGTGAGCACTGGATTGGTAATGATGAGAAGAGACTCGGTTAGAGCCCTTTGGTGTTTTATAGCATGACCAAGAGAAATTTCATGCGGTGTAAGTTGACACGCAGTGTCATAATCTTGGGTTAAGGATAGTGTGGCAGGTATACGGGCTCGCCAGTCATCACACCGACAAGAGTTGACAGGTAAACCTTTGGCAATTGGGCTTAGTCCTCGGTGCTCATTCCCAAGGCTCCTTCTGTGCCAAGTGGACAGTTGAGATTGGTCCTTTGATGATACGCTCCTAGAGGTTCCTTCCGTGCAACGATGATTGGCCAGTTTCAGCTGTGTTCTTGGTGCACATCTACCCGAGACCCCTCTCAGTCATAGTACACAGAGGCTCCGCTGTTGTGTTCTTAGCATTGAGGCGTATGGAGGCATAGGCTTGGTAGTGTGGATGCCCGCCTAGTAGTGGAGAAACTCGCTCTACAATCACCTTCTGGCCATGACGGATGACGCCTGTGTGGTTAGCTACCTTCTCAAAAAGTGGGAACAAAAGGACTATGTCTGCATAGCAGTGTGTGTGTGTGTGAGCATGGGTGAATCATCATATTGCATTCATATCATAACATTGCATTGCATCGCATAAGATCCTCATCATATAAATTTGCATGGGCATTTTTATATGATGAGTTACTTTCTGTTAAGCTGATTCTTAACTTATAAATCTGTATGAGCATTTTTATAAGTTAAGTTACATTTTGTTGTAGAATTATATGCTTTAGTTGATTGCTCTTACCTTTACGAATTTCTAGTGTTGAATGATGCTATTAATTGCTATATAGTACTATTGCTACTCTGATGATGAATAGAATTATACCACCTGCTTGTACTCACAGTTATATATATATATATATATATATATATTTATATATATATATATATAGTACCTTCTCTTCTTCTCCCGCCCGGTGCTTAGGACTTATTAGGGTGAGAGAATGAGATAGCCACTTAGTCTTTATGATTAACGGTTGCTACAACTACCTTTTTAGGAGGAAACCCAGTGGATAGAGCAGCAACATCAGGTTGTGCAGGAGGGAAGCCAGGTCAAGGGGATAGGGCCTGATACGATGATACCCTCGCAGCTGTCGGTCACTGATGTGAGTTTGAGCGTTGTGGTGTAGCCTTCGGGCAATTTTTGTTGTACTCTGATATTAAAGGAACCGATGTAGTTCGTTATTATTCATGTAATATATTTTGGGATTTATTTATTATGATAATATGATTTCTGTACTTTTTTATGTTGGGTTGGCATGGATGATATTGTGAAAGGCCGGTAGAATAGGTGTCTTGTAGTACCGGTCAACCCTTGTGTGGACGCTACCGCAAGGAGGCTATTCTGGGCATAAGAATCCCCTCGACCATATTTTGTGTTCCGGGAGGGGGGTCTTACAAATGGTATCATCTATCAATGATCCTGAACTAAAGAAGTCATTGAATAGTGGTGCCACCCCCGCTTGATTGGTCAGTTTGGGGTCAAACTAGCATAATAGAAGCATTGGTGTGCCCATGTGTAATTCACATTAAGTATGTCCAATTATTACCCTATGATTAGCCAACCTGACCTTAGGTGTACCTTTATACGTAGATTCTAGCGCACGTAGAGCCAGTAATGGGCACTCCCGCCCCTTCCGTCCCTACTCAATTTTAGCAGTCAGAATTGGGATAGACCCTCACAACAATCTTAGACATGTTTAGATCTCAACAGGCCCCGGCACAGCAGCAAGCCCCAGGTTCTAACTGGTTGAGTACCTTCCGAGCCCTCTCCTCACTTGCTTATCATGGGACGGAGTCGGCTGTTCGTACAGAGGAATGGCTAGATACTATGCAAGATTTGATGGTCAGAATCAGATGTCCAACTAGTATGGCTATTACCATAGCTGTATTCATCTTGGAATCACATGCGAAAAGGTGGTGGAAGTCCCTCATGGGATCCACTTTTCAAGGACGTGTATACACTGATATTAGCTGGAATGAATTCTCTGATGCCTTCTTGGAGCATTTTATTCCCTCTACAGATCGAGATAAGCACAAAGAAAGGTTCCTGCAATTGAAATAGGGATCGAAGTCTGTCGTGGAGTATCAGCAAAAGTTTCAACATCTTATAAGGTTTGCTGACTCCTATAGTTTGGATGATTGTGGATATGCGAAGCGGTTCTACAAAGGTTTACGAGATCCCCTAAGTCAAGAACTTTTGTTTATAACCGACTCGAGCCTTACAGAGATTATAGATATGGAAAAAAGATTGGAAGCAGATCATCTTGGAGTCCAGGCTAGTATAAAGAGACCCGCCGAGGGCGTGATGGAAGCAAGTCCGAGCTTTAGGAGGAGACAAAATATTAGAGGTGAAAGAGGAAACCAAAGAGATGGCAGACGCTTCCACCAGAACTTTAGAATGGAACTCACGGCCCCGCAGCCAACGCTACCTCCGCCCCCTCAGTTCCAACCTCACCAACAACTAAGAGAACTATTTAGGCAAGTATGTTATCAGTGTAACCAGGCGGGCCACATCCGGTGTTTATTCCCGCACCTAGGTGGAGATGTTCCACCTATTGCTCCTCCGGCAGCTCCTCGAGGATGAGGCCAAGTTCATGGTTGAGGACGAGGACCATGAGGAAGGAATCCCAGACCTGCTAGAGAGCAGATGTTTGCTCTAGATATGACGCAAGAGAGGAATCCTCAGGTCGTGATTGCAGGTATGTCATAATTTTTGTAATAAGTTATGAGCATTCGTCCTTAGCTTGCCTAAAACTTTGCAGAAATCTAGTTAAAATTTTTATAATTGATACTTAGGCACCGTGATTGTTAGTGGAAAACCAACTCACGCTCTATTTGATATTGGTTCAACTCATTCGTTTGTCTCGGTAGATTTTGTGAAAGATTTAAATTACATGCAATATTTCATCGGTATCACTCGGAGAGTACGCCTCCCAGATGGCTCCGAGATGAATTTGTCCTCCAAGTGCAATTTGGAAGTGTACATTGGAGGAAAACTCTTTGAAACCCCTACAACAGTGTTGGGGAGGCTAGAATTTGATCTTATTCTGGCCATGGCATGGTTGGATTTGCACCAAGCCAGGATTGATTGTGTGTCAAAGCAAATCACCTTAAGGCATGGAGACTCAGAGTTCATTTCCCAAGGTATTAGATTTGCACCCCAAATGTTGTTGTCTTCAATTCAGGCCCTTAAAACCCATATGAACGGGGATGAGATATATATGATATGTTTCGAAATAAAAGAGATGGCGATGAGCATGAAAGATGTGCTGGTAGTGCAAAATTTTCCTGAGGTATTTCCTGAGAAGCTGCAAGGATTACCCCCACATAGAGAAGTGGACTTTCAGATTAAACTAGTATCAGGTGCCAAGCCCATCTCTCAGACCCCTTATAGAATGGCTCCAAAGGAACTCACTGAGTTTAATGTTCAGTTGCAGGAGCTGGTAGAATCGAGGTTCGTTCGTCCCAGCTCATCACCCTGGTGAGCCACTAATTTGTTTGTTAAGAAGACGGATGGATCACTACGACTGTGCATAGACTACTAGGAACTCAACCAACTGACCGTGCGGAACACCTGTCCTTTACCCTGGATCGACGAGCTATTCGATTAGCTGGTGGGAGTGCATTGGTTTTCCAAATTGGACTTGCGCTTGTGGTAATACCAATTGAGAATACAAGAGGAAGATATTCCGAAAACAGCTTTTAGCTCGAGATAGGGCTTATACGAGTTCACGGTAATGCCATTCGGGATAACGAATGCCCCTTCTGCCTTCATGAGTTTGATGAACAAGGTGTTTGAGCAGTATTTGGACGTCTTTATCATCATCTTCATCGATGACATTTGGTCTACTAAAAGACAGAAGAGGAGCATGCTGAACTCTTGACCTTAGTTTTGAAGAAATTGAGAGAGCACTCCTTGTTTGCTAAGTTTATCAAGTGCAATTTCTGGCTCCGAGAAGTTTCCTTCTTGGACCATATTATTAGTGGTGCTGGATTAGCTATAGACCCGACCAAGATGCATGCTGTGAAAGAATGGTCGCCTTTGAGGTCGGTGACCGACGTGCGATGTTTTCTTGGACTTGCAGGGTATTACCGCAAGTTTGTGGAGGGATTTTCAAAGATCGCCATCCCTCTCACTACCCTGACAAAGAAAGGTGTGTCATATGAGTGGACACCCCAGTGTGAGGTTGCATTCCAAGAGCTAATGGATAAACTTACCTTTGCACTAATACTATCCCTTCCATCAGGGAAGGAAGGATTTCAGGTTTATACTAATGCATCCTATCAAGGTATGGGAGCAATGTTGATGCAACATAGGAATGTGATTGCTTATGCTTTAAGACAACTGAAGAAACATGAGGTGAATTATCCAGTACATGAGTTGGAGTTGGGAGCAGTGGTGTTCGCCTTAAAAATTTGGAGACACTATTTATACTGTTTCCACAGTGAGATATTTTCGGACCCTAAGAATTTGAAGTATGTTTATAATCAGAAGGAGTTGAATTTAAGGAAGTGATGGTGTTTAGAATTCCTTTGTGATTATGAGTTTATGCTGAACTACCACCCCAAGAGAGCGAACTCCATAGCAGATGCATTCAGTAGAAAGATACCAGCGTCGAGCCTAGAGTCTCGAATGATGGGTATGGAATTGACTCGAGTGCTCGAGGAGATGGAGAATACACCGATATGTAATAATCATTCTGAGACGTATACATAATACTTGGCTGCCTTGAGTATAGTACGTGACATCCATGAGTGGATTCAGGCAGAACAAGGTAAGGATACTGCTCTGACCCCTATTTATATGGCAATTGAAAGTGGATCTGTTGAAGAGTATATTCTGAAGGAAGGCCTCATTCATTTCCGTGGAAGGCTCTATATTCTCGAGGGTGGTGGAATCTGGGAAGACATCTTGAGAGAGGCTCATTGCACCGCGTATACAGTGCACCCCAGGATTGCCAAGATGTATAATGACTTACAGAAGTCCATGTTCTGGCCAGGAATGAAGAGAGATATTAAGTATTACGTTATGCACTGTGAGGCTTGCCAAAGGGTGAAGGTGGAGTGTAGAGCGCGGGAGGATTATTACAGTCATTACCCATCCCTGAGTGGAAGTTCGAGGATATCTCCATGGATTTTGTCCACGGGTTGCCTCGCTCACGCTCTGGGAACGATTCAGTTTGGGTGATTGTGGATCGCTTGACGAAGGTTGTCAGGTTCATTCTAATGAGGAAGGAGTCGTATATTGAGGTTTTAGTGCGTCTCTTTGTGGAGCAGTTTGTGCGGTACCATGGGGTGCCCAAGATAATTGTCTCTGACCGTGATGGTCGCTTCACTTCCAAGGAATGGAGGGAGGTTCAAGCATAAATGGGCTCTCGCCTTACCTTTAGTATGACTTTTCATCCTCAGATGAATGACTAGTCTGAGAGTACCATTAGAACCATGGAAGATCTGTTGAGGTTATGCATGTTGGATAGAGGAGAGCCATGGGAAAGACTCTTGCCGCTAGTGGAGTTTTCATACAATAATAGTTATCAAGGTAGCATCGGAATGGTGCCCTACGAAGCACTTTATGGGAGGAGGTGTAGAACTCCATTATCGTGGGTGCATGATAATGACCCAAAGACTTTGGGAGTGGAATGTATTGATGACACTGATGCCATAGTTAGATTGATACGAGACCGCATGCTGGAGGCTCAGAGTCGACAGACAAAGAACTATAATGCGAAGCACAGGATGGTGGAGTTTCAAGTAGGTGACAAGGTGTTCTTGAAGATCAAGCCAATGCATGGAGTATCACGTGTGCATGGAAGAAAGAAGCTCAGCCCGAGATATGTGGGGCCTTATGTTGTATTAGAAAGAATTGGCTCTTTGGCCTATCGGCTGGAGCTACCACCTTTGCTAGAAAATTTGCACGATGACTTCCATATGTCGTCGCTTCGAAAAGCACTACTACGACCCGATCAGCATGTCCCCGCTACAAATGGACAAGTGGCAACTGATAGGTCTATTTTACTAGAGCCGGTGTGGATAGTGGACACTGAGACAAGAAGCTTGCGACGGAAGAGTATTCCATTGGTGAAGGTCCAATGATCTAATCATGAGAAAGAGGAGTATACTTGGGAGCCTGTGGACTTGTTGTTGAAGCACTACCCAAAGTTGTTTCCCTAAGATAAACTTAAACACAAACCTTATCTTCTCCTTACTTTGTTTTCCCCCCACAAACTTATCCTGATTTCGGGGATGCAATCTTGTATTTTGTTTATAGGATTTGTAACGTCTTGATTCGTTATAGACCCCTTGTGTGCATTTTCAAGTCAGGTGAATTGACTTGGACTCAGGGTATATTGGTGGATAGGCTTGCACCTGATCCGGGAGAAGTGCCGACTCGTCACTGAGTGTTTGGATGCTACCACACGACGGTAGTGGGATACCGTGTGGCGGTAACGATCGTCCAGTGTATACGGCGAATGTCAAGAGGAGTTGAGAGCATCGAGTGGACTCAACGATCGTCGAGTACTACAGTACGGCGGTATAGGAAAATCTTGTGGTAGTAGCAAGGAGGCAAGAGTGTCGAATGGACTCAACGATCGTCAAGTACTACCGCGTGGCGGTAGCCTACTGAGTTATCGGCCTATCGCTCTATGAGTAACCACTCGGCGTTAGTGATACTGCCGACGATAGCCCCGCTGAATTATTTTGTATGCTACTCAGTGAGATACCGCGTGGCGGTAGAAGAATACCGTGCGGCGGTAGCAGTACAGGTGACGACGCCTGAGTGGTCGGTTTGGACGGTGGCTTGCGGAAGAAGTCACTTTTGGAGTTACCGCGCGACGGTAGCTCCCTGATCGAGAAACCTTAAATCTATTTGGATGCTCCCTTTATATACGTTGTCCAAGTATTGGACGTCAGTATTCTTCTCTGATCATGCTCTGAGAGAACGAGGAGTGCTGAGCTTTTCTTGGAAGGACAAGGAACGGGACTAGATCGCCGGAGCCGGACTTCGCCATGCCGCCAAGAAGAACGAGATCTATGTCCGAAAAAGAGGTGAGCTTCCTACCCTCTCCCTGTGGGCTAGATCTTTAGTTATGAAATAGAAGAGATGACCATGCTAGGACCTTGGTCCTAGGGATTTGTTGCCTTCAACCATTCCTCTCTTCAATATGAAGATGATGGACTTGGTTTCGTGAAGAATGGTGGTCTATCGAGGGTGAATAGGGGAGGTGGAAGAGCTGAATGTAACTTTGTAGGAATGGATAGAGGAAGAAGAAGAACCATTGTCGATCGTTTGACTTTAAGATGCGTGCATAAATCTATTTTTTGTATGCAACATGCTTCATGCTCGATTTAAGCCATGATACGAGCACTTTTAGGTCTTGGGCTGAACACGAAAGTTATAGCCCTCGGAAAGACTTTCCAACAGATGGTTGCCCGTTGTTGGGGGAGTCCTGTAGCCCCATAAATGTTCAGTCAAAGTGGTTGTGATGTAATATATTATTTGTAGGTTGTGATTTGCCTAAACTAATATAGGGTCGGAATGGGCTTTCTGTCTAAGTAAGTTGTGTTAACTGTGCATTCAGATGTTTGGGTTTAATAGGAAGATTGTAGCTAAAGTATATTTGGG
This sequence comes from Platanthera zijinensis, assembly GCA_039513925.1. Taxonomy (NCBI): domain Eukaryota; kingdom Viridiplantae; phylum Streptophyta; class Magnoliopsida; order Asparagales; family Orchidaceae; genus Platanthera; species Platanthera zijinensis. Next base: position 152,912,170 of record CM077086.1, read on the forward strand.
ATTGGTTGAATTTATTATGTGTAGTCATGATAAGTTAATGGTTTTGGATGAACCTTGGTTGTACAAATAATGTATTCATGAAATCCGGTAAAATGCACTTGATATCAATGCGATGAACATTATGAGTTTTGAAAGAATTTGTAATGCATGTTGCATGAATGTGTATTCTATAGCTATGTGGTGATTTAAAATTACTGGGAGAACACATAAAGTGCTCCTTACAAGGTTATGATGATCATGTAGATGCTTAAGTGTTTAGTGAAATAAAACTTGGGAAAAGATGTATAATTTGATAGGCTGGCGCCTCTTGGATTATAGAAAAAGGGGCTAGATGAGAAAATGCCCATAGCCATGTGATTTGTTAGTCACTTATCTCGGGTATCGAATATATGACGATGTTGATAACTAGGAGGATTAGCCTTCCATGCTAAGGTAGGTCTTGAGTGCTTTCGAGCACTGGATTGGTATGATGATAAGGGACTCAATGTCAACCCCTTGAGTGTTTTTGAGCACTAGACTGGTATGATGATAAGGGACTCAGTATGGAGACCTCGAGTGCTTGTGAGAACTGGATTAATAATGATGATAATGGACTCGGTTGGAGCCCTTGGATGTTTGATGACATGGCTATGTGAAATTGCATGCACTGTGAGTTGACACGTTGTGTCATAATCCTAGGTTAAGGATAGTGTGGCAGGTCTACGGGCTCTCCAGTTGTCACACAAAAGGGAGTTGACAGATAGACCTTTGGAGATTGGGCTTGGTCCTCAGTGCTCATTCCTGAGGCTCCTTCTGTGCTAAGTGGACGGTTGGGCTTGGTCCTTTAGTGATACACTCTCAGAGGCTCCTTCTATGCCACAACGATAGACCAATTTGGGATGTGTTCTTGGTGCACATCTACTTGAGACCCCTCTGAGCTGTTGTACGCAGAGGCTCCGCTGTTGTGTTCTTAGCGTTGAGGCATATGGAGGCCTAGACTTAGTAGTGTGGATGCCTGCCTAGTAGTAGAGACGCCCGCTCTACTATCACCGTCTGGACATGACTGATGACGTCTGAGATGTTAGATACCTGCTCGAAAAGTGGGAACTAAAGGACTATGTCAACATAGCAGTGTGTGTGTGTGTGTAAGCATGGGTGAATCATTATATTGCATCCATATCATAACATTGCATTGCACCGCATAAGATCCTCATCATATAAATTTGTATGAGCACTTTTATATGATGAATTACTTTCTGTTAAGCCGATCCTTAACTTATAAATCTGTATGAGAATTTATATAAGTTAAGTTACATTTCTGTAGTAGAATTAAATGCTGCAATTGATTGTGCTTACCTTTACAAATTGCTAGTGTAGAATAATGTTATTACTTGCTATACATTACTATTGCTACTCTGATGATAAATAGAATTATACCACTTGCTTGTACTCACAGTTTATATATATATATATATTACATTCTCTTCTTTCTCCCGCCCGGTTCCTAAGAGTCGCTGGAATGAGAGGATGAGATAGACACCTAGTCTTTATGACTAATAGTTGCTATGACTACCTTTTTAGGAGGAAACCCATCGGATAGAGTAGCAGCAACAGGTTATGTAGGAGGGCAGCCAGGACAAGGGGACAGGTCCTAATACGACGATACCCTCACAGCCGTCGGTCACTGATATGAGTTTGTGCGTTGTGGTGTAGCCTTCAGGCAATTTTTGTTGTACTCTGATATTAATGGAACCTATGTAGTTCCTTATTATTCATGTACTATATTTGGATATTTGCTTATAGTGATGATATGACTTCTATACTTTCTTTATGTTGGTTGGCATGGATGATATTGTGAAGAGCCGCCAGAATAGGCGTTTTGTAGTACCAGTCAACCCGTGTGTTGACGCTACCGTAAGGCAGCTATTCTGGGCATAGGAATCCGCTCAACCGTGTTTTGTGTTTCGGGAGGGGGTATCTTATACATCGTCTAAATGAATATCTAATGCATCGACTGGATACTAAGTAAATTATAGACTGCATTGTTTGGATGACTAAGTAATATATCGTGTGCTTTGACTAGATTAATATCGACTGCACCGTCTAAATGCTAAGTAAAATATCGACTTCATTGTCTTCATGATTAAGTAAAATATTGACTACACCGACTGGATGATTATTAACTACATTGTCCTTAATAATATCGACTGCATCGTCTGAATGCTAAGTAAAATATTGACTGCATCGTCCGATTGACTAAGTAAAATATTTACTACATCGACTTGATGAAATATTGACTACATTGACTGCATGAAATGTCGATTACATGAAGTTCACAGGAATTACGTCTCATAAGTCACATGTGTGACTAGTAATATCAGCTTGATGAAATATCTATTGCATCTACTGCAAGAAATGTCAGTGAAAGTCTTTAATTCAAGGATAGCTAAATCACCTAGAGGGGGAGGGGGGTGAATAGGTTATTGGTCTCTTTTTAAGTTCTTTTATGTTTCTTCTTTAAGAGATTTGACTTTAAATTGTTTTATGCTTTCAAGATGTACACAACCTGCACAAAGAAAATAACACAGAAAACCACACAATGATTTATAGTGGTTCCCCTGACTAGGGTACATCCACTTTCCCTCCCACCTATCCAACTTTCTTGTTGGACTAAGCACTTCTCTAAAACTTGCTCCAAAGAGCTTACACCTCAGATCCCTAAGTATATCTAAGTATCCTCCAAGACTTACTTCTCAGCCGCAAGGGCCTACAACTCAGTGGTCAGCGGACCACCTACCTCAGGCTGTTAAGCCCTACACAGAGACTGAGAGTAAAGCCCTATCTCAGATCCACTAGGGATCCTACCTCAGAGCTCTACAGTGCTCCTACACCCAGTGACCCTAAAGATACCTACCTCAGCCTTACACAAAGGCCTACAGCTCAGGCTTCTCAGCCCTACAGTTTTAGGAATAAGGCCCTACTCTCAGAGTGTTGCATCACTTATACACTCAGTACCCAGTAGGTACCTACCTCAATGCCCTTCCAGGAACCTACAGCTCAGGCTAAACAGCAATACAACTTCAATCCACACTTGTATCCTACCTCAGAGCAACTTTTCTCCTACCACTCAGATCCAAAAAGGATCCTACAAGGATGAAAGTGGGTTGGTGTGATGACTGGCCATAAGTAAAATTTCACTGTGCCAATCTACCTGGACTGAGATAAACTCAACCCAACCTTGACTCCAGGAAATATATTTCCTGAGTATACCACTACTGAACTAAGAAGTTCTTAGTCCTAACTATTTCCACAACAACAAGTATATATTTACTTGAGCTGGAAGTGACTTGCAGAACAATGTTCTGCCTCTTTATGAACTGAACTTGAAGCTCAGCCCTAACTACTACTTCACAGCACCAGGGATTTTTCCTGCTGGAACTATGAAGTTACTGCAGCTGATGGCTGCTACCTGAGCTGAGGAAATCTCAGCTCTAACTTTGCAGACTGAGATAACTCTACCTCTTCTTCCTTTCCTGGGCTGAGGTGATTCAATCCTAACTTTGACTCCTGAGGATTAGTCCAAAAATTTTATCCAGCTGGAACTAGAGAAGTAACAACAGTAGATCTTGATGTAGCCTGAGCTGAGTGAATCCCAACCCTACTCCTTTCTTCACAATAATAAGGATGAAGATCTTGCTTTGGCATGTGCTGGAAGTAGCTTGCAGATCAGCTTCTTTGCTCCTTTTAAAACTGAGCCAACTGCTCAGCCCTATCTCCTTCTTCACAGCTCCCCAAGAGAATGTTCTTTAGGATTTGTTGGCTAGGTCTGTGAAGCACCTGCAGCAAGGGTTGGCCCAAGCTGTTACCTTTTTCTCAGAGAATCCCTTTGAGCAAACTTGCTGGTGCAGATGAAGATCACACCAACTATCTTGCTATTGAAGATATTGATACCAATAACTAACTTGCTCTTCATCTTGCTGACTTGAGCTTCCTGTTCTTCAACACAACAACAATGGCGGAGAGGAAGAACTATCTGATTTATTTTTCCAAAAGCTCGTCTTTCTCTATAAAGCCTTTCCCTTTTATTGATTATGACCCATGACTCTTAAGCAGTGGGCCCCACATCATTAATGGCCAGCAACAACCTTGCTTTAATGCCAACTATCATACAGTAGGTCTGCGACAAGAATTGTCGCGTATTGTAAGCATCCTGCCACTAATTTGAAATATGTTGACTTGTTTACTTGCTGACATCATCAGCTGTGGACTTATCCAAAAATCAAACAACATTAGCATAGACGTTGAGTGAGTAAGTATCACTCAACGCCAAAAACACATAGATAGATTTCGGTCTATCTAGGCGTTGAGAGCATTGAGTGAACAAGCCTCACTCAATGCCATTTACCTTAGCCAAAATCTTCCTGCTTCTCTGGCATTGAGAGCGTTGAGTGTATCTTCATCACTCAATGCTTTTTGCCTTGGAAAAGCTTTCTACATCTTAGGCATTGAGAGCGTTGAATATGTCTTCATCACTCAACGTTTTTTACCTTACCAAAATTTCTGCCTCTGCAACATCTTAGGCATTGAGAGCATTGAGTGTGTCTTCATCACTTAATGCTTTTTGTCTTAGCCAAATTTCTGCATCTGCAACATCTTAGACGTTGAGAGCATTGAGTGAGCACACCTCACTCAATGCCTTTTGACTTAGCCAATTTTCTGGGTTTAAAAACACTGGCTTTGACTATGAGTGTTTCTCAACACTTATGAAGCTATGGCGTTGAGTGAATGACCTTCACTCAATGCCTGTGGACTTAGCCACTTTTCTGCCTATTAACCTTAGGCTTAGACTGTCTCAGCCAGCCTCACTCTGAATTGAGTTCAACAAATGGTGAACTGAGTTCGATGAATGTTGAGCTCAGCTCGACGAACTTTGAACTGAGTTCGACGAACTTTGAACTCAGTTCAACTCACAGCTTTTTGCTGTATGGCGTTGAGTTTGTCTTCATCACTCAACGCCAAAATACTTAGCCATATTTCTACCTATAGATGTATGGCGTTGAGTGAGTCAACTTCACTCAATGCTTGTGGACATAGCCACATTTCCAGCTTGCCAACATTCTTTCTTACCTCTGGCATTGAGTGAGCTTGCTTCACTCAATTACTATGGACTTAGCTCCATTGTCAACTGCTCCTTGACTTCTGGCGTTGAGTGAACTTACCTCACTCAATGCCTGTGAACTTAGGCAAATTCCTGCCTTTCTAGCATCTTCTCTTGGTGTCCACCTTTCTGCCTTATGACCACTTGTCACATCACTAAGACAATCTATCTAGACTTGTTCCATGGAACATCCTGCACATGTTAAGCTTAAACAACATCAAATGCAAGTATGCTCTTTGTGTTGATGGTGATGCCCCTTCAACTCCACTCTAGGGATTATTGTGGGCAATGAACCCAACAATCTGCCCCTATTTGAAGAATGCAGAACACCCAGCAATACTAAGAAGCATTAACATAAAAAGTAGATTAACTTTATGTACTCCATTTAACTACATTGACACAATAAGTCAAGTCAATGCATCCTTATACTACTTGACAAAATCTCGAGTAGTATGCACCCTCCTTTACACCACTAAAAGCACTGTCTCAACATGAACTGATCATGTCAAGTATTGCTTCCACAAATCTCCCTTATATATTGACTCACATCTCCCCCTTTCTGTCTTCTTCAAAAGATATATCTATTGAGGGAGGTGATGAGATCAAGGGAGAAATTATCTCTTGATCCTAGTCGAAGTCCTACGTTTATACTACTAAGGAAATCATCCTAGTGATCAATCTACTTGATTAAGAGTCATACCTTCTGTGTTGATACATTGATACAACACAACACTGCAACATTTGAGCTAGCTGCTAACATAGTTCCACTTGTGCTGGCTGTTCCCCTCCAGCAGCAGGACTGTCTTCTCAGCAGCAACAGTCCTTTTAAAACTCAGAGAAGATTATGACAATGTCATACATAATCTCCCCCTTGGTCTGTGCATTGTCCTTAAGACAAACTGATCAGTAGTTGTGACAGCTGATCTACTGCAACAGCTGGATACAACTTGATGGTCAGATTCTTTGTAGACATTCTAGTCTATGCCAGTATGGATACCACTTGATGGTCTTTATTGTTTTGATGTCACATCAAGGACTTATCTACCTACAAGAAAAGTAAATCCTGCAACACAAACTAGAATTTGGAGCTGCTGAAGCTATCCTAAGTTCCACATACCCAACTCAACCAAGAGGGTGTTGAACTTGACTTCATCCAGTGGTATGATAAATATACAGCTACTGTTAGTCAGGACAAACTCAGGATTGAGTTTTTCCTATGCTCCCAAACTTATTGATACTTAATCTACATATGCATAGTCTTGCTATGATATATAGGATTCCTAGCAACTTAGATTACACTAGTATAATATCAATATAAAGAAGTTCTACTTATCTGGAGGTTATGGTTCTGGAGTTGTAGCTGGATTATCATCAGTTGATCACAACAGCTCCCTTGCACCATGATCACTTCTTGCTGAGCCAGGTCTTTTCCTTTCCTTTAGCAACAGACTTGCCTCTGATATCAGCTTTCTGTTCAAGCCCCAATGACCCTTTTTGCATTGGCAACTCAAACTTCCTTCTCCTCTTAGATCATTGCCTTCATCCTTGATCATGGCCAGTTACCACTCTGATAGTGATTGTACCACTTGACTAGAGAGCATATCTCTAGAGTAGATACAACTGACCCAGCTCTCCCATGCCACTTGATACCACTTGTATCCTTCTTCAGGAATATACATAGCATCCTTATCCTTGGAGAATGATCCATAAGATAACTTCCTTGCTCTAGTCCAAGTTCTGGAACATCTTCTATCCAAGTACCACATGGGGGATGGGCACTAAGACTAACATGTAAAACAGAATTACCTTTCCTTAGGACCCCAATAGGTATTGGGTCCTAGGTTCTGATTAGACTGAAGTCTAATTTTACTACCTGTATAATTTCTGACAGGTATACTAACTCTTGCTCTAGACACAGAAGGATTGTGACAGCAATCTAGGGCAAAATGCTCCACCTTACCACAACACCAACACTCATGAATATAATATCTACTTTTCTGAGTAGGTCTTGTAGTGTGGTTAATTGCTGACTGAATAGAAGGAAGATGAGCAACAAATTTCGTCAGGTTCCTTTCAGCAAGGATATGACTGAAGGTTATTATTCTAGTAGGCTTCCTTTACTTGCCTTGAATGGTATTTACAGCCGTCTTCTTTGAAGAAGACAAGCTGTTTATATCATCAGAACTAGCCAAGTTAGGCTTATTGGTAGACTTACCCTTGGTCTGAGTCCTTGCTGGATGGGCTTGAGTGAAATCCACTGCCTTTCCCTTTTGAGTTGGGGATGAGGCACCAAATATAAATAGTCCAGCATGTGCCATTTGTACTTTTTCATGGGTAGCCTTAAAGGCACTCATTCCCTACCCTTTCTTCTTCCAATGAAAGATACTCTTGTATTCTTACAAGAAGAATTTCCATTCTCCCAGTGATCATGCATGCAACCTTGGTCATACCTATGAGAAGGGAGGATTACCTTGTGAAAGGTTAACTGTGGCACTATAGGAGCTTTGCCTTTCCCTTTGAAAAGGTCAACTCTTGTGCTTTCCTTGACTACTAACTCCTTCTTACCCTTTTGGGAGGATAAGGAATTTATCAAGGGCAACACAGCTTTAGGCTCGCTGAATTCAGCCACAACCATTCTATCCTTTAGGAGTTTCTCCTTAAGATTCAAAATGAACTTGTCCTTCTGGCTTATGGTCTCAATTTGGATGATTGAGATGACTTTCAGTTGGCTGACTTCCCTCACTTTCTGATCCAGTAAGAATGCTATCTCAGACTGCTGAGTAGCAATTAGCTATAGGGATATAATCTCCTTAGCCTTCTCCTTGGCCAACCACTTACTTTTTCTCAAAGCATCCAAAATTTGACCATACTTGTCAATCAATTGATTGACATATACCTTAGATTCAAAGTAATCTTCATCACTGGATGAGGATGCATCAGAATCTGGACTGGTCTCATACCTGAGCAGCTAGACAGAGATTGTACCTGATCTTGAGTAGGCGGATCCTGACAGGATTCTTCTTCTGTCAAAGCCATCCCCTCACAGCAGCAACTGATATCTTCATCCACCTCAGTTTCACTTTTTGAGTGTCATAGAGGGGCCCTGATCTCTATCCTGGTATCTGGATGGTCTTCATCTTCATCTGTAATAGCAGCAAGTAGCCCAATGAAGGTTTCTTTTTCTTCTTCAGGCTATGATTCACTGTCTAATAGACTGACATTGCTGTCATCTCTTTCCTTCTCTGCCCCTTCCATGTAGGTAATTAGTGAGTCCCACATTTCTTTGGCTGTCTGATAGTGAACTACTATCTTGAGGGTTTAGTCATTCATAACACTTACCATGATGTGTAGTGCCCTCTTGTCCATAGTTACTAAGATGATTTCATCTTCAGTCATTTCTACATAACTCTTTGGAGTCTGTACTTCTGTATCTAAGACAGAGACCTTCATGGGGATGAAAGGTACTTCTTGAACTGTTGCAAAAACCCTAGGATCAGAGGCTTCCATGATTTGCCTTACCCTTTCTTTTCAAGTCCCAAAGTTCTCCTTTCTGTAGTCTTGGAGCTCCATTCTTTAAGGTTCACTTTTGAACCCACAAGTATAACCCTTTTAGCTATCCTTTGAGGTCTACTCAGACTGTTAAGTCTTTTTTGAGTAACTTCCCTCTGATACCACTTGAAAGTTTTTAATTCAAAGATAGCTAAATCACCTAAGGGGGGGGGGTGAATAGGTTATTGGTCTCTTTTTAAGTTCTTTTATATTTCTTCTTTAAGAGATTTGACTTTAAGTTGTTTTATGCTTTCAAGATGTACACAACCTGCACAAAGAAAATAACACAGAAAAGCACACAGTGATTTATAGTGGTTCCCCTAACTAGGGTACATCCACTTTTCCTCCCACATATCCAACTATCTTGTTGGACTAGGCACTTCTCCAAAACTTGCTCCAAAGAGCTTACACCTCAGATCCCTCAGGATCTCTAAGTATCCTCTAAGACTTACTTATCAGCCATAAGGGCCTAAAACTCAGTGGTCAATAGACCACCTACCTCAGGCTGTTCTACCCTACACTAAGGCTAGGAGGATAGCCCTACCTTAGATCCACTAGGGATCCTACCTCAGAGCACTACAGTGCTCCTACACTCAGTGACCCTCAAGCCACCTACCTTAGCCTTACACAAAGGCCTACAGCTCAGGCTTCTCAGCCCTACAGTTTTAGGCACAAGGCCCTACTCTCAGAGTGCTGCAACACTCCTACACTCAGTACCCAGTAGGTACCTACCTCAGTGCCCTTCCAGGAACCTACAGCTCAAGCTAAACAGCACTACAACTCAGATCCATACTTGGATCCTACATCAGAGCAACTTTGCTCCTACCACTCAGATCCAAAAAGGATCCTGCAAGGATGAAAGTGGGTTGGTGTGATGACTGGCCACAACTGAAAATTCACTGTGCCAACCTACCTGGACTGAGCTAAACTCTGCCCAACATTGACTCCAGGAAATAAATTTCCTGAGTCTACAACTACTGAACTAAGAAGTTCTTAGTCCTAACTACTTCCACAATAACAAGTATATATTTACTTGAGATGGAAGTGACTTGGAGAACAATGTTCTGCCTCTTTCTGAACTGAGCCTGAAGCTCAGCCCTAACTACTACTTCACAGCACCAAGGACTTTTCCTACTGGAACTGTGAAGTTACTGTAGCTAATGGCTACTACCTGAGCTGAGGAAATCTCAACTCTAACTTTGTAGACTGAGATAGCTCTGCCTCTTCTTACTTTCCTGGGCTGAGATGATTCAGCCCTAACTTTGACTCCTGAGGATTAGTCCAGGGATTTTATCTAGCTGGAACTAGAGAAGTGACAGCAGCAAATCTTGCTGCAGCCTGAGCTGAGTGAAACTCGGTCCTAATCCTTTCTTCACAGCAATAAGAATGAAGATCTTGCTTTGGCCTATGTTGGAAGTAGCTTACAGATCAGCTTCTCTGCTCCTTTCAGAACTGAGCCAACTGCTCAGCCTTATCTCCATCTTCACAGCTCCCCAAAAGAATGTTCTTTAGGATTTGTTGGCTAGGTCTGTGAAGCACCTGCAATAAGGGTCAGCCTAAGCTGCTACCTTTTTCTTAGAGAATCCCTCTGAGCTAACTTGCTGGTACAGATGAAGATCACACCAGCTATCTTTGTAATGAAGATGTTGATACCAACAACTAACTTGCTCTTCGTCTTGCTGACTTGAGATTCCTGTTCTTCAGCACTACAACAATTGCGGAGAGGAAGAACTATCTGATTTCTTTTTCCAAAAGCTCACCTTTCCCTGTAAAGCCTTTCCCTTTTATTGATTATGACCCAACGGCTCTTGAGCAGTGGGCCCCACATCATTAATGGCCAGCAACAACCTTGCTTTAATGCCAACTATCATACAATAGGTCTGCATCAAGAATTGTTGCGTACTATAGACATCCTTCCACTAATTTGAAATAAGTTGACTTGTTGACGTCATCAGCTGTGGACTTAGCCAAAAATCAAACAATATTAGCATAAGTGTTGAGTGAGTAAGCATCACTCAACGCCAAAACACTTAAACAAATTTCTATCTATCAAGGCGTTGAGAGCGTTGAGCGAACAAGTCTCACTCAACACCATTTGCCTTAGCCAAAATCTTCCTGCTTCTCTGGCGTTGAGTGCTTCATCACTCAACGCTTTTTTCCTTGGAAAAGTTTCTGTATCTTAGGCGTTGAGAGCATTGAGTGTGTCCTCATCACTCAACACTTTTTGCCTTAGCCAAATTTCTGCCTCTACAACATCTTAGGCATTGAGAGCATTGAGTGTGTCTTCATTACTTAACGCTTTTTGCCTTAGCCAAATTTCTGCCTCTGCAGCATCTTAGGCGTTGAGAGCGTTGAGTGAGAACGCCTCACTCAACGTTTTTTGCCTTAGCCAATTTTCTATGTTTAAAAACACTGGCTTTGACTGTGAGTGTTACTCAACACTTATAATGCTATGGCATTGAGTGAATGACCTTCACTCAATGCCTGTGGACTTAGCCACTTTTCTAACTCTTAACCTTAGGCTTAGACTGTCTCAGCCAGCCTCACTCTGAACTGAGTTCGATGAATGGTGAACTGAGTTCGACGAATGGTGAGCTCAGCTCGAAGAACTCTAAACTGAGTTCAACGGACTCTGAACTCAGTTCAACTCACAGCTTTTTGATGTATTGCCTTGTGTGTGTCTTCATCACTCAACACCAATCTACTTAGCCATATTTCTGCTTATAGCTGTATGGCGTTGATTGAGCTTGCTTCACTCAATGCCTGTGGACTTAGCTTCATTATCAACTGCTCCTTGACTTTTGGCATTGAGTGAGCTTACCTCACTCACTTCCCGTGGACTTAGGCAAATTCCTGCCTTTACAGCATCTTCTCTTGGTGTCCACCTTTCTGCCTTATGACCACCTATCACATCACTTAGACAATCTATCTAGACTTGTTCCAGGAAGCACATGATAAGCTTAAACAACATCAAATGCAACTATGCTCTTAGTGTTGATGGTGATGCCTCTTCAAATCAACTCTAGGGAACATTATAGGTAATGGACCCAACAGTCAGTAACCTTAAGTACACGAGCATGACTTCTTCCAAGTGACATGCACAACTTAGTAAACATAATAGCAGGTGTCGAAGCATGAAGACTGGAAGGTAGAATTGGCTGGCACGTCCTAGGTCATAGACGCGACCTAGGGGCGTGTTCCTTACAAAAAATTATAAAATCACTGGAAAAAAATTAGCATGACCCCTTACCTCATAGAATTAATTTTAGGCATTATTCAAGAGTTAAAACTACCCAAATGTCTAGTAGAAATGGACATGTGGCCTATGTTGATTAGTCAAGGCATGGGGAAATAACTCCCCATTAATGGACAACCATGCGTTGGCTTTCTTTATAAAGCCCACTCCTCTCCCTCACTTGGTTCTTTGCCTTCTCCCATAACTCTCAAGAAGAACTTGAAGGATTTACTAAAGTAATCAAGCCTAGGAAGTGAATTTATAAAGAAGCCAATGTCATCATGTCTCTAAGGAGACGAACTTGATCCATGGAAGCAAATCAAGTGAGCTTCCTCCCCTCTCCTTTGATGCTAGATCTTTAGATCTGAAATTAGGAGAGATATTGTGCTCAGGAGTGCTTGGTTTTAGTGAAAGCCATGGAGATTTCTAGTAAGAGACCACACTAGAACTTCCATTTTAGAGCATTGTTTGTCGTATAATAACTTCAATCATTTCCTTACTTCAATATGAAGATATAGGACTTGATCTCGTGAAGATTGGTGATCTAGAGAGGGAGTATTGAAGGAGAGAGCGATGGAATTATCTTGTACGTTGGCTGGAGGAATAATATGATCAACCTCTACTAGATCTACTTCACGATCTGTGTTAAGTCTGTTGGTTATTTAATAACAGAATCTTTTTTTTTGCGTGTGGTTGGCTTCAAGACACTTTTTGGCATGTTTTAGCCAGATTTAGGTCTCGGCTCAACACGGAAGTTGTATCCCTACAAAAGAACTTTTTGTTGAGAGGTTGTACATTTTCCAGGGAGCCCTATAGATCCCTATAACTCAATTCAAAAATATTGTCCCGAAATAGATTATGTTTTAAGAACTAGAAAGATTCTTTCTAGTTTTGCACGGTTGGGTTCAGACCAGATTTTAGGCATGATACTTTTAGACCTGGACCTCAATCTCAACATGAGAGTTGTAGGAATTAGAGAGACCTTTCCAGAATAGGGTGAAGCATTAATTTTGGTACATTAGAGCTAACATAAAACCTATTTTAGTAAACTGCGACACACACGTACATTATTTTGGTGTTATACCGATTCCTAACATTTTATTAGATATATGTTCATGAATTCTGGAAGTTATAAGTTTGAGAATATTTTGATCACCCCTATTAAGTTTCTGAATTTTTGGATATATATTTGTTGTAATTTTGTCAATCTTATCATATAATTTATCGTAACATAAATAGTTGTTGTGAAACCTAATGAAGATGAAACTTGATAGAAACGATCAAATATTATATGTAATGTATAGTAGAATTTTCAGAGGATTTGGTTTTGAAATAACTCCTTGATTAATTATTTTGTTATGAATGTTATGCTTAACTTGAATTATCATGATGTCCAGTTGAGTCAGAAATTTCAAAACATGCTTAATATGATTAATTGTTGTTCACAAAATATTCAAGGTATGTCGTGACTCTAACATGAGGTGGAACTGGCTATTAGTTTAGTTGGGCAAACAATGTAAGTGAACCTAGACATGTAACTAATACACAAGTAGTCTTATAACAACATAAAGAGTAATTTTCTGACTTACCCCATCCCACTGCGTTAGAATTATGACAACTCACTATGGGTAGTATTGATGGCTTGGTATAGATTATTGGATATATATGATTGCATCCTAGTGTGTTATGTTAATGGCTTTGTTGGTAGGTACTTGGGTGCTTATTATCATTGATTAAACATATAATCGATGAATTGTACTATGGACTTGGTTGGAAGTCCTTGAGTGTTTGGTAGCACATGGTAAAATTTGGTGGATGATATATTATGTAAGGACTCAGTTAGTGGTACTTGGATGCTAGATAGTTTTAAGGGATATGTATATATCCCAGAATGATGTGTTAAGGACTCGATGGAAGTCCTGAGTGCTTGAAAGCAATGCTTTATCATTGGAATAGAAGAGTGTATGTTAATACACGTTTGCATAATGATCCTCTTAGACGAATTACTTTTGATGGGTCTATGGGCTTGCCGGTCATCATACTGATGAAAGCTAGCTGGTAGACTCTTGTTGGTTAGGCTGTGCTCTTTGATGCTTACATCCCAAAGACCCCTACCATGTTATTTGGGCTGGTTGGGCTGGGCTCCTTAGTGTTTACTTCCAAAAGACCCCTTCTGTGTCATTTAGGACAGTTTGTCTGGGCTCATTTGTAACGCCCCTGATTTTTTGATGTTTATCTTAATTCCTTTAGTGGCTTATTTTTGACATCAGGGCATTACGTTGATGCATAGTTGGTAGGTACCATTGATGGAGTGTGGCTTTTGCACATTTGGTATTTGAGGTTTTGACTTGGAATACTAGCTTGACTAATTTCTAGTGTGTTTTTGAGTTTCCCTTGTGAGCCGGGTTTGTTTTGGAACTCGGTGGAGCCTTTTTGGGATGTTTTGGTGTTTTGGGCATCAAGGAGTTTTGCTCGATTTTGGGTTGTCAAATTTTGATTTCGACTTCACCATTGGATTCGTAGCATTGATATTTAGCTACGGTGTGATTTTTGTTGAAATCCGAGTTATTTGGAGTTATCATTAATTTTGGACGTTTATTATAATAATAATAAAAATAATAGAATTCTATAAGTATAAATAGCCTTGCGATTTGATGGAAACCCTATTCATCGTCTTCCTCCCGATCTGTCGCACTGTTTTGAGAAAGAGAGGAATGACGGACATTGCTAGGCTTCCGGCCGTTGAGTAAAGGAGCTCAGGTGCTCAAAATCGTCATCGGAGGGTAGATTCGGACTTCTCTCGCTGAGATCTACGTGTGTGCGGTGAGTTTTTCCCATTTCTTGAAATTCTGGACATTAGGTAATTCGGTTTTGACCCTCTTTTTTCTAAAAAAGTTTCAGGAATCGTTGCCTAGGTTGTTTATGTAACACCCAAAATTTAGTGTTGAATCGGGTGGCGTTTGTACCAAGTTTGGAGCTTGGTAGGGTGAACATGGCCTGTGAAACGGGCATGTCACACGGCCGTGTCATGCTCAGGTCATCCAGTGAAGGACATGGCCTGGTAAACGGGCGTGTCCCAGGGCGTGTCAGTGCACACGGCATGGGACACGGGCGTGTCACATGGCCGTGTACTACTTTGGAATATTTTGGGTTTTGGTGTCGACTGTGGAACACGCCCGTGTACTGGTTGACATGGGCATGTCAAATCCGACACGGGCGTGTCGTCACCCATGTCCACCAAGCGACGTGACGGTTGGTATGGCAGTTATTGGTGAAACGGCCCCTGGACACGGGTTTGTCGAGGACCCGACACGGGCGTGTCAGGTTGGGACCCGGGGGTGTCCCAACCCGTGTCCTTTTCTGTGCTCGATTTGGGTGGCTGGATCGAGGCACATGACCTGGAATACGGCCATGTGCAAAGCCATGTTCGGCCCAGGATTAAAGATTTCAGGCTAATCTGAGCCGTTCGTTTTCTCTACATAAGATCCAACGGCCCAGATGAGTTCCTGCTTGTGTTTAGTCTAGGATTAGAGGTTTTATTTCCTTATTCCATCCTTAACTCCCTCTTTCTAAGAAGTTAGAGAGAGAAGAGATCAAGGAAAAGGAAGGGAGGAATCTGGCCACCGACGGAGAATTAGAGCACCAAATTGAGAACCGAGACCGGATCCGTGGAGAGAATTCCTTTGCGAAGCTTTCTATCTGACTAGTTTTTCATGGCGCCGAAGCGAACTTCAAGGGTAACGATTTTCAACTTGAGCTCTTGAAGCTTTTCTTCATTTGCATGGGAAAACCCGCTCTCGCGAGTGTGCGGTGAGTGCGCGGTGTTCCTTGGGGTAGATATGTGAAGTCCCCCTTGTTAGAGTCCGGAATCGAAGTACAGGAATAGGCATTGTGTGTGAAGCCTACCCAGACGTGTTTGTCTGAATCGGTGATGTTGCATTGCATGGCCGGAGAAGACTCTGTGCGTTGTTTTTGGGTTTCTACGCGGTAGATTGCGGTAGGGATCCTTGGAGATTAACTCCAAGGCGCACCTGAAAAACTTGGCGGAAACGTTATTCTGCAAACTTGGCGGCCGGGGAGTCAGCCTTGAACATAACTGGGTTATGTGTTGTTTGGTAATGATTTAGGATCCGGGTGAAGCTTGGTTTGCGCGTACGTCTTAAAGTGACTAGGCGGCGTGAGCAACGGACGGGTGGAAACGGACCTGGGCTATGCGGTTTGGTTCTAGAGGCCCTAAAGTGGAACTGGCCGTTGACATAGTCGGGAGTCTTGGACTACGGTCGGAAGGACTCAAAAATTCTCACATAGCTTGCCATCCTAAGGATGGTGGTGAAGCCACGAAATTGACCGAATTCACCGTAAATGTGCCCTGAGTGCACAGGGTGTTTGGCCGAGCGAGCCTACACCTGTGGCGAAAGTCTTTTTATGCACTTTATTATTTAGTATGGCTAACGTTATGCAGGGAAGGAGCACCGCCGCCCGAATAAGGGGGCGGGGTCGTTATATTTTGGTCAGCTTAAGCTTACCGTTTCTCTGTTTGCCACCATGCGGTGGAATGATTGCTTGCAGGTGCTGCGGAACCAAGCGCCAAGTAGCGGGTAGAAGCCTAAGCTGCTGTGTAGGCCCTCGAAGGCCGAAGTGAACTACTATTTTTATTTTCTGTCATGTATGGCCGGCCTGCGAACCGTTGTTTGTAAGACATTACCTTGTTAAGAGAAACTTTGTAAGGCCATAAGGCCATGTACTCTTTTATGTATTCATTTTATTTCATTCCTATTTTTGTTAGTGGACATTCATGCCATGATTGTGCATATTCTGGGTTCTATTAACCGTTTAGAAGATTCTGCTAGAATGCTCTGTGTTAGGACGAATAGTTGAGTTTTTGGTATTGTTCTGTAACCCCTCCGACTGTCCGTGGTATATAGCGTCGGGTTCCAGCTGGACCTTCTGTTATATATCATACGACGGATGGGGGCGTTACAGTTTAACAATTGGTCGAACAACTATCTCTGGTTACTTTTAGATTGTCTTGTTGTATTTCATACATACACCGATGTGTCATCAGTATGTCTTTGTTGAAGCATGAACACTATACTCATAATCATGATAAGAAGTATACGGGGAATATTATGTAGTATGGGAAGAATAATATGTATTTGTATATGGATCCTCATAGGAGGCAACATGTGACTGTTATGTAGTATGTGATGCATAACAATCATCAAATGAATGCATATTAGATTTTTCTTTTCATTACATGCGATATTATGTAGTATGGGATACATAATATTTTATGCGTACACCGCTCATAACATGCATTAAGGCCTTTATTAGATTGCATAGCACAACATGCATGACATAATATAGCATTAGCACACATGCCAAGCAAAAAATCTACATAATGACATACGTACACAAATGGATTTAAAATAAAAGAATGGAAATTCATGCATTCATGGTTTATGCACATGAGTAAATAGGATGATGACATATCATCCTAAGTTAAGCATGACATCATTAATGAAAATCCCAGAGCAAGTTAGCAGCTTAAGCAAGTATCTTTACATGTATGGTCTGAACTAAGTTGTGTAGTTCTAGCGGTTAAGCTTTGTTTTGATTGGTTGTTCGTTATATTCTTAGGATGACGCCTAAGCGCGTTGTGATGAGAGAGACTCCCCAGTCTGAGGGCGAGTCATCTAGTGTGCAAAGTGAGGCAGTGATTGAGAGACTGAGGCAGAGTAATGAGGCTCTGTCTAGGCAGATGGTGGAGATGCAGTCGCAGATCCAAGCGCTGTTGACTGTCATTTTTGGACAGCAACTGAGAGTGCAGGACCCTTCTATGGGTTAAGTTGTTCCCGTTCATCCCGCTCCTTTGGTGCCTCCAGCCCTACTACCTCTAGAGATGAACTTGATCTCACATTTTTAGTGATAAGGACCTCCTACCTATGATGGTAGGGCCGATTTCATGGCATTGGATGATTGGATTATCGCAATCGAGGAGTTGTTTTCGTACTCAGGGATTTCTGCAGAGCAGTGAGTTATGGTACCCTCTTATCAGCTTAAGTGCCTTGTAAAGAGATGGTGGTTGAGAGAGAAGGAGAACCTCACAGATGGATGCTCATGGGAATCCTTCAAGGAGCTATTGTTGAAGAATTTTCTGCCATCGGTCGAGCGAGACCGCTTGATGAATAATTTTCTGCATCTTAAGCAAAGATAACTCACGATAAGTGATTTTGAGATTGAATTCAGCGAGTTGAGCCTGTTTTCCCCGGATTTGGTTTCTTTTGAAGCTAGCAGAGTTAAAGGATTTCTAGGTGGTCTTAGGAGTGACATCCAGCAGTTGGCTAGCACTTATGGATCTGATACCTATGCTGAGGCAGTGGAAGCTACACTTAAGGTTTAAGATATTGATAATGCCAAGAATAGAGACATGCAACTCAGGAAGGACAAGAGGAAGTTCGATGATGGTAAGAACTCTCAAGAGTATGGATCTGCTTCGAAGAAAAGAAGTAAGGAGGTATGCAGTTTTTGTGGCCGGCCGGGCCATCTGTTCAATAAGTGTTTTAAGAGGTTGTGAGCTCAAAAGTAGCAGCAGGTGCATGCTATTCAGAGCACTCCCAAAGGAGATCTGATTAGTTCTTTGTGTCAGCGGAAGGGGCATAATGCTGCCCATTATTTGGTCAAGGATAAGATTTGATTTTAGTGTGGACAGAAGGGGAATGTGAAGTCAAAGTGCCCGCAGTCTCATCCCGTGCTGCAGCCAATTTCGCTTCAAGCTTTGCCGCCACCACAGCTCTTGGATAAAGAAAAAGGCAAGTTAAATGTGATGACTATGGAGGAAGCACAGACGTCCACCCAAGTGATCTCTGGTTAGATTCTAATCTAGTTCTAGCTTTTAGCTCATAGTTGTAGCTTCGATGTTTGTTCATCTAGTTACGTATACGATTTTATAGTAAATTTAAAGGTAAGAACCACTGGGCACGTGTTCTTTTTTATTCGGGTGCTACCCACTCGTTTGTGGCTAGGACTTTCGTAGAGCATCACCGTTTGACCCTCGATCTAGTTGGTGATTCGTTGCGCGTTAAGTTTCCTTCCTATGATTTGATGGTGTCAGACCAAGGTATCCAGAGTTGTCTAATTCTTCTAGGTGATTTCGTAACTTTTACTGACATAAAGGTGTTAGACCTCGAGGACATTTGTGTGATCTTGGGCATGGACTGGTTGTCCAGATATGATGCTGTAATACAATGCAAGGTTAAGTGTTTGGATTTCAAGATGGACAACGACGACACTAGGAGTGTTTATGGATTTTCGCGCCAGGATTCCCCGATTATTTCTGCGGTACGTGCTCGAAACCTTTTGAATTCTGGTTGTTTTACTTGTTTGGTTTCTATTTTAGAAACTGTTGGTAGTTTGCCGCACGTTGAGGATGTTCCTATGGTGCGAGAGTTTCTTGATGTTTTCCCAGATAGTCTTCCTAGTATTTCACCTGAGAGAGATGTGGAGTTTGTTATTGATTTGGAGCTGGGTACTCGCCCTATTGGTAAGGCACCGTACCGTATGGCCCCGCATGAGCTGGAAGAGTTGCATACCCAGCTGGATGAGTTATTGCAGTATGGATTTATTAGGCCAAGTACTTCGCCTTGGGGTGCTCCCATATTGTTTGTAAAGAAGAATGATGGGTCTATGAGGTTGTGCATTGATTATATGGAATTGAACAAGGTTACCATCAAGAACAGATATCCCTTACTGTATATAGATGATTTGTTTGATCATTTGCGTGGTAGTATAGTGTTTTCGAAGATTGACCTTCGTTCAGGCTACCATCAGTTGAGAATCCGTGAGTCAGATGTTCCATGGACCGCTTTCATTCTTGTCATGGACATTTTGAGTTCTTGGTGATGTTGTTTGGATTGACGAATGCACCCTTTGCCTTCATGGACATGATGAACAGAGTGTTCAAGGATTTTCTGGACCGTTTTGTGGTTGTGTTTATAGATGATGTTCTAGTTTATTCCCGGAGTGATGAGGAGCATGCCCAGCACTTGCGGTTAGTTCTATATGCTTTGAGGGAGCATATGTTGTATGTCAAGCTGAGTAAGTACGAATTTTGGTTACCTCGGGTTTCTTTTTTGGGTCATGTGGTGAATAAGGATGGAATTTCCGTTGACCCAGAAAATATAGCTACCGTAATGGATTGGAAAAGACCTACCACACCCAAAAAGATAAGAAGCTTCCTAGGGTTGGCAGGCTATTATAGAAGGTTTGTGGAAGGATTTTCTACGTTGTCTGCGCCGCTGACTAAGCTTACATAGAAGAGTGTAGCATTCGTGTGGAATGATAAGTGCAAGGAAGCTTTTCAGTAATTGAAAAAGAGATTGTACACTGCTCCAGTATTGACTTTGCCTACCGAAGGATTGGAATATACTGTTTATGTGGATGCATCGCATGTCGGGCTTGGATGTGTTTTAATGCAAGAAGGAAAGGTAATTGTGTATGGGTCGAGGCAGTTAAAGATACATGAAAATAACTACCCTACTCATGACTTAGAATTTGCGGCAGTAATTTATGCCTTGAAGTTGCGGAGACATCTTTTGTATGGCGCACTGTGCAAGATTTACATGGAACATAAGTGTTTGAAGTACGTCTTAACTCTGAAGGAATTAAATTTACGCCAGGGTATACGGTTAGAATATGTCGCGGATTATGATGTTGAAATCCAATATCATCTAGGCAAGGCTAATGTGGTAGTCGATGCCTTGAATAGAAAGACTGCGCAAATCTTTGGACTTTCGGTGGAATCCTTGGTGGAGGAGTTTCTATTGATGGGCATCTCGGTCGGAAGTAGCGACTCCACAAGTAGCTTGGAAGTAGCAAAGCCTTCATGGATTACACTTACAAGGCTACATGAAAAGGATGATCCTGATTTGCAGTACCTTGGTAGCAGAACCGAGAAAGGAGAATTACAGGACTTTTCTATTGATGATGCATGTACCTTGAAGTATCGCGGTAGATATTGTATCCCCGCAGTTGAAGATATTCAAGCTAAGTTATGCAGTGAGGCGCATGGTTCTAGTGTTGCCTACCACCTTGGTTCTACTAAGATGTATAAAGATCTGAATCAAATAGTTTGGTGGTATGGAATGAAGAATGATATAACCAAGTTTGTGTCCGAGTGCTTCACCTGCAAGCGTGTTAAGGCAGATCATGGATGGCCTGGTGGCAAGCTGATGCCTTTGGAGATTCCAAGTTGGAAGTGGGAGAGTATTTTGATGGATTTTATTACCGGTTTGTCGAGATCACCCCGAGGACATGATTTGGTGTGGGTCAGAGTTGACAGACTAACGAAGTGTCCTAACTTCATGCCATTCAAGATTGATTGCTCCATGAAGAAAATAGTAGAGTTATATTTGGATGAGGTCATCAGACTACATGGAGTGCCTATTAATATTGTGTCAGATCGAGATTACAAGTTTACACCTCATTTTTGGAAGAGTTTACAGGAAGGTTGTGGTACCGACCTCAAATATTCAACCGCTTATCATCGACAGACCATTGGTCAGACGGAGAGAGTTAATCAGATTATGGAAGATATTATCTGATGTTATTTTTTGGACCACGGAGGAGCGTTGAACGAACAGTTGATATTGACAGAATTCGCTTACAATAACAGTCATCAGGAGAGCTTACAGATGGCCCCATTTGAGGCTTTGTATTGGAGGCATTGCAGAACTCCCTTATTTTGGGCCGAAGTTGGTGAAGGACTGTTGTTGGGTCCAGAAGCCTTGGAAGAGATGAATACTTCTATGACGCATATTCGAGAGAAGCTTTGAATAGCTCAGGAGTGTTATGAGAAGAATGCTAATCGGAAAAGGATTGATCTAGAGTTTGCAATTGGAGACATGCTATTTCTCATGGTTTCCCTGATGGCCGGTGTTAAGAGGTTTCGAAAGAATCATAAGTTAGATCCTAGGTATGTGGGACCTTTCCAAGTTGTTGAACACATCAGATTGTCAGCTTATAGATTGGATTTACCCGCTAATTTCCCTAGTGTGCCCATTGTGTTTCATGTGAGCCAGTTACGGAAGTGTGTGCTTAACGACTGACATGTTCTTAATTCGGTGCCCCTGTTACAGCCTAACCTTTCTTATGTTGAGGTGCCCGTTCGTATTATGGATACTCAAGATCGGGTGCAGCGAAGGAAGACAATACCCATGGTTAAATTTTTGTGGAGAAACCAAGATGTGGAGAGCGCGACTTGGGAGTTGGAGTCAACCATGAAGGAGGCTTATCCTCATCTGTTCTCCTAGTTTCTTTGGTAAGTGTTCTATTCAATAACCCTTGGTTATATTTCATTCTTTATAAGACTCTTTGTGTATCAAGTTTCGGGATGAAACTTCCTTTTAGGGGGAGTGGCGGTAACACCCCTGATTTTTCGATGTTTATCTTAATTCCTTTAGTGACATATTTTTAACGTTAGCGCGTTACATTGACATGTAGTTGTTAGGTACCGTTGCTGGAGCATATCTTTTGCTCATTTGGTATCTGAGGTTTTGACTTGGAATACTAGCTTGACTAATTTCTAGTGTGTTTTTGAGTTTCCCTTGTGAGCCGGGTTTGTTTTGGAACTCGGTGGAGCTTTTTTGGAATGTTTTGGTGTTTTGGGCATCATGGAGTTTTGCCCGAGTTTTGGTTGTCAAATTTCGATTTTGACTTCTCCATTGGATTCGTAGCGTCAATATTTAGCTACAGGACAATTTTCATAGTAATCCGAGTTGTTTGGAGTTATCGATAATTTTGGATGTTTATAATAATAATAATAATAGAATACTATAAGTATAAATAGGCTTGCGATTTTATGGAAACCCTATTCATCATCTTCCTCCCGAGCCGTCGCACTATTTTGCGAAAGAGAGGAACGACGGACTTTGCTAGGCTTCCGACCATCGATTGAAGGATCTCTGGTGCTCGAAACCGTCATCAGAGGTTAGATTCAGACTTCTCTCGCCGAGATCTACGTGTGTGCGGTGAGTTTTTCCCATTTCTTGAAATTTTGGATGTTAGGTTTTTCGGTTTTAACCCTCTTTTTCCTCGAAAAGTTTCAGGAATCGTTGCCTAGGTGTTCTTGCGAAAGATCCTGTAGGAGGAGCGCTTGCGTGTCCGGATTTGGGCGATTTGAGGCAAATGACGATTTCTTCCCCTTGCCAAGTTTCTTTCCTTTTTTGTTCTCTGTTATTTTCCTTTCCCCCGCTTAGAAATTTGGAGTAGGGTAGGGTTCAGCCAAGATTGACCTGCTGCATAGAGTAGGACTTCTGGTTAAGTGTGAATTCGTAGTATATGAATGATAGTCTAAGGGCAATTTCGTCGTATTTGACAGTTAGTCTCAGTAAAATTCGTCAATTGTATGACTGTTACCGAAGACAAATCCGTCGAGTATAAGACAACTAATTTAAGCCAATTTGTTGAATAGAACAATCAAATTAGGTTAAAATCGTCGAATATGGTGAGGTCAGCCTGAGTGAAGTTTGCCGGGTATGAGTCTGGATTAATTTAGATTCGTCGAGTATCAGTATTTGACTAAGTCAAAGTTGTCGAATAGTTTAGGTGTTGAGTGGATTCAGATTCGTCGAGCATCAGTCTTTGACTAAGTCGATTCGTTGAGTATAGTCTCGATGTTGAGTGAAAAGCGTTGAGTGCCTGTAAGGCTAAGGAAAATTCGTCGAGTATTCACGACCAATTTGTCGATTTTTAGGGTTGGCGTTGAGTATTGTGGTTTTGGTATTGAGAGCAGTGTGTTGTCTCTGAGTCTAAGTAAGATTTATCGTGTAATCTCGACGAATTCATCAAGTGTGGTTAGGATGTCGTCGAGTGCTCTGAGTGGAATCAGCGCAGCGTTGAGTGAAGGCGTTTGGTGAAGTAAAAACTATAAAGTTAAGTCAAGGCGTAGAGTGAACTCAGCGAGATGTCGAGTATACTCAATGAATTCCCGTGGACTTTGGTTAATTTTTCCAATTTGTTGAGTATACTCGACAAATCATTTTTGGACTTGGAATTTTCTTGCCGAATTGAGCCAATTCGTCAAGTATGGACTTAGGATGATATTGGGGTTTCCTTCCTTGTTTTCTATGGAGAAATCCTGTGTTTCGGTTGAGGTTTTATAAGTGTTTATGTATGTTTAGGTGTGGCCCATGGTTGGTAGTGGATAAAGGACCACCAACCTAGTACCGGCTCCTGAATCATTGCACTTGGTGTATTTTTTATGGTGTTTTCTCTTGACTGTTGGGTTGTGTTGGATATTGTGGCCACCACCACAGTTCCTTTTTTGAGATGTTTGGACTGTCGGGTTGTGTTAGAAATTGTGGCCACCACCGCAGTACATTTTGAAGATGTTTGGGTCTGTTAGTTCGTGTTGGACATTGTGGCCACCGACTCTGAACAATTTTTATCGGTGTTAATGATTCACATGTTTAGAGCTATTAATCCTCTTTCTTCTTCTGTATCGACATATGTTGGATGCTTACTCTTGTAGATATTCTCGAAGCATGGCTTCATTTTGCACTTAGTGCAATTTCCTTAACATTGTGGCCACCACCATGTTAAGTACGAAACGAAGCCATGCTTTGAGAATATTTGCAAGAGTAAGCATCCAACATATTTCGATATAGAAGAAGAAAGAGGCTTAATAGCTCTTTGACTTGTTAAGTAATAACTCATAACTGTTTTATTTCTCATTTGATGTTGTTTGGCAGCTTTCCTGTGGTTGGGGTTGGTAACCCCTTTTGATTTCTTCTAATAATTATCTACTGTTACTCTTTTACCTCTTGTATATTCTTGCTGAGGTATTCTTTTCTTTGGAATGCCTCAGGTTTGGAGCAGTAGCTGATTAAGTGGTTAGGGTTGCTGGTTGCTGGTTTTCTATTATTGTTGCAGAACGTCTTTTCCTCACCAGTGTGATGTAGTGTTGTTGTTCTTTTGAATAGTTCATACATAATTGTTTTTTCCTTTTGGTGGGTTCGTGTTAGGTTGTTGACGCCCACTAGATCTTTTATATTGTTAAGATACCCGCTAGCTGCTTAGTCTTTCTTGATGACTGGTTGGTTTTACTTGCTCTCTGGGAAGGTTGTATGCTAGGATTGCATGTTAGTTATTTTAAAAGTATCATTTGACTCCCTTATGCATAACATTGCTTTAACCAAAGTCACTATATTTGAACTAACGTAAAAGCTATTTCTATACTTATATTAAATCTAGAGGTATGCATATCATGAGTTGTCCTATTTGGATGTTTATGCTCATGTAGGACATTAAACCATATAAACAAAGTATTTTCCGCAGCGTATATTCATATTTCTACTTGTGGACTAGTTGATCCACTGAGCTGAGGGATACGACCATTAAAATTTAACTTAAATTATAGTTTTCTTCATAATAAACTTGAGGATTTCTTATAAAACGATAGGTTCTAGTGTTTGCCTGAGTGCCTGTAGTTATCCCCTGTACGGCATGGCATCACGATGCATGTTTTCTCTTACTCTGATATATTAATTAAAATATGGAGAAAATGTGGGTCATGACATCATTGGTGCTCACTTCTCTAAGACTTCTTCTGTGTTTAGTACGCAGGGGCTCTGCCATTTGGTTCTTAATATTAGTGCATACGTGAGGCCTAGGTTTAGTAGTGTGCATACCCACCTAGTAGTGGAGAGGCCCGTTTCACTGCCACATTTTGTCCATGATGGGAGGCGCCTGAGTAGTTAGCTTCCCTCAAAAAGTGAGAACTAAGGTCTATATCGACATATCAAGTTAGAGTGCGTGAGTAATATGGGGAGTCATCATACATTCATTGCATTGCATTATATGACACCAAAAAAGATCCTCATTATATTGTACTACTAGTTTACATGAGTAATATGGAGTTGATTACCATGTGAGCTCTTTTATATTATGAGTTACTTTTTAATTTACTAGATCCTTAACTTTTAAATCTGTAGGGGCATTTTTTTAAGTTAAGTTCAATTCAGTCCATAACTTACTTGCTACTTACTACACTATTAGTTTTCATTGTACTACTTTACATGAGTTGATTACATACTTACTTATTAATCTATTGATATAATAAGTGCTAGTTAAGAATAACATCATGTCTCCTGTTTTGTCATATATATTATTGTGTATATTGTAGCTCCTTTTTTCCTCTTTTCGCTCGGTTCTTAAGATTCACCAGGGGAGATGATATGAAACCACTTAGTATTTATAACTAATGGTGTTGCACCACTATTTTTAGGATCACACCCAACATGAGTAGTGGTAGCAAGGTCATGGAAATATGACTTAGAGACATATTGCGACTTTAACAGTAATATCTTATATTATGAATTAAGGGGTTGTAGTTTTCCGTTATACCATGTACTCTGTATATTCAAGAACTTGTTGATTCCTACTCATTAAATATATTATGAAATTTTTTGTAATTTTTTTGGATCATGGCTTCTGTGTTTTCTTTTATTGATGAGGTGGCAAAATGATATTGGAAATAGCCGGCAGATTAGCGTCTTGTGGTACAGATTAGCTCGTGTGCGGATGGTACCGTAAGACGGCTGTTCTGGGCATACGGCTTCCCTCGACTGTGTTTTGTGCTTTGGCAGGTGTCTTACAAATGGTATCAGAGCAAAGATCCTGAGGTAGTGAAGTCTAATAAACAAGTAGGCCACTCCTACTAGATTATTAAGTCTGAGGACAAATTGATGTAGTGGAAGTTGTGGTGTGCCTATGTGGGGTTCACATTAAGTATGTGATGATTCCTATTTATATAGTGATTTTCAGACTCATCTGGGCTAGTTTTCTTTGACTTGCACTTCACTTTTAGTTCGATATCATATATATTTCATCTTATTTTTATTTCCATAAGAAGTGCACTTTCGGCCCGTGGTTGTGTATTTTTGTACTTTTATTGATTGTACTCCTTTTTTGTGATTGCCTAGAATATCTGCACATATCAGTGTTGGTACAGTGGCCGTCTGCGTGTTCCAGGACCTTTTGGAAACAGGTATACTGCGCACAATCATCGGATCTAGTGCACACGACCACTGGTCGTGCGCCTCTTATCGTGCGCACTATTCTCCATTTTTCCAAAATCTGTCTAGGTCAACGCACGACCACTGGACACAGTGCGCACGACCACCGGTCGTGCGCCATCGATCGTGTGCATTGATTCCATTTTTCTGGAGTCCTGTCTGGGGTAATCGCACGACCATTAGACATAGTGCGCATGACCACCGGTCGTGTACCAATGCTCGTGCGCGTTATCCCAGTTCATATTCTGGTTCTGCCATGCCAGTGCGCACGATCACTGAACATAGTGCGCACGACCACTGGTCGTGAGCCCGTGATCGTGCTCATTGTTAAATTCTGCTTTCTATAAATATGCAGGTTCCTCCCTAATTTGGGGATCCGCGATTTTTCCGCCGTTTTTCATCTCCGAGGAGGGATTCCGTTGTCCTCCTCCATCTTCCATCATAGGAAGGTGCTCCGGGCAAGCTTTCACTGCCAAATATGAGCCGGAGCTTCCTCTCGGCCTCCTTCATCATCTTTTGAGCCCATTTCAAGGTTTTGGCGCTGTATCCATCCAGTAAAGGGAAGCTTGAAACTTTCTTCCGCAGTCGTGACACGAAGAAGACGGGTTAATTGGAAGGTAGTGATAACCCTTCTTTACCCCGGACACAGTTGAGGACCGAGCTAGGAGGCTGATTGACAACCCGACGACTCCTTCCGTGAACCCTCAGCAAGACTTCGGATTCGGTCGATCTCTTGCCTTGCTCTTCCTTTATTGTTGTTTATGTGTTGTTAAAACTTTATTTATAGATGATGTTCCCTTAGTTGTAAACATTATTAGATTCATGTCTATGTGATTCTGTATTGCTTTATTGCTTAAGTTGCTTGAGGTGCGCCATTATCCATCCACCATCCACCCTTGCCGTTCTAGCAATTGCTAGAAGCGTGTGTAGCAAAGAGGTGCTTTCGACCCTCATTCTGCTTGCCTACTCGTCCATCCGCCCTACGATTCGGTGCATAGCGGCCCGACTAGCCTTCCATCCCGCCTGGCGAAGCATTGCATAGTGGCATTGTATATGAGTAGTTGATAGTATTTTATTTTCTTTTTATCGCAACAGTCAACCCCCCCCCCCCCCTTGTTAACTAAACCTAAGGACTTTAATCTAAAGTCCTCCTTAAAATTAACTCCACCTTACTGTGTTCCCTAGAGATCGATACTTGGGAAAATTCTCTCATTTTATATTACTTGTGCGACCGGTACACTTGTCGTCCAACGCATTAGTATGTCAACTTATCCTTATAACTATTGCCAACCTAACTAGTATACCACTTTGTTTTTGACTTACAAAGACGTTTCGTGGCATATCCTAGTCTAAAATTAACATCGGGTAAAGATCTGGTTAATGTATGAGGATACCCATAGTGATGAAGGGAAGAGTTTAATGCAAGAGTATGTGTTCAAGGCTTATACTGTAATGTTCAAACTTCACATATCAAGTGTTATTATCACCTTACCCAAACTAATATGACCATCCTGAGGAAAATTGGTGCTTATTATCCTCTATTGGAGTAGCAAGAGATTTGTGAGCCTAATTATCTTGCTGATAACTTAATGCTTCCCTTTTTTTATTATATTGATGCAATCATCATGACAGATACCTGGGATTGAATAATATTTCGAATCCAAAAAATGTCTATTTCTTTTTATTTGGTTACATGTTGACCTTGAAAAGGTTGTCGTAACTGGTTGCTCTGAGGTCTTAAGGATTGGATTATATCAATAAGTCTCAGGGTGAAGATTTGAGTTGAGGATTGTATGCCCTAAGGATTGTGTGCATATATAGGATGAATGTACTGTGTTGTTGGTCAAAGAGACTCAGCCCAGAGGTTATGAGGACTTATCTCTTCGTTTATTGGGCTACTGACGCACTGACTGGGGTTTCTCTAGGAATTAAAATTCTTCGTAATTTTTCATCAATAAAAGTTCCTGATCCTTAAAGAATTAGTTCATCGCAAGCAAGGTGGACTACTAACACCATGTTTTGATCGATAGAAACTTCCCTAATGGAATAAGATAAGAGAACATTTTAACGATTATTATTCTCTCTATATACTTCCCTAAGACTATATGGATAAGTAAATGAGTGGAGCAGTAAGCTAACTGTTGAAGCCAGAATCTGACCTCAACGAGAGTTCGAAAATAGGGGCGTAGCCAACACCTACTTCCCCCAAGCTTCGAACCCTGACTGGCTGAAAAGGACCTAGAACTTACCCAAAGCCTCAGCAGGGAAGTCCCACCTCTAACCCGGAAGATCTCTGAGAGCTTCCCCTCCAAAGCCAAAAGCTAAGCTTGGAGCTCCTCAGAAAGCACTAGAAGATCTTAGGGAAAAATGTAAGCTTGCTTTCTGAAGAGCCCTTGTGGGTCTATTTATAGCCTATGTTGTCCTGAAATTACAAAAATACCCCTGGCTGGTCTGCCAATAGCCAAATCTCACTATCATGAAATACTGAATGCAGACCCTGAGGGCATATAGGTAATTTACCCGAGGACAACCAGGTAATTTCTCCCTGGGCCGCACCTTACGAGAACCCCCTATGCTGAGAACAGTTGATTGCCGAGAACTCTCCCGCCCTCACTCGGCGGGAGCTAAAGAGATTCCGAAGAATGCCTCAGACCGAGACAGTTCCGCCTTCCGCAGGGCACGAGCCTTCTCTCCCGTCTCTGGGCAGAAGCAGTTCTCGGCCGGTGCTTGAGCGCGAGCATTCCTGCCCACTCCTAGGTGGGAGCTCTTCTATTCTGAGGCCCAACGTTAGCCCAAGCTAGTCCATACCCGACCCTCGGTGCCTCTGGTTCCCACTCAGCGAATATGGGGTTGTACACAATCTCCTCTCTTTTTGAGCCATCCCTGCGCTCGAAAAGACACGTCCAACCCATAAATATTCGCTGAGCACGTGTCGTCCTGAAAAGAGAATCTTTTGGTGGGCCATCTCGTAGCTATATATGTGTGCTAATAGACGGCCATAAATCTGTCCCTGCCAATCGCTACCCCGTGTCTGAGCTCTCGCATGGTGTCGAGATGCGTTCCAAACGTATTGACAAGCCATTCTCATAGGACCTTCAGGACCACATCAATGCGGCGCAGGCGCGAGCCCTCCCGAACAGCGCCTCGGTAGCCCCCTGGCTGGAGAGAAAGGCGCCAGCCGCTGAGTCTTCACAGTTGAAGAAGAAGAAGAAGAAAAAGAAAGCGAGATCGGTCAAGCGGGACCTTCTTCGCGAGAACCGGTGCTCGCCTACCCCATCCCCAAACCGTGCGGATAATCCTTCCCCTCTATAGATGGTACGCCTTTTCAGCTTGCTGATTACTAAGATTATAAACTGATCAAGCAAAAGGATTGACAACTAACATGAAATACTTCCCGCAGGAGGTGGTTCGAGATGACGGTGCCTGGTCCCTGTTGGTGCCCCCCAACTCGACGTCTCGCCTGTTGGGTATTGTATCCACAATGTACCTGATTTGAAGAAGCCCCTGTACAAGCTAAGTTGAATAGATAATGTATTTGATGATTTTCTTCAAGATGTGCTTGCAGTTATTCCACGCTAAGTACACACCAATGTCAGGGTGCAGTGGGTCAATATACACGGGTCTGCGCAACGTAATCCCTCGTTAAGCAGATCAGTGTGTTGGCTTACGTGTACTCTCTCTATTGGAGTGTACTTATTTTCAAGTACAGGGCTGAGACAGATCAAGAGCAGACAAGTAGCAAGGATGGGTCAAAGCAACTCACGGGAAGAAAGACGAGAAATCGTCTAAGTTAGATACGACGAGTATAACTAAGTGATTCTCGCCGATTCGGTGATTCTCGCCGAATCGTCGAAAATCATTCGTCGATTCCCGCCGACCGCATCCGGCTGACTCAACGCTTTCAATGCCTTCAAGGATTCTGCCAAGTCAGAATCGGCGAGAATCACCCGGCTGTCTCAGCGCCGTCCAGAATTCTGCTAAGGCGGAATCGGCGAGAATCACTAAGTGATTCTCGCCGAATCGCCGAGAATGACTTTGCATTCTCACCGATTCATCGAGAATGGATGATGACTCTCTATGATTCACTCCGGATGGCTTGCTTTTCAGCTAGAAATCCTTTAAGTAGAATTCGACGGGAATCATTAGTGATTCTCGACGATTCGTCGAGAATCACCAATGATTCCCACCAAATTTGCCTTAGGCGATTTTCGTTGGCGCGCTGGACCGGACCAAGTATACACGCGCTGTTTTGAACCGGACTTAGGGTTTCTACTGGTGGGGCCCACAATGGTCATATTGGATTAATCTATAGTATAAACACTATCCTACTTTAAACGAAACAGGTAGCGAAGAAAAAGAAAACGCACGACCGCCGACTTGACCTAGCGGATCGCAGATCGTCGTCCGCCGCCGTCGCCGCTCGTGAAGGTGGTCGCCGCCTCTGATCGTGGATTCTTCATGATCTCCTGGCGACAGAAGCTTAGCCAAGCGACGCGTCTCACGTGTCTATCTTGAGATCTTTTGTCTCTTGGTTTGTTGAACGAGAGTACCTTCCCCTTCCGAATCGATTGAGACGATCGATCCAAGTAAGATCGTTGGTAGACCTTGCTTGCTTTGCTACAAAGTTTGGATCTCGAAAGCATCATCGCCGCTCTCCTTTGCAGCCGTCGATCTTGATAGTATCGCCGCCGCAAGCTTTGCCGCCGCCGATCTTGAAAGAATAGCCACCGCAATCTTTGCCGCCGCCGATCTTGGGGAGATCCTTTCCAAGTGAGAGCTAAGGTCGTGGACTCTTCGTCGTCTTCAAGAATGCGTCATCGAATGAAGAGGGATGCCTAGTGCTCCAAAAGTAGTTTGTATTTTATACATTCCATTTTCACTTTTGTTGTAAAGGAACGTTGGTTCCTCATTGTAAGGGTTGGGTGCAACCCATGGTGGAGGAGTGGTGACTCATTCGGGTGGAAGGGTTCCTTCCATTAGTGTGATGATTGGATTTCAATCCTGTTGGTGAAGTGACCGAGTCGTCCCAGGTTGGGAGATAGGTCGAAGGGGGAAAGTGGACGTACCCAAATCGGGGAACCACTATAACTGTCTGTGTCTTTCTGTGCTCTGTTTGTTTTCTTTTATTGTGCAGGTAAATTTTTAATTTCGCAAAAAGACTGCGCATCACCTATCCCCCCCATAGGTGAAGGTAGTTGGCACTAGGTGGACTTTCATCGCCTTCCCGGCGATCCACCACGAGTCCTTGAGGACACTCCTCCGGCTGACCCTTCAAGAACTCTAAGTAACCTTTTATCCCTACTGCCCCCTTTTTATCGTCCCAATCACAGTATTCCAATCTGTTGAACTGACTTCCCGAAGCGCTAGCTTCCGCCAGCCAGGGTCTCGCCACCTGAGAAAATGAATAAGCAGTTGCGAACTTGGTCACCCAAGTGGCTAATCCCACCCTACTGGCGGGAGGGGTGTCCACCGAACCCTCCGTATCACCAAAGGAGGCAATCCACCCCGCGAGAGAGGTCGATCTCCCTGCTCTCGGCCAGGCCGGGATCACCTCACACAAGACCTTCCGCCCGGGGCAAGGAAAACCGCTCCATCTCCTCTTTGGAAAGGAGACTGAGGGGGAGTCCGGGCCTTCTCGCCTGCCGCCGGCCGGTAGCTCTCGTCGTATTGCAGGTATGTGGGGTACTATCATGCTTTTACTTTGCTCTCACCATAACCATAGAGCTTTGCTTTTTCCAGGGGATGTTGACTCGGGAGAGGGAGCCGACGAGGAAAATGAAGACGAAGTTGAAGATAGAGAGGAAGGGGAAGACGTCGAGAGCTCCCCCTTTCCTTCCTATGATGAGATGGAGGAAATCCTGGACGGTGCCAGGAACGTCAAGAGACGGCGGAAAAGGATAGCGATAATCATGTCGAAGCTCGTGCGGCAGGAGCGGGCCAATGCCCTTGCGATGAGGGAACATCGCGAGATGGTGGAGCAAAGGCTGGAGGCCCTCGAACGGGATTATAACTTCCTGTGTAAGACGGAGCGGCAGGATATGCCTACCCCCGGTCGTCCCCAGGGCGATGTATTGCGCGGATTCGAGATCAGGCGTGCCGGATCAACCTTGGGTGCACCACCCTGTCATATTACTTCAACCCGCGAGCTCCTCCGAGGACCAGAAGGCGAGAACGAGAGCGATGGCAATGGGAACCATACTAAATAATGGAGTCTCGCCCCCCTCATCCCTTGGCCTACCCTTCTTGCAATGTACTCCCCTTTTTTAATTTGAAACTTGACAGCTTGAGACTATCATTATTATTATTATCTATTATGTGGCTCTTGCCCGGCGAGAGCCCCTCTTTTTTCCATTTCTACTCCATTGCTCTGTTTCAAGTTGTTATCTCGTTGTTTGCGTGCACTCAAGCTGCCTGTCAATCGCTGTTATCTATGAGCCGGAATCTTCTAATTGGCTTAGGCGCCTTACGTGTGTTGGGGAGGAAAACGAGGTGCCATTTACTTGAGACATGGTGATTGTACCCTCACTATCTTTTTGGGAAAGACTATCATTACTACGATTTTCTATAAATAGGTCGGTCCATCCACCATATTTATTTCTCCGATCCGGAAACCTTGTCCTCCTTCTTGCTGCTTTCGTGCCTTGCCGAGACCATCCCTTGCTTCTGACACCTTCTCTCATTCTCGCCTTTCTCCCTGAGATTTCGCCTTCAATCTTTTAACCACGATTCCAGGCGAGAGCGAAGGACGCTCCAACTGTGCGCAAGCCTTCCGGAGGCTGTAGTTCCCTCCTTGCCGACTAACCATGGACGAGTTCCACCTGATCACCTCCCGCTACATCCCTGCCGGTTTCTCCACGATAAACCCAGGCAACGATGATAGGGTAAATCATGCGGGAGAGGGAGAGCTCGTCATCCCCCTCGAGCATTTCGAGGTGGGCTTCCACCTCCCCCTCTGGCCCGAGATGTGTCAGGCCCTTTGCTACTACGGGGTGGTTCTCGCCAAGCTCAACCATAATTCAGTCGCCATCCTGGTGGCGTTCATCTGTTACATGCGATCAGAGAGGATCGAGTTCAGTCTACCTATCTTCCGGAAGCTGTTCATCTTCCGCACTAAGGGCGGGGTAGTCTTCTTCTCTGGTCAGCTGCTCAAAACCTATGGTCTCACCAACAAGCATCACCACTGAGGCGAGAAGTTTGTCTATGCTTCTGGCGACTTCGGCAACGTGCCCCTCGCACCAGTCCAATATGACAATGCCGCCTACAAGCCGCCCACTCTGGGGTCCTGCGAGAGCGCCACTAGAGTTCTTCGGGACCAAGGACTTCGACGTCCAATTTCTCAGGCGGGACGTCGACTCTCTCCTGCACGTACCTCCTGGCGAAGGTATGGTCTTGCCTTTAGCTTGGCATTCCATACTCTAAAATATAGCGTTGAATGTTGTCGACTTTATAGGAGAGCGGGAAATCCCTCGGCGCCAGCCGTTTGCCGAGACCGGGGCTGCGAGAGATCCACTAGCTCTGGAGAAAACTACGGCTCTCGCCTGCCGAGATGAGCCGGCTCCTCCCCCTCAGTCTGGTGCTAGGAAGCGAAAGCCCGACACCTTCTCGTCCAATCCGCTAAAAAGACCAAAGCCCGCCACCGCAGACAAGAAGAAGTCCGTGGCAGCCTCTCCCTCCCGACCTGGTGCCGAGGGTCGATCCCTCGCCGAGATCTTGTCGGTAGCCGGGGAGGAGATCACTGCCGCCGGGGCCACCGTTGGGGTCCCTACCAAGAACTTGCCAGCCGCAAGCGAGATTGGTGACGAGGGCGTAGCCGCCGAAACCTCCGCTCTGGCCCCACCCCAGCAGGTGCCAAAGAGGCACAGGAACTTCGGCCTCGGCGTGAAGTGTCTGGATGCGGAAGGAAAGCCTCTACTCTAGTGGGATCCCGGGACCAACCGGGTCTCCGTCTATACCCTCCTCCCCAGCTGGACGGAGTGCGACGAGGTCACTGGCAACACTTTCGCATTGGTCTACGACCTTTACAGCCGGGAGGATGCCGGCATCTTTGACAAAATGTCCACCCGACTCTTGGCCCTTGACTCCGTCCGGGCCTTGCTGCGCGGGTTCGAGCTCACGCATATGTGTGCACGCTGGAGTATCACCATCGACCGCAACTTCGGCGAGATGCTCAAGGCGAGGGACCAGGCGGCGGCCCACGTGGCAGCGTTAAAGGCCGAGCTGGCGGATACTCAACAACTTCTGTCCTTGCACCCGATGGAAGAGGTAAGCGAGACCTTTCAAGGCACTCGCTCTTGTCCCTGTAACCCATAGCCCGTCTCTCCTCTGTATTGACTGGTTTCTCCCTTACGCAGGATTCTGCACAGAGCACGGTGCTTCGCGCGGAGCTAGACGGGATAAGGTGCGATAACTTCCTGCTGAAGGACCAGCTCCGGCGCATGGAGGAGGCGGCGGCCGCGGTCCTGCCTCCTCCTTCGTTGGACGAGAGGCTGAGGAGCCGCCACTTCTCAGAGTACGATATCGACAAGCTGCTGGAGGACAACGCCCATGCAACGACCAGACTTACCATAGAGACATTGTGGGACGTGGGGTGTCTGAATGAGGGCGGCAAGACCCTCGTCGCCTGCCGACTTCTTTCGTGGCTCTTCGAGGCCATCCCTAAGCCCCCGGGCGCACCTGACTCCCCGCCCTCGGATGTCCCGAAATATGCCACTAATGCTGGAGAGACATCCGGAGAGGGTTCTGGCGAGAGCTCTAGTGGGAGCTTGAGCGGGGGATATAATGCGTCCCCCTAATGGGTTTCTTTCCCCCCTCCTTTTGTCTTTGAAACCAGTGGGATGCTCTCGCTTGTAATTACATTTTGAAGGATATATAATATATGTTTGTATATTATGATTGATTTCTTACTTCTTTACAAGTGCTGTAGTGTCGAATGCTTCTCAAGCTTGTTCTCGCCAAGGACCTCGATCTCCCTAGGATAGCCGTCGACCTTAGCGATCAATAGGTGCAGACCTACTGAGAACTCAAGGCCCAGTGTGCCGCTTCGGAGTGCCTTCTGTCGAGACCCTTTTGTCGGGAGCGCTGGCTGTAGTTTCTTGAGGCTGTGGGGGGGGGGGGGGGGGGGGGCGCCCCCTTCACCTCGTGCGAGTTAGCTGAGTTTTTCGCCTAGGGATCCTCGCCAAAAGCCCTCCTACCGAAACTCCCTCTGCCGAGATCCTCTTAGTTGAGACCTCTTGGTCAAGACTTCTCTCTCCTGAGGGGGTTCCCAACCTTTTCCTTCTGCCTTCATGGTGTGCCTCTTATCCTGCCCAGAAGTCCTGGTCAGCGAGTCCACCAAGGTCCGAGCCTCGCTCGGGGTAGTGCCAAAGTTGCCAAGTCGCGGTGCTCCGAAGAACATATCCGAGAAAAAGCCCTTTCCTCCCAGGTGTGCTTACAGCCCGCCCCAGCTGATGAGAGCCTGAGCTGCGAGTCTACCAAGGGCCGAGCAGCATTCGAGGTCCCTTGCCCCCACAGGCGAGCCTTCGGACCTACCAGCTAGATGAGAGCCTGTGCAGTGGGTCTACTTAGGGCCGAACCGAGCTCGGGGTAGTGCAAACAACCAGGCCGAAGTATCTCCAAGAACCAAACTTCTCCCCCACAGGCGAGCCTTCGGACCTGCCAGCTAGATGAGAGCCTGTGCAGCGGGTCTACGTGGGGCTGAGCCGATCTCGATGTAGTGCAAACATCCAAGCTGAAGTATCTCCAAGAACCAAACCTCTCCCCCACAGGCGAGCCTTCGGACCTGCCAGCTAGATGAGAGCCTGCGCAGCGGGTCTACCTGGGGCCGAGCCAAGCTCGGGGTAGTGCAAACATCCATGCTGAAGTATCTCTAAGAACCAAACCTCTCCCCCACAGGCGAGCCTTCGAACCTGCCAGCTAGATGAGAGCCTGCGTAGTGAGTCTACCTGGGGCCGAACCGAGCTCGGGGTAGTGCAAACATCCAGGCTGAAGTATCTCCAAGAACCAAACCTCTCCCCCACAGGCGAGCCTTCGGACCTGCCAGCTAGATGAGAGCCTGTGCTGTCTACCTGGGGCCGAGCCGAGCTCGGGGTAGTGCAAACATCCAAGCTGAAGTATCTCCAAGAACCAAACCTCTCCCCCACAAGCGAGCCTTTGGACCTACCAGCTAGATGAGAACCTGCGTAGCGAGTCTACCTATGGCCGATCCAAGCTCGGGGTAGTGCAAACATCCAAGCTGAAGTATCTCCAAGAACCAAACCTCTCCCCCACATACGAGCCTTCAGACCTGCCAGCTAGATGAGATCCTGCGTAGCGGGTCTACCTGGGGCCGAGCCGAGCTCGAGGTAGTGCAAACATCCAAGCTGAAGTATCTCCAAGAACCAAACCTCTCCCCCACAGGCGAGCCTTCGGACCTGCCAGCTAGATGAGAGCCTGCACAGCGGGTCTACCTGGGGCCGAGCCGAGGTCGGGGTAGTGCAAACATCCAAGCTGAAGTATCTCCAAGAACCAAATCTCTCCCCCACAGGCGAGCCTTCGGACCTGCCAGCTAGATGAGAGCCTGCGCAGCGGGTCTACTTGGGGACAAGCCGAGCTCGTGGTAGTGCAAACATCCAACCCTTCTATCAACCGCATTCCACAACATGTAAGACGAAAGAAATAACAAGTTAGTGAACACAATGTAATAACTTGACTTTAAATACACAGTTTCACCTTCCCCCATCATGGGTAGAAATGTTTTAAATCGTCACTGCTCCAGGTGTGGCTCATGGACCTTCCCTCCACATCCTAGAGGTGGTAACCTCCTGTTCTTAGAACCCTTTCAACAATATAGGGTCCTTTCCAATTTGGATTGAGCTTGCCCACTTGGGCTGATCATCCCGTGACATCGACTTTCTTTAACACTAGATCTCCTTCTGCGAACTGTTTGATCCTGATGTGCTTGTCAAAGTATCTTTCCATTCGCCATTTGATTTCCTCTTGCCTTATAACTGCAACATTGCGCAGCTCTTCCACCATATCTAATGAGAGGCGCAACTCCCCCTCATTCTCCAACCTCCAAACCTCATCTCCTTCTCCCGTGGCCACGACCCGCGGGGATCGAACCTCAAACTCCACTGGCAGGACCGCCTCACACCCATGAGAAAGTTTGAAGGGGGTCTCGCCGGTGGCTGTGTTTGGGGTTGTTCCCAAGGCCCATAGAACTGAGGGGAGCTGTTCCACCCAACTCCCCCTCAGGTTCTCCACCTTTTTCTTAAGTAAGTTCACGATGATCTTGTTTGCCGCCTCCACCTGGTCGTTCCTCCTAGGGTGGTGGACGGAGGCAAACCCGAGGTCTATCCCCAGCTTGGTGCAGAATCTGATGAATTCCTCGCTGGCGAACTAGGGACCATTATCTGTTACTATCGCCTGGGGTAGCCCGTGCCTGCATATGATCTCTCCCCAAACAAAGTTCCGGATGACCTGAGAGGTGACTTTGGCCAGTTCCTTGACCTCCAGCCACTTGGAGAAGTAGTCAATCATGATTAGGAGAAACCTCCTCTGCCCGCTAGCTGGAGGGAAGGGCCCAACTAGATCCATCCCCTAGATTGCGAAAGGCCATGGTGCCATGATGCTTCTAGAGCCTTTGAGCGAGCAAGAGCTGGAGGGGAGCGTACAGCTGACACTTTTGGCACCTCCTCGCAAACTCAGCAACGTCCTTCCTCAGGGTCTGCTAGAAATACCCTTGCCTTACCACCCTTGCTTCCAAAGTTATTCCCTCCGACTGACTGCCATACTCTCCTGAATGCACTTCTTCCAGGATTCTCGGGATCTCTGCCTCGGTCAGACACCTTGCTAGGAGCCCCGACAATATCTTACAATGCAACCCTCCCTCCAGCATTAGATAATGGGCTGCCCTATGCCTGAATCCTTTGGCATCCTTAGTCCCTTCCGGAAGCTCACCCGTGGTCAGGAAGATCACCAAGGGGTCTACCGATGGGGGTCGCCGGTCTACCTCCATCAATTCTCCTTCCTCGATTGCAGGTCGAAACAGCTCGGTCAGGGTTCCTCCCCCCTAAGTTCCAAACTTAGCCAGCCGATCGGCCACTGCGCTTTCTTCCCTAGGAACGTGTTGGATCGAGAATGTTCGGAACCCTCCGATGATCACCCTTACCTTGGATAAGTACTTTGCAAGAGTGGGCTCCCGAGCTTTAAACTCTCCCCGGATCTGTGATGCTACGACCAACGAGTCCATAAAGGCTTCCACATCCTGGATCTCAAGCTCCTTTTCCAAACGGAGGCCAGCTATCATGACCTCATACTCTGCTTAGTTATTAGTCACCGGGAAGTGCAAGACCACCGCTTGTTTTATAGTGACCCCCTGAGGGCTTATCAACACCACTCCTCCCCTGAGGGAATACTTTCCCGAGGCCCCGTCTATCACCATCTTCCATGCCCCCTGTGGCCGCAGCTCCTCGGCTCTGACCTCAGCAACGTAGTCGGCCAAGAAGTCAGCCACCACTTGCGCCTTGATGGAGAGCCTCAGGAAAAATGAAATGTCAAATTCGATCAGTTCAATAGACCACTTGGACAACCTGCCAGAGTGTTCTACTCCTTCAAAGATCTTGTGAAGGGGATGGTCTGTCACCACTTTGATCGAATGGGCTTGGAAATATGGTCGAAGCTTCCTTACTAAAACAATCAGAGCGTATGCCAGCTTCTCTAAGATGGGATAGCAGAGCTCCGATTTCTTTAGGGTCCTGCTAACATAGTAGATTGGTAGTTGCTTCTTTCCCTCTTCCCTTACCAGAACGGAGCTCACAGCCTCGGCTCTTACTCCGAGGTATAATGCTAGATCTTCCCCCTCCTTCGGGCTTTGAAGTAGCAGAGCCTGGGAGAGCTGCCTCTTCAGCGCTTGAAAAGCCTCTTCGCATTCAGCGTTCCACTCAAACCTCTGATTCCCCCGCAGCACCTTGAAGAACGAAGAGCACTTCTCCCCTGCCTGAAGAGGAATCTGCTTAGCCAGCTAGCTTGCCCGTTAAGCGCTGGACCTCCTTGGCATTTCGCAGTCACTCCAGCTCCAAGATGGCCTTCACCTTATCAGGGTTGGGCTCTACCCCTTCCGGGGTCAGAAGATGCCCCAGGAACTTCCCGTGACTCGCCCCGAATACATACTTTGAGGGGTTCAACCTCATCTTGAACCTCCGCAGGGTAGTGAATGTCTCCTCTAGGTCCCGTATATGTGAGTCCATGTTGGGTACATTGGAAAATGTGTACCTGATTTGAAGAAGCCCAACTTAGCTCAATGATATACATCAAGGTGTATTTGATGTTGTTTTGAGTTGACATGTGCAGGTGAAGAAGTATTAAAGAATACAGAAAAATATTCTAAGTCCACATGTCGACACCTGAAGAAATTGTGTCGACACTTCAGAATATTTGTGTCGACACTTCAGAATATCAGTGTCGACACAGAGAAAGATAGTAGACCACACTTATGTCGACACTGGGAAGCAGTGTCGACACATAAAGAAAATCGTCGACCTCAGCACTGGGAAGCAGTGTCGACACAGTGAAAGATAGTCGACACCCAGAGAAAGTTTGTCGACTAGTGAAAGATAGTCGACCAGAGAAAAATAGTCGACTAGTGGAAGATAGTCGACTAGTGAAAGATAGTCGACCAGAGAAAGAGTGTCGACTCACAAAAGAAGATAGTCGACCTCAACTGTGTCGACACTGGGTGGATGTGTCGACACCAGAAGATTGAGTCGACACATATTGGCAGAAGTCGACTATGCTTGTGTCGACACCAGAAGACTGAGTCGACACATTTTGGTAGAGTCTAAGATTGCTGTGTCGACACCAGAAGACTGAGTCGACACATTTTGGCAGAATTGAAGATTGCTGTGTCGACACCAGAAGGCTGAGTCGACACATACTGAGTTCTGAATCTACAACAACTGTGTCGACACACAGGACTTGTGTCGACACACTGCAGAGTCTAGACCAAGTTATTTTCTGAAGAAGCTGTGTCGACTTAAAGGCAACTTAGTCGACATCATCAAAGACTGTGTCGACACCAAAGTCACTTGTGTCGACACAGATAGACAGATTGGTCTCGACACTTTCTAACAGACTGTCTCGACATTTTGCTGTCCAAGGCTAAGGTACAGGAACTGTTTGAAGACTTGACAGCTGTGGGTTGCCACCGTTTAACTGAAGCTGTCAGACCTGTCAGAAAACAGTTAGAAACCGGATCAGCCGGTTGCCATGAAGAAAGTCTATAAATAGACACATTCAGAAGGAAATTAACAACTAAGAAAGATAACTGAAGAAGATCTAAGAAGAAGAAACAGAAGGATTACGATCCTGTTGTAGTTTCAATTCAAGAAAGTGCTAAGCTCTAAAGAAGATCTTCATTAGTGGATCTAAGAAGAAGAAGAAGTCTGAAGTATCAAAAAAAGGTGTTGGATAGAGAGAGATCCAGTCATCTTGAAGAAGAAGAAGGAAGCCATCAGTGGTTTCTCAAGAAGCTGTTTGGAAATCAACTCAGCTAAGTTCAGATTCAAGAAGCTTTGAAGAAAGCTCAGATTCAGTTGATTTCATCAACTGATCAAGAAGTGTCTTGTCCTCTTCTCTCTCAACAAAGGTAAGACATTAAAATATCTTTTCTAAATTTCTGTAGGATCTGTTTACACAGATCTGAGTTGTAAGCCTGTGTTATAAAGGCTGAGTGTAGGAGAGGTGATCTCTGAGTGGTAGGGCTATTTGCCTGAGTGTAGGAGAAGGTTATTCTCTGAGTGGTAGGCCTTGAGGCAAGGCTGAGGTAGGGCTGTTGAGCCTGAGTTGTAGGAACCTATCCAGGTTCTGAGCTGTAGGATCTGAGGATCTGAGAATAGTGGAAGTTTGGCCGAATCTAGCATACTGCTAGATAGGTGAAGGGGGAAAGTGGATGTACCCAGACCTTGGGGAACCACTATAAAACATTGTGCAATCTGTGATGCTTAGTTATCTATGAATGCTGTGCTAGATGTTTTAATTTGTAATTGAATTCTGCCTAGAAGTATAACCAAGAAATTAGAACCTATTCACCCCCCCTCTAGGTATTTAGGTTGTCTTGAAAGTAAAACTATCAAGTGGTATCAGAGGGAGGTTCCTCAAAAAGGACTTAACAGTCTGAGGTAGATCTGAAAGGCAGAATCAAGATTCAAAAAGATGGGTTCTGGTGAGAATCATAAGGAGCTAGGGTCTATGAAATTACCCATATGCAAGAAAGAAATTTTTGGAATTTGGAAAGAAAGAGTCAGACTGTTTATGGAGGCATCTGACCCAAGGATTTACATCACAGTACAGGAAGGCCCCTTCATTCCAATGAAGGTATCAGTTCTTGATGCAAATATCCAAACTCCAAAGAGTTATTCAGAAATGACCAAGGATGAAATCATCTTGGCAACCATGGATAAAAGAGCTCAGAACATTATTGTTAGTGCCATAGATGATTCAACATTTTAGAATCTGATTCACTGCAAGACCTCCAAAGAGATGTGGGACACATTGATTGTCTACATGGAGGGATCTGAAGAAGTAAGGCAGGACAGGAAATCTATGCTCAATCAGGAGTATGAAAGTTTTAGACAAGGAAAATCTGATAGCATAACTGAGTGCTACAAGAAATTCTATAGAATTGTGAATGAGCTTATGTCCTATGGAAGAGTCTTCAGTACTTATGAACTGAATGACAAATTCTTGAGATCCTTAACAAAGGATTGGGACACAAAGATCTATGCCATAAGAGAAGTGGCTAAATTGGCAGAGATATCTCCTCCCACCTTGTTTGGGAAGTTGCTATCCTATGAAATGCAACTTATGGTGAGGAAGGAGGAGGAAAAGAATTCAAGAGGAGAGCATAGAGAAAAGACTGTGGCATTCAATGCAGAAGCCACTAGAAAGAATAGGAGGAAATCACCATCTCCTCCTAAGGAATTTGTAGAAGATAGTTCTGAAAATTCAGATAAAGGTTCAGAAAGCTATGATTCAGATGCAGACTTTGCTGCATTCACAAGGCAATTCCAGAGGTTCTTGAGAAAGAAGCAATGGAAGTCTAGTCCTTCCACATCACAGCAAGTTGATGACTATTATCAGAAGAAAAGGTCATCAAGGAAAGAGAAGAGCAGATCAAAGCCCAGCAAAGCCTCTACTTCAAAGATTGTCTGCTATTGTTGCAATAGGCCTGGGCATGTAGTGGCAGACTGTCCTGATAAGATAAAGGAGTCTTTAGACAAGAAGAAGACTCATCAGAAAGGCAAGAAGGAGAAATCCTTTGTTGCAAAGAAAGATAAGAGTCTAACAGACCAGTCAACTTCAGAGTCAGAATCTGAAGCTGAAGCATATATTGGACTATATGCTGCATCTGAAGAAGAGGAGTTTCTGCAGTTGCTAGACTCCATCAATGAACAAAAGAATCATCAGTGTATGGGGCTGATGGCAGGATCAGAAGAGGACATATGCCAGAATCAGTCTGGTCCTAATAAGGTACAATGTCCTTCTATTACATCTGTTTGTTGTACAAGTGAAGAATCAGCTACATCTGCATCAAGTGATGTAGATGCATCTGAATCTGAAGGAGATGTCTATCAATTGGTAGACAAGTATGGGGACTTGTTGCAGGCCCTTAAGAAAAGCAAGAACCTGGTTAAATCTCAGGCTCAGGAAATTGCTGAACTAAGGGTTGCTACAACTGAGTTAGAGAAAGTTATTGATCAAAAATTAAATGAAATTGCCAAGCTGAAGAATATAACTATTATTCAGATGGGCACAATTAACTATACTAATGATCAAGTGAAGAGTCTGGAGGCCAGACTTAGAATTGAAAGGGATTTAGTGGCTAGTTACTCTAAGCCAAAATCTGTCTTACCCTTGATAGATGAATTTATCACTCAAAAGGGTAAGGCTGGATTAGGATTTAAAGGTAA
The DNA here is from genome assembly GCA_039513925.1 of Platanthera zijinensis. NCBI lineage: Eukaryota > Viridiplantae > Streptophyta > Magnoliopsida > Asparagales > Orchidaceae > Platanthera > Platanthera zijinensis. The sequence continues at coordinate 152,956,111 of CM077086.1, forward strand.
CTTCGGGGCTGGCAGATTCAAGAGGAAAGGCAAAGCTCCTGTTCAGCCACTAAACCTTTCAGTCACCATAAAGTTTAGTAAGGTGAAAGTGCCTTCTAACAAATATGATCATGAAGATATTCAAGGTCATATTAAGACTAATGTTCTGAAGAACAAGGGTGTAAATGCAAGCAGGCCTACCTATGGTCATAAAACCAATGGTTTTAAGAAATCAGTAGGTGAAGTTGCTGCAGCACCAGCAATGAACAGAAATTCTTCTGACAAGGATGTATCTAGATCTAGATACAATAAGTTTGAATGTTGGTGCTGTGGTAAGAGAGGCCATTTTGCACTAGACTGCTGGTATAACCCAAGTGTTATAAAGAACAATAGTCTACCTGTTAGAAGAGGTTATGGTAGCTTTATTAATGCTAACCTGAACCAAGGACCCAAGACTTACTTGGGTTCTAAGGGTAAGTAATTCTGTGTTGCAAGTGAATCCAAGTAACCATGCCCCTATATGGTACTTGGATAGTGGTTGTTCCAGGCACATGACTGGAACAAAGGGGCTGCTGAAGGAGTATTCATCTGTCAAAGATGGACCTAAAGTGATCTTTGGTGGATCAGAAAAAGGAGTCATCAAAGGATTTGGTAACATTTCTTCTAACCTAATTACTATCACTCAAGTGGCTTATGTAAAAGGCTTGAAACATAATCTAATAAGCATAAGCCAACTAAGTGATTTAGGATATGACATTTCATTTGTTAAAGATGGATGTCATATCAAAAGGTCAAGTGATCAAAAGATCATATTGACTGGGTATAGGAAGAGAAATGTATATTGTCTTAATTTTGAATGTGAGAATAAGGCTTCTCCCATCTGTCTTGTAGCTGATGACAATGCTTCTCATTGTGTTAAGTGGCACAAGAGATTGGCTCATCTAAACTACAAGACAATTGGCCAACTCTTTAGCAAAGAGTTAGTGAGGAATGGACCTCAAGTTAAGTGTATAAAGGAAGGGATATGCTCAGCTTGTCAAAAGGGCAAGCAGACAAAATCCTCCTTTCAAAGCCTTGAAAACAAGGTTCTGTGAGGTGCTTATACCTCTTGCATATGGATCTTTTTGGTCCTATGCCAGTTCACAGTCTAGGTAGGAAAGTCTACACTTTTGTGGTTGTAGATGACTATTCAAGATTTACATGGGTGTTCTTTCTGAGACAAAAATCTGAAACCCCAAGTGTATTACTTAATTTTGTAAAGCAAATTTAGAATGAACTAAATAGTACAGTGGTCAAAATCAGAAGTGACCATGGTACTGAGTTTCAATCTGAAAGCATAACAAAATTGTGTAAAGACTTTGGGATTTTCCAAGAGTTCTCCTCACCTAGAACACCTCAGCAAAATGGAATTGCTGAAAGAAAGAATAGAACATTAATTGAAGCTGGTAGAACTCTATTGAGTGACACCTCTCTCCCAGAATATTTTTGGGCTGAGGCAGTTAACACTGCTTGTCATGTAATCAATAGGGCTACTATCACCAAAAGCCACAAAATGACTCCCTATGAGATTGTGAAAGGCAGAAAACCAAATCTATCTTACTTTAGGATCTTTGGTTGCAAGTGTTATATACTTAACAATGGCAAGTCATATTTGACTAAGTTTGCTGCCAAATCCCAGGATGGGATATTTGTTGGGTACAGCACAAATAGTAAGGCCTATAGAGTCTTCAACTTGACTACTCAAGTTGTTGAAGAATCTGTGCATGTTGTGTTTGATGAAATAAGATTAATCAACTGTGAGTTGTCTTGTAGATCAAGTGACTCAACAGGTATAAGCAAAAGTATGGACAAGCTCTCCATTACTGAGGTATCAAAGGAAGATGGGGCATTGGAAAATGAAGGCTTCTGTCCAGGGGGAGAACAAGACACTATAGAAGCTGAAGAAAACCAAGAGATTCAGCTAAATGAAGGAGCTGGAGATGTTCAACCAGAAGGAAATCTTCCTCCAGCTACAAGACATTTAAGATATCATCCAGCTGATCAGATAATAGGTGATCCAAGACAGGGAGTGCAAACTAGAAGCAGAAATCAAAACAAAGTTCTACATTCAAGTTTCCTGTCACAAATGGAGCCTAAGAAGTTTGAAGAAGCTATCCAAGACCAGCACTGGATTGATGCTATGCAAGAGGAGCTGAATCAATTCAGAAGGTGCAATGTCTGGGAGCTTGTTCCTAAACCAAGAGGCCACAACATAATTGGCACAAAAAGGATCTATAGGAACAACCTAGATGAAAGAGGAATAATAGTAAAGAATAAAGCAAGATTGGTTGCAAAAGGATACAGGCAGGAAGAAGGGATTGACTTTGATCAAACCTTTGCTCCAGTAGCAAGGCTGGAGGCAATCAGAATATTCCTTGCCTATGCAGCCTATCAAGACTTCAAAGTATACCAGATGGATGTGAAGTCAGCATTTCTGAATGGTGATCTTAAAGAAGAAGTATATGTAGAGCAACCATCAGGTTTTGTAGATCCTCTTAAACCTGATTTTGTTTATAAGCTTAGGAAAGCTCTGTATGGGTTAAAGCAAGCCCCAAGGGCTTGGTATGAAACCCTGTCTACTTTCCTTATTGAGAATAAATTCTCAAGAGGAAAAATTGACAAAACTCTATTCCTTAGGGAATCCAAAGGCAAGATCATCTTAGTACAGATCTATGTTGATGACATAATCTTTGGATCTACTGAAAACAACCTTTGTAAAAAGTTTGCCAAACTTATGCAAGGGAAGTTTGAGATGAGCAGTATGGGGGAACTGAAATTCTTCTTGGGACTCCAAGTAAGACAGACTGATGATGGCTTGTCCATATCCCAGTCTAAGTTCACCAAAGAATTGATTAAGAAATATGGTATGGAGTCATCCTCCACCATGAGAACTCCTATGGGAACAAGTATGCCTATATGCAAAGATGATGCAGGTAAACCTGTTGATGAGACTTTGTATAGAGGAATAGTTGGCTCACTACTATATCTCACTGCTAGTAGACCAGATATTATGTATGCTACATGTGTCTGTGCTAGGTACCAAGCCTGCCCTAAAGAATCTCATTATACTGCAGTCAAAAGGATTCTGAGATATCTTAAGGGCACACCTAATCTAGGTCTTTGGTACCCTAGGAATAGAGATTTTCAACTAACAGGCTATTCAGATGCAAATTTTGCAGGATGTAGAGAGGATAGGAAGAGTACTACAGGTACTTGTCAATTCCTGGGAGGAAGACTAATATCATGGAGTAGTAAGAAGCAGACCAGTATGGCAATTTCCACAGCTGAGTCTGAGTATGTTGCTGCTGGAAGCTGCTGTGCACAGCTATTATGGATGCAGCATCAGCTTAAGGATTATGGTATTCAAGTAAGTAGAACACCTCTTTTGTGTGATTCTAAGAGTGCAATTTCTATTGCTAATAATCCTGTTTCTCATAGTAGAACTAAGCATATAGAAATAAAATACCATTTTCTTAGAGAACATGTAGAAAAAGAAGACATCTCATTAGAATTTGTGAAAATAGATTATCAAATAGCAGATGTGTTTACTAAGCCCCTGGATGAGACCAAATTCAATAAATTCAAAATTGAATTAGGTATGTTAACCATTGATTAGTGTAATCACAAAATCATCAACAATGAAGTTGAAGTGGTAACAAGACATTCAAGTGATATAAAGACACATTGAAGTAGTATCAAGTACTTTGTAGTACTTATAAGTTGTGTTGAACAAACAGAAATTAGCTAAGTAAGATGGTGTCGACACATTCAGTAATAATGTGTCGACTCAGGGTAGTAATGTCGACAAGTCAGAGATGTGGTGTCGACACAGAAAATATGTGTCGACACTTAAGAATCTTATTGTCGACTTATCCAGGAATGTAGTGTCGACTTCACCAGGATAGTGGTGTTGACACTTACAGATTTTGTGTCGACACTTATACTAAGAGTCGACATAGAATTTCTGAAGCTCTACTATATATCTCTGGTGTCGACATAACAGCAAATTGGTGTCGACACATAATAGACGGACTTGAAGTCGAGACAATAGAAATTTGTGTCGACACATTCCATCTGTGTCGACACTTATAGTCTGTTTTTGGCGACTTTTGATCTTCTTTAAACAGAAGGTATAAATAGGTCAAAAACTCATTCTGTCGACACGCTTACAAGGTTTTCGAAACCCTGTGTCGACATTCTCTCTCTCTCTCTCTTTCTCTCATCTTTCAAGCTTTCTCGACTGATCAATGGCGCCAAAGATTGAAGATAATGTGAATGAAGGATATGAGTTGGTGTGCCAGGCCTTTGCTGCTGCTCCTCCAGATGTTCTCGGGGTTATCTCTCTCCTCTCCGACTCAGGATTAGAATTTCTGGTCTCTGAACCATCTAAGATATGGAAGAAGGAGGTGCATGAGTTCTTTACTTCTGCATCTGTAGACTCTGAGAGTCATGAGATAAAATCCACAGTTCATGGGTCACCAGTGGAGATTACACCAAGTAAGTTAAGAGCAATTCTACAATTACCTATAATTGAGAATGAAGAGGATGTCCCTGCTTCTAAATCAAGGGAGGCTCTTCAATGGTGTGGATTGGATTCCACCATGAAAATTGGAGCAGCATTCAACAAGAAAGGAATGAATCAACAGGGCAAGTTCCTGTCTGAGGTGGTTGGAAAAGTTATTCTGTGCAAGCCAGGTGGACATGATAGGATTTCTGCCTATATGTTCAGCCTAATGACCAGGATTATGTTTACAATTCCAACGGATTGGTCAACTGTAATCTTCGAAAAGATTAAGGAAGGAATCAAGAAGCCAAATCTGGCTAGAATAATGAGTATCTACCTAAGTAAGGAGATTCCTGATGTTATGCAACAACAACCTGGAACAAAAATTAATCACATGAGAAGGATGGACATGGGATTGTTCTCCAGATGGGATAGGGTGCTGACCAAAGAGATGCCTGAAGTGGAAAGGCAGGATTCACCTGAGAAATCCCCAGGTCATGCTACCAGTACTGAGCACCAACAAGAAGAGCAAGTAAGACAAGAGGTTGAGGATCAGCCTGCTTCTACACAAGTTCAGGATGCCACAATACCTGCAATTCAAGAAGAAAAAGTAAGAATACCAGCTCAGCAAGTTTATTCACCTACACAGACTGTATCTCCTCATGACCAGGTACAGGTGCAGGGGGAGCTGGTGTATTTTCCTACAAAAGACATTTCTAATATTTCTATTTCTGCACAGGTCCAGGAAAAGCAAGTGTCCCCACCTGCCCAGGACATCCCCAATACTGAACAAGTACAGGGGGAGAAGCTGTCTGAGCAAGTGCAAGAGGAATCTCAAATTGATTTATCTCAAGATTTGAATACTGCAGATGTACCAGCCCAGAAGGAATATACTCTTGAGGAGTTATTTCCAAATGATGAAATAGTTACTGATAGAATGGAAGTGGAGCAAGCAATTGAGGGGGAGCCTGTGCATGTTGAGACTGTACAACATGGCACTGAAGCAGCTGTTCCTCCTCCTCCCAAAGAAAGAGTTCAAATTGATAGTACTTTTGATTCTGAGAGTGAAGAAGCCAGGGTGGCTAAGAAGAGAAAACTTATGGTCTTCCAGAGAAGGAGCAAGAGCTACAAGCAGGCTCTACAGTCTACAACACATCACACTCCTTCTGACTTTGATTATAACAAGTTTTTGGTCGATTTACAAGTGAAATTGGATGAACACAGAGTGGCCATTGAAAAATATGTTGATGAGAACAACAAGTCCCTGCATAAAAATGCTGTGGTGTATTTGGCAAAACAACAGCAGACTATCATCCCTAAGGTGGATGATATTGCTTTAAAACAAATCTATGTCTTGGAAAATCAGTTAAGGATGAATGACAATTTAACTGAATCTCATCATGAGATCATTGAGGAATTGAAAAAGATTGTTCCAGGCCTGCCTGCAGCTAGAGCAAAAGAAATGGAAGAATTTGATAAGAACTTTCAAGCTGCTATTGATTCTGTTAAAACTGCTATCACTACCTCTCAAAAGGAAATATCTGACAAGCTTCTAAAGTTAAAACCATTCTTTAAAGAGGGTGTGAATTATCTGGATGGCCAAATCAGATTTCAGAAGGAAGATCTGAGAGATCATATTTCTAGAGAAGCCATAAAGGGGGAGAGGTTGTTAGTTCATGCAGGCTCAGAGCACACCAAATGGGTGACCAATAGTATTCGAGCCACATTGGGATATCCACCATTGTGTGATGATGCTATGGTGGCTGAGTCAGGAATACAAACAAGTCTACTTGAAGGCAATCAACCTGAGGTTGCCCAAGTCATTTACCCTCCTCCAGATTATTATATGATTGATCAGCAAGTTCAAGGAATGTATAGTCCTCCAAAGGAGGTTACTAATGTTGTTATTGGGAAGGTTGATAAGCCTGAGGCTACTTTGAAAGACCAGCAAGATGCTCTACTATCTAAGAAAAGATTTAGAGAGCAGGCTGAACTTAAGCCAGACTTTGAGCAGTGGAGTCCTACTTCCAGAAATATAATACTCACTGCATGGAAGGCTGTCAAAGACCAACAACATGAGAGAGGCAAGTGGTTCAATGAGATGGAATGGCAGAAGTATGAAGCCAGGCAAGAGGCAATAGTCCAGTTTAGAAGAAAAGCCAAGCTGGATAGGCAGCCTCCAGATGCTCAGGAGCCAAGCAAGTACTTCCCAAAGCCCTTTCATTATTTTGAAAGGCAAAGGCTCAAGGAAGAAGCAAAGAAGAAGGCTGATCTAAAAGGCAAGAAGCCAGCTGAAGATTCTGAAGCTCTTGTGAAGGCTCAAGTTCTATCTGGCAAAGGGATTGTCATTAAAGAGCCTGATCAGTCTTAATTTTTAGTTCTTTCAAAGTATTTTGTAATGTTTTGATTAAATCATTAAATGTAAATCTCTGTATTCAAACATTATCAAGTTATAAACAAAATGTTGGTTGGTATCATATAATGTTCATTGTGTGATGGATTGTTTTTATTTTGTTTATATTAAGTATTCCTGTTATGTCATATATCATCAGTTTATACTTTTTATAAATGGTGTATATCATTGGCTATAGGGTTATGACTTCTCCAAATAGGGGGAGATTGTTGGGTACATTGGAAAATGTGTACCTGATTTGAAGAAGCCCAACTTAGCTCAATGATATACATCAAGGTGTATTTGATGTTGTTTTGAGTTGACATGTGCTGGTGAAGAAGTATTAAAGAATGCAGAAAAATATTCTAAGTCCACATGTCGACACCTGAAGAAATTGTGTCGACACTTTAGAATATTTGTGTCGACACTTCAGAATATCAGTATCGACACAGAGAAAGATAGTCGACCACACTTATGTCGACATTGGGAAGCAGTGTCGACACATAAAGAAAATCGTCGACCTCAGCACTGGGAAGCAGTGTCGACACAGTGAAAGATAGTCGACACCCAGAGAAAGTTTGTCGACTAGTGAAAGATAGTCGACCAGAGAAAAATAGTCGACTAGTGGAAGATAGTCGACTAGTAAAAGATAGTCGACCAGAGAAAGAGTGTCGACTCACAAAAGAAGATAGTCGACCTCAACTGTGTCGACACTGGGTGGATGTGTCGACACCAGAAGATTGAGTCGACACATATTGGCAGAAGTCGACTATGCTTGTGTCGACACCAGAAGACTGAGTCGACATATTTTGGCAGAGTTGAAGATTGTTGTGTCGACACCAGAAGACTGAGTCGACACATTTTGGCAGAATTGAAGATTGCTTTGTCGACACCAGAAGGCTGAGTCGACACATACTGAGTTCTGAATCTACAACAACTGTGTCGACACACAGGACTTGTGTCGACACACTGCAGAGTCTAGACCAAGTTATTTTTTGAAGAAGCTGTGTCGACTTAAAGGCAACTTAGTCGACATCATCAAAGACTGTGTCGACACCAAAGTCACTTGTGTCGACACAGATAGACAGATTGGTCTCGACACTTTCTAACAGACTGTCTCGACATTTTGCTGTCCAAGGCTAAGGTACAGGAACTGTTTGAAGACTTGACAGCTGTGGGTTGCCACCGTTTAACTGAAGCTGTCAGACCTGTCAGAAAACAGTTAGAAACCGGATCAGCCAGTTGCCATGAAGAAAGTCTATAAATAGACACATTCAGAAGGAAATTAACAACTAAGAAAGATAACTGAAGAAGATCTAAGAAGAAGAAACAGAAGGATTACGATCCTGTTGTAGTTTCAATTCAAGAAAGTGCTAAGCTCTAAAGAAGATCTTCATCAGTGGATCTAAGAAGAAGAAGAAGTCTGAAGTATCAAAAAAAGGTGTTGGATAGAGAGAGATCCAGTCATCTTGAAGAAGAAGAAGGAAGCCATCAGTGGTTTCTCAAGAAGCTGTTTGGAAATCAACTCAGCTAAGTTCAGATTCAAGAAGCTTTGAAGAAAGCTCAGATTCAGTTGATTTCATCAGCTGATCAAGAAGTGTCTTGTCCTCTTATCTCTCAACAAAGGCAAGACATTAAAATATCTTTTCTAAATTTCTGTAGGATCTGTTTACACAGATCTGAGTTGTAAGCCTGTGTTATAAAGGCTGAGTGTAGGAGAGGTGATCTCTGAGTGGTAGGGCTATTTTCCCGAGTGTAGGAGAAGGTTATTCTCTGAGTGGTAGGCCTTGAGGCAAGGCTGAGGTAGGGCTGTTGAGCCTGAGTTGTAGGAACCTATCCAGGTTCTGAGCTGTAGGATCTGAGGATCTGAGAATAGTGGAAGTTTGGCCGAATCTAGCATACTGCTAGATAGGTGAAGGGGGAAAGTGGATGTACCCAGACCTTGGGGAACCACTATAAAACATTGTGCAATCTGTGATGCTTAGTTATCTGTGAATGTTGTGCTAGATGTTTTAATTTGTAATTGAATTCTGCCTAGAAGTATAACCAAGAAATTAGAACCTATTCACCCCCCCTCTAGGTGTTTAGGTTGTCTTGAAAGTAAAACTATCAGTCCATACTCTTGCTCTTGACCATCAGGTCATCGACGTAGACCTCCAGGTTCCTCCCCCTTTGACCCTAGAAGATTCGATCCACCATGCGTTGATATATAGCTCCTGCATTCTTCAGCCCAAAGGGTATCATCTTATAGCTGAAGCACCCCTCCCTCGCGATGAAGAAGACATCCTTGACATCAGGAGGGTGCATCCAGATCTGGTGATAACCTGAAAAAGTATCTAAGAAACTCATAATAGAAAAACCAACGGCTGAATCAACCAGCGCGTCGATTCTAGGCAGGGGTAACAATCCTTGGGGCACGATTTATTCAATAAGGAAAAGTTAATACAGATTCTCCACTTTCCTCCCCCTTTTTTCACCATTACCACGTTGGATATCCAGCCTGGATACTGGATCTTCGAGATGAAGCCAGCCTCCAGAAGCTTCTTGACCTCTTCGCGGATGGGCACCTCCATCTTGGTGGCGATGGTCCTCATCTTCTGGTGAATGGGGCGCATCCGGGGGTCCAGGTTTTGGCGATGGCAGGCCACATCTGCATCGATGCCCGGCATGTCCGCCGCTCTCCAAGCAAATATGTCGATGTTGCTCTCGAAGCAGGCCCGCACTCGCCTTTGGTCCTCAGGACTTAAGCCCCCGCTGACCCGCACCCTCTTCACCTGTCCTGTACTGGTGAAGACCTCCATCTCAACCACTTCCTCAGCTGGATCCAGCCACGACTGCTCCCAGCCAGCCCTCATCTCTTCCTCCTGCCCAAACTCTTCCTCCCCTCCTGCTTCTTCAACCTCCATCGCCTCCTCAAGACTCTCCTGCTGCTGCTGCTCAACCTCCATGCCCCTCCGGGCCTCCCTCTCAACTCCTTCTGCTCCTCGCTCCTCCTCTACCTCCATCGCCTCCTCCAGGATCTCCCGCTGTTGCTACTCGACCTCCATGACCCTCCGGGCCTCATGCACTCCTTCTCCCCTTTTTCCTCTGGGCTCACCTCCTCCTCTCCGACAACCTCCTCCTGCTATGCCATCTCCCTCCCCAGCTCTTCTGCCTCTGTCATCCAAGACACAGTGTTGACTGCCATCACATAATATTGTCTTGCCATCTTCGGGTCCCCCCTGATCCTAACCTGCACCCCTCCGTTGTTGAACTTGAGGCACTCATGGAACGAGGAGGAGACGCAGCGAAAGGCGCTGATGAGGGGGCACCCGAAGATGCCATTATAACTGCTTGGGGCATCCATTATCACAAACTTACAGTTCCGTGACACACAACCCAACTTCACATGCAAGCCTACCCCTCCTTCTACCTCCTTCTTCTCTCTAGAAAACCCAAAAGCGGTCCATCCGAAGCCAAGACCCTCTTACCCTCGACCTTCATCTCATCAAAGGACTTTTTGAAGATTACATTCACCGAGCTCCCGTTGTCCCCCAGTATCCTGGAGACCGTGAAGTTCTCCACTGACGTCTGGATCACTAGGGCATCACAGAACTAATCCTCGTAGTCCGGCATGTCTGCTGATGAAAAGGTGATTTTTTCTTCCAGAGGGGGAGCCAAGGAGGTCGAGGAGACCCCCCTCCAGAACATGGTTTGAAGACTCCCCTTTCGAGTTGCCTCAATCTCAACTCGTCCGTGGATCACTCCGATCCCCCCTCGGGTCCCCACGTCTGCTCGGTCCTCACAGCTGTCTTCCCCCTCTCCCTGCTGCACCTCCACAATCCTTATCACCGGATCCTGCCTACCTAGCCCCCTAGCTTCTCTCATCTCCAAGAACTCCGGACAGGTGGTCGTTGCGTGAACTTCCTCAAGGTGGAAGTCACAGAAGAGCAACACTGCCCTGCCCCCTATTCCTTCTCCTCCTCCTCTTCTCCCGGCTCCTCCTCAAACTCCTCTCCTTGCTCCTCTTCCTTTGCCGACCTCCATGGCTTCTTGCTATTTTGGGGGGTGACCCCTTGGCCCCTGCCTCCATGCTGGTTGAAACCTCCTTGGTTCCCGAAAGTTGTCTCTTCCCTGAAAGCCTCCTCCTTGACCCTAGGGATGACCCTCCTAGGGCCTCCAACCAAAAAGGTTGTTTTTCTCCCGGACCCCCCATCCATGATGATGTCCCTACCCTCGGGGTTCTTCCCTTCTTCTCTCTTCTCTCTACTCCATCGGCTCCCTCTACTCCCTCTGCCTTCCTTCTGCTGGTTCCTTCACATCGTCCTCCGCCAACCGGGCCAGCTTCCTGGAAAAAGTCGGATTGGCCCTTTAGAAGTCTATCTTCTTCGCCGCCCTCTCCATGAGCTCCTCAAAGGAGAGGGGGGCACTCTTTTCAACTCCATGCTAAAGAATCCTAGTCTCAGCCCCAGGGTGAAGGAGAGCATCAGCGCGTACCCTGGTACCTCCTGGACCAAGAGGATCTCTTCCTGAAACCGGTCAACGTAATGACTCAGCGTCCCATCCTGCTTCTGCCTCACCGCAAACAGGCATTCTGCCTCCTTCTTCCGCTTCTTCGATGTTGAGAACCTCAACAGGAACCCTCGGCGCAGATCCTCAAAGCTATAATTTGAACTTGCTGGCAACTGGTGGAACCAGTCCCGGGCCTTCTCCTTCAACTTGATGGCAAACAGCCGACACTTGAAGACATCCGTCATCTGTCTTATCGATACCACGTCATTGAACCACTGTACATGCTGCATAGGGTCATCCTTCCCCGAGTAGTAGGACATGTCTGGCTCCCGGAACCCCTCCGGCACCGGAGCCGAGATGATGAGTTCACTGAAGGGGATCTCGCCGCCTGCCTGCTGAGAGGGCATGTCTCGCGGCCTCGGCTGGCTGGCCCGATGCGTGAGACCGTGCCTATGGAAGATATCTCGCACAGCCGCCTCCCTCTCGGCGATCTCTGCCGAAACCTCCTTCCATGGACGCTTACCTGGGAAGAGCTTCCGCGTGGCAACATCCCTCTCGCCAACCTCTGTTGGGACCTCCTTCCCTGGGCGCTGCCCAGGGGCATTGTAACGCCCCCTGTTTTTCTGTATTTATTTAATTCTTCTTGGGCGTTACGTGGACTCATGTTTCGGCTCGTGCCGTTGTTAGAGTACCTCGTTAGGTGTTCTTAGGGTTGTAGCCTGTTGTATTGTTTCCCCAGCTAGCCAGCGTCTGTTTTGGAGGCCCGGCTGAGCCTCTTAGGGAATCCTTGTGCTTTGGCTTCGGGCGAGGTTAGCTCGAGTGTGTGATCGTCGGAAGTTGTTTTCGACTTCGCCGTTGTTTTTGTAGCCCGAGTATTTGGCTACGGTGCGAGTTTGGTCGAAATCTGAGAACGTTAATTGTCGCGCCGTTCCGACGGTCGCTTGTTAGCGAGTCGTCACCTTATGCGAGCGTTTATACATAGTTGCGCGTTTTTGGGCATAACGTGTGATTTATGTGTGCCGGTAATTATGTATGTGCGCGTGCACGCGTGTGCGGGGTAGAAATTGTGTGCGCGGATGTATGCGTGTTCGTGCGTAAATGCGAGTGTTTATATATATATATATGGGTAAATATACATATGAGTGTTTGTAATTAGTGGGGTTAGTTGGTCTCTTAGTTAATTAGGAGTTATAAATTAGTAAACTAATTCATGATAATTAAGTTTTTAGGTTAGATTAGGATCATATTAGTTTATATCTAATTAGAGTTTATTAGGTTTCTTATTATTAGGATTGATATTAGGTTTTATTATTAGAGCCCTCTCCCCCTCCCGTGAGAAAAAAAGGGGGGAAATAAACCGAGCACCGGCTCTTGCAAGCGGAAGAAGAGAGGCGGAAGCCTGGTGCCGCTCCGACCGCCGCCTCCTCGCCGGTAGAGCTCGAAAGCTTGTTTTGAGGCCGGATCCGAACTCCTCTCGCCGCGATCTTCATTCCGAGGTGAGTATTTTGGTGTTTCTCCATGGATTTCGTATGAAATTGAGTTTGACTTCGCCCCTTTTTGTTCCTTGCTTTGATGAGTTGTTCTTCTCAGTTTTTTCGAGGGGATTTACGTGCTTGTGGCAGGCCGGATTTGCAGGGTTGTGCTGGCGAAAATTTTGGTGGAGAATCGAGGCAAGTGCGCCCTTCGCCCTTGCCGTTTGACCCCTTTAAATCGTTGTTTGTTGTTTTATTTTCGTATATTGGTTATCTTAATTGCTCCTACCCGAAAAATCCTACCCAAATCCTACCCGAAGATCCTACCCGAAACCGTAACGTTGTCCGATTTAGAACGCTCTTTTGTGGGTAGTTGTTCTCGTTGCAGCTTTGTCATGATAGACATAAAAGAAAACTGCAGTGTTTATGAAATTGCATTATGGGATAAAAATCTCGTTTGGGGGTTTGGATTTTTGCCCAATATCTTGTTAACTCCATTGCTCTCACGGTAGGATTAGTCCCTTGGCAGTGGTAAATCGCTATGGAAATAAATTCTTTTATTAAAGTTGTGCATGAGTCACTTGGTAGAACCCCTTTGAATGCAACTTATTGCGTAACCTGTGGTTTGCCCCTTGGGTGGAGCCATGTCTAGTTTTTTTTTGAGGCCGGAAGCTCATGGTTAGTCATGGGTTGAGTTTGGTTTATTATGTGTAGGCACTCCCTTGCTCGAGCGTGCTTTTTTCCTAAATTACTATAGACGTTAGGGTACCACGTTAACCGTGTAGGTTCATTGTTGAGCTATTTTACAAGCGTAGTTTGGAGGGGGGGATCAAATTGCGGTCATAGGTCAATGTCACACCATTGGTGGGTGTTTAGCGTTTAGCTGTTCACGCATGACTAGTAGCGAGTCACTGTGTCTGTTTTATTTTATATAGGGCTCCGAGGTGGGTTGCTCTAGTGAGTTTAGGGCTCTTGGATTTGCTTGGTGGTACTTGGGACCACCAGCATTGGTCTCCCTCGGGTCACTTAGGACTAGAGTAGGATGTGATTTTGAGGTGGGTGGGACCGATGCCGCCACCCCGGTTTTTTTTCTTTCTTGCCTTACTAAGGCAATATGAGCTATTGGGTTTAGTTGGACGGACACCACAACCATAGCCCATGAGGATATTTAGGCCGAATAGACTTGGTTGGACATGCGGCCACCAGTCTAGGCCACTTATTACTAAACTTTTTATCCATCTCCAATACTAGGTTACTCTTTCTGTTTTAGCCTATTACATGTTATGATTATCGTACTAATCCTTTTGCAGAGACCCTCGAAGCTTGGATTCATTCGTGCACTTGGTGCACACCCTTTTACCTCTTTTACCATTTGAAGAGTACTTTTAAATTCCCGTTTTAATTCCTGCTTTTACTTCTGCACTTTCCTTTCCTTTTGATTATAATTTGCTGAGGTATTCTTTTCTTTCTGAATACCTCAGGTACAGGTTTATAGCCGATAGTGCGGCTAGACTGCTCCAGAGATTTTCAGTGTTTGCTGTTGTTGTGAGTTTTTCTATTGGGAGGTAGTTCCCTTAGACCCGTAGTATAGACATGCTTACTCACCGGTGGGTTCGTGTCAGGTGTTGACGCCCACTGGTGGTTTCTATTTTAGATACTTTGCATTTGCTTACACTGTTAGTTTTACTGCTTTTGGTTATATTAAACTTGCTCTTGGGATGACTTATGTTAGAATGCTAGTTACTTTTAAAACCTAAAAACACTATTAAATATATATATTTATAACTCATGATTTGCATGTTTTACAAACTCATACATTACTTTCAAGGCGACGTAAAAAGACCGTTTTCCTTATATATATGTAAATAAACTAAATCTAGGGTCCTGCTTAGCATAGGGTGTCCCCTGGGGACACTTATGCGTTCTCTCTTATGATGCATAAATGTAAATAAAGTATTTTCCGCTGCGTATAAGTATAATTTTGAAATGTGGACTAGATGATTCACAGAGTCGAGGGATACGACCTTAAAAATATGACTGAATTTCTAGTAATTTAACTTATGATTTCTTCTTAAAAGTAAGGTAGTTAGTGTTTTGCCTGAGCGTCAGCAGTTATCCCCTGCTCGACGTGGCATCACGACGCGTGTTTTCTCAGACTCTGATAATTCTTAAATTGGAGAAAATGCGGGTTGTGACAGTTGGTATCAGAGGGAGGTTGCTTGACAAATTGTCGGGCAACCTTTCCCTGTAAGTATTAGGTGTTTAGAGTCATATCATACACACACCGACTTGTCATCAGCATGTCTTGGCTGAAGCACGAACACTACACTCATAGCATAACATGAAGTATACGGGGCATATTATGTAGAATGGGATGCATAATATGTGTTCGTATATGGATCCACCATAGGAGGCAACATGTGAGAGTTATGTATTTATGGGGTGCATAACCTCACCACATGGATGCGACTAACACGTTTTCTTTTTCGTTGCATGAAAATATTATGTATTATGGGATGCATAACATTTTCATGCGTACGCCGCTCATAACATGCATTAGGGCCTTTTTAGAATGCATAGCACAAGCATGCATAGAATAACATTGCATAAGCACAACGTGCAAAGCTAAAGACTTGCATGATGACATGTGTACACACATAATTTTTGAGTCAACAAGAATATAAATTCATGCATTCCCAATCTAGGCACAAGAGTTAGTGTCATGATGGTGAACCATCTTAGGTTAAGCATGACATTATTTTCTTTTTATAAAAAAAACCCCCAGAGCAAGTTGGCAGTGAAAGCAAGTACTTATGTAGATTTGTCTGTACCTGTTTGTTTTGTCCTAGTAGTTGAACTAGGTTCTGATGATTGCCTGTTTATTCTTTTTAGCATGGCGCCTAAGCGTAGAGTGACGAGGTCGACTCCCCAATCTGAGGATGAGACTTCTGGTGCTCAAAACGGTGCAGTTGTGGAGAGTCTGAGG
Source organism: Platanthera zijinensis (assembly GCA_039513925.1). NCBI lineage: Eukaryota > Viridiplantae > Streptophyta > Magnoliopsida > Asparagales > Orchidaceae > Platanthera > Platanthera zijinensis. The sequence goes on from CM077086.1 coordinate 152,971,974, forward strand.
CAGAGCAATGAGGCTCTATTGAGGCAGATGGTGGGCGTTCAGTCTCAGCTCTAGTCCTTGATCGCTGTGGTGGCAGGACTAGCCCCGAGAGCGCAGGATCCTGCTGCGGGTATAGCTGCTCCAGCACCTCCTTCACCTCCTGCACCCCCAGCCCCTTTGGTGCCTCCAGTGGTGGTGCCCCCGGATATGGCTTTCATCACTCAGTTCCAGCGACTGTGACCCCCTACCTATGATGGTAAGGCGGACTTCATGGTATTGGATGACTGGTTGATCTCCATAGAGGAGATGTTCCACTATTCTAGAGTGTCTGAGGATCAGAAGGTGATGCTGGACGCCTATCAGTTGAAGGGGTTAGCGAAAAGCTGGTGGATGAGGGAGAAGGAGGGAATGATAGGAGGATGCTCTTGGGCTTCCTTCAAGGAGATCTTGATGCGGAAGTTTCTACCGATAGTGGAGCGAGACAGGCTGATGAACGACTTCTTATATCTGAAGCAGAGGCAGTTTACGGTCAGCGAGTATGAGATTGAGTTTAGCAAACTCTGTTGCTTTGCCCCTAGTTTGGTGAGCTCAGAGGAGGATAGAGCGAAGCGTTTCCTCGGTGGCCTGAGGAGTGACGTCCAGCAGCTGGCGGTTGCCCATGGAGCGGTGACTTATACCGGTGCAGTTGAGGCTGCTTTGAAGGTGGAGGCCATCGAGAATGCGAAGCAGAGGGGGCAGCAGGCAAGAAATGATAAGAGGAAGGCTGTCGAAGCTAAGGGCTCTCAGGTGACCGGTGCTCCTTCCAGTAAGAAGAGCAAGGAGATTTGTAGTTTCTGTGGCCGCCCGGGCCATCCAGCGGAGAGATGTTTCAAGAGGTTATCAGCGCAGAAGGAGCAGGTCCATGCCATTCAAGGTGCTCCCAGTCAGAAGGCAGTGTGTTCTTTGTGCAAGAAAGAGGGGCATGATGTTGCCCGTTGCTGGCTGAAGGACAAGGTCTGCTATCAGTGCGGACAGAAGGGCCATACCAAGGCCAGGTGCCCACAGCTTCAGTCTGTGCTCAGGCATGTTCCTCTTCAGTCCTTGCCACCGCCTCCATCTACGGAGAAAGGCAAAGGAAGGCTTAACGTGATTTCTTCAGCGGAGGCTCAAACTTCGACGCAGGTCATTTAAAGTAGACTCTCTCTCTTGTCTTTCACTTATGTACAGTTTTAGCATTGCAATTTCCTCTCTTAGATGCGTGTGCAAATCTTTTATTTATATAGGGAGTTTTAAGGTAAAGAACCGCTGGGCGCGCGTTCTCTTTGACTCAGGTGCTACCCACTCATTTGTGGCTAGAGACTTTGTAGAGCTGTTCCAGTTGGTTCTAGACCGTGTCGGTGAGGCCTTTTGCGTCAAGTTCCCCTCGGGTGATTCTGTGCTATCGGATCAGGGCATTCTAGATTGCCCTATTATTTTGGGGGATTTTCTGGCCAAGGCGAATCTGAAGGTGATCGACTTGGAGGATTTCGACGTCATCCTAGGTATGGATTGGTTGTCTAGTTACGATGCAATGATTCAGTGCAGGGGAAAGCGTTTGGATTTCAGGAAGGATAACGGTCAGCCAGGGAGTATTTATGGTGATCCGCGTCAGGTTTCTCCGGCGATCTCTGCGGTATATGCTCAGAGTCTACTTAGTTCAGATTGTTTTGCTTGCTTGGTTTCGATGTTGGGGACTGTTAGCAGTGGGCCACAGTTAGATGAGATTCCTGTTGCGCGAGAGTTTCCAAATGTGTTTCCTAGCAATCTTCCGGGTCTTCCTCCAGACAGAGACGTTGAGTTCGTGATTGACTTGGAGCCCGGTACGCGTCCCATTGCTAAGGCGCCATATCGGATGGGCCCGCGAGAGCTGGAGGAACTGCGTACTCAGTTGGATGAGTTATTGGAGAAGGGTTTCATTAGACCGAGTTCGTCGCCCTGGGGTGCTCCCGTGCTCTTTGTAAAGAAGAAGGATGGTTCGATGCGGCTTTGCATCGATTATAGAGAGTTGAACAAGGTCACCATCAAGAACAGATATCCCCTGCCTAGGATCGATGACTTATTCGATCAGTTGTGTGGTAGCTCGGTGCTCTCCAAGATTGACCTTCGATCAGGATATCATCAGCTCAGGATTCGGGAGTCGGACATTCCACGGACGGCTTTCCGATCGAGGCATGGGCATTTCGAATTCCTAGTTATGTCGTTTGGGTTGACAAACGCGCCGTCAGCATTCATGGACATGATGAACCGGGTGTTCAAAGATTTCCTGGACAAGTTTGTGGTCGTATTCATAGATGACGTTCTGATTTATTCTCGGAATGCTGTGGAGCATGATCAGGACTTACGGTTGGTGTTATCCGCCTTGAGAGACCATCAGTTATATGCCAAGCTGAGTAAATGTGAATTCTGGTTGCCTCAGGTTTCCTTCCTGGGTCATGTAATGAACAAGGATGACATTTCAGTGGACCCGGTGAAGATTTCTGCAGTGATGGATTGGCCTAGGCTGAGTACACCCAAGGAAATTAGGAGCTTCTTGGGGTTGGCCGGCTATTATAGAAGGTTTGTTGAGGGCTTTTCTACCTTGGCAGTGCCATTGACTAAGCTGACGCAGAAGCATGCGACATTCATTTGGAGCGAGAAATGCGAGGAGGCTTTTCTGGAGCTGAAGAGCAGGTTGTGCTCTGCCCTTGTGTTGACGTTGCCTACGGAGGGTCAGGACTATGACGTGTATGTGGATGCCTCGCATGTTGGGCTCGGAGGCGTGTTGATGCAAGAGGGGAAGGTGATTGCGTATAGGCTGCGGCAGTTGAAGACTCATGAGCGAAAATACCCTACGCATGACCTTGAGTTTGCGGCAGTGATTTTTGCGTTGAAGCTGTGGAGGCATCTACTCTATGGGGCTCAGTGCAAGATTTTCACAGATCATAAGAGCCTGAAGTACGTGTTTACATAGAAGGAGCTGAATCTGCGCCAGCGGCGGTGGCTAGAGTTTGTGGCCAATTATGACGTGGAGATCCAGTACCATCCAGGCAAGGCCAATGTGGTGGCCGACGCCCTGAGCCGCAAGTAAGGGAAGATCTTCAACCTCACGGCAGACTGTTTAGTGGAAGAGTTCTTGTTGATGGACATCTCCGTGGGATGCTGTGATTTGCAAAGCAGTTTGGCAGTGGCAGAGCCGTATTGGATTTCACTCATAAGATTGCACCAGAAGGATGATCCGGAATTGTTGCACCTGTACCTCGGGACTGAGAGAGGAGAGTTGCCGGATTTCTCTATTGATGATTCGAGTACTTTGAAGTACCGCGGCAGGTTTTGCATCCCTGCGGTTGGAGGCATCAGGAGTATGGTATGCAAAGAGGCTCATGGATCCAGTGTTGCCTACCACCCCGGATCTACCAAGATGTACTATGATTTGAAGCAGATCGCCTGGTGGTGTGGTATGAAGGGGGATATAGCTCGGTATGTTTCAGAATGTTACACTTGCAAGCGGGTGAAGACTGATCATGGAAGGTCGGGTGGCAAGTTGACACCTTTGGAGATCCCGACGTGGAAGTGGGAAAGTATCTCGATGGACTTTATTACGGGCTTACCGAGATCTCCGCGAGGCTTTGAATCTGTTTGGGTGATAGTGGACAGACTGACGAAGTGTGCCCACTTCGTGCTGTATAAGATTGATTATCTGATGAGTAAGATAGCGGAGCTGTATTTGAGCGAAGTCATCCGATTGCATGGGGTTCCAGTTAGCATCATATCCGACTGAGATTCCAGGTTTACTTCCCGGTTTTGGAAGAGCTTGCAGGAGGGTTTGGGAACGGACTTGAGATACTCTACCGCATACCACCCGCAGACCAACGGGCAGACGGAGCGCGTCAACCAGATTGTGGAAGATATGATCCGCTGTTATATTCTAGACCACGGGGGAGCGTGGGACGTGCGTTTGAGGCTGATGGAGTTCGCATATAATAACAATTATCAGGAGAGCCTACAGATTGCTCCTTTTGAAGCCTTATATGAGAGGCACTGCAGAACACCGTTGTTTTGGGCTGAGGCTGGTGAGAGGCCTTTGTTGGTTCCTGATGCGCTCGAGGGAATGGAGGTTACCGTGAAGCTTATTCGGGAGAAGCTTCGGGTGGCTCAGGAGAGGTATGAGAAGAACGCCAACCGGCATAGGTCTGATTTGGAATTTTCGGTGGAGGAGATGGTATTCTTGAAGGTGTCCCCGATGGTTGGAGTGAAGAGATTTGACAAGAACCATAAGCTGGATCCGAGGTATGTGGGCCCATTCAGGATTGTGGAGCGTATTGGTGTGGCAGCGTATAGGTTGGATTTGCCAGCGTCCTTTCCAGATGTGCACAATGTGTTCCACGTAAGTTAGCTTCGGAAGTATGTGCGAAGTAGTAGGCAAGTGTTGGATACTGTGCCTCAGTTGGAGCCGAATCTGACTTTTGTGGAAAGTCCGGTCTGTATTCTGGATGCGCATGACCGAGTGTTGCGGCGAAAGACCATACCCATGGTTAATGTCTTGTGGAGGAACCAGGAGGTGGAAAGCGCCACTTGGGAGTTGGAGTCAGCAATGAGGGAGGCTCACCCTCATCTCTTCCCTTGATTTGTGCCGGGTATGTTTTGTCTTCTCCTCATTAGCTCTTGTTAGACTATTCCTGTTTCTTCCCTGTTGGGAGCTTGTGCGTAAAGTTTCGGGGCGAAACTTTTTTTTAGGAGAGGTGACTGTAACGCCCCCTACTTTTTCTGCATTTATTTAATTCTCCTTGGGCGTTACGTGGACGCATGTTCCGGCTCGTGCCGTTGTTAGAGTACCTCGTTAGGTGTTCTTAGAGGTTGTAGCCTGTTGTATGGTTTCCCCAGCTAGCCGGCGTCTGTTTTGGAGGCCCGGCTGAGCCTCTTAGGGAATCCTTGTGCTTTGGCTTCGGGCAAGGTTAGCTCGAGTGTGTGATCGTCGGAAGTTGTTTTCGACTTCGCCGTTGTTTTCGTAGCCCGAGTATTTGGCTACAGTGCGAGTTTGGTCGAAATCCGAGAACGTTAATTGTCGCGCCGTTCCGACGGTCGCTTGTTTGCGAGTCGTCACCTTATGCGAGTGTTTATACATAGTTGCGCGTTTTTGGGCATAACGTGTGATTTATGTGTGCCGGTAATTATGTACGTGCGTGTGCACGCGTGTGCGTGCGTGCGGGGTAGAAATTGTGTGCGCGGATGTATGCGTGTTCGTGCGTAAATGCGAGTGTTTATATATATACATATATGGGGAAATATACATATGAGTGTTTGTAATTAGTGGGGTTAGTTGGTCTCTTAGTTAATTACGAGTTATAAATTAGTAAACTAATTCATGATAATTAAGTTTTTAGGTTAGATTAGGATCATATTAGTTTATATCTAATTAGAGTTTATTAGGTTTCTTATTATTAGGATTGATATTAGGTTTTATTATCAGATCCCTCTCCCCCTCCCGTGAGAAAAAAAGGGGGGAAATAAACCGAGCGCCGGCTCTTGCGAGCGGAAGAAGAGAGGCGGAAGCCTGGTGCCGCTCCGACCGCCGCCTCCTCGCCGATAGAGCTCGAAAGCTTGGTTTGAGGCCGGATCCGGACTCCTCTCGCCGCGATCTTCGTTTCGAGGTGAGTATTTTGGTGTTTCTCCATGGATTTCGTATGAACTTGAGTTTGACTTCGCCCCTTTTTATTCCTTGCTTTGATGAGTTGTTCTTCTCAGTTTTTCCAAGGGGATTTGCGTGCTTGTGGCAGGCCGGATTTGCAGGGTTGTGCTGGCGAAAATTTTGGTGGAGAATCGAGGCAAGTGCGCCCTTCGTCCTTGCCGTTTGACCCCTTTAAATCGTTGTTTGTTGTTTTATTTTCGTATATTGGTTATCTTAATTGCTCCTACTCGAAAAATCCTACCCGATGATCCTACCCGAAACCGTAACGTTGTCCAATTTAGAACGCTCTTTTGTGGGTAGTTGTTCTCGTTGCAGCTTTGTCATGATAGGCATAAAAGAAAACTGCAGTGTTTATGAAATTGCATTATGGGATAAAAATCTCGTTTGGGGGTTTGGATTTTTGCCCAATATCTTGTTAACTCCATTACTCTCACAGTAGAATTAGTCCCTTGGTAGTGGTAAATCGCTATGGAAATAAATTCTTTTATTAAAGTTGTGCATGAGTCACTTGGTAGAACCCCTTTGAATGCAACTTATTGCGTAACCCGTGGTTTGCCCCTTGGGTGGAGCCATGTCTAGTTTTTTTTTGAGGCCGGAAGCTCATGGTTAGTCATGGGTTGAGTTTGGTTTATTATGCGTAGGCACCCCCTTGCTCGAGCGTGCTTTTTGCCTAAATTACTATACACGTGAGGGTACCACGTTAACCGTGTAGGTTCGTTGTTGAGCTATTTTACAAGCGTAGTTTGGGGGGGGGATCAAATTGCGGGCATAGGTCCAGGTCACACCATTGGTGGGTGTTTAGCGTTTAGCTGTTCGCACATGACTAGTAGAGAGTCATTGTGTCTGTTTTATTTTATATAGGGCTCCGAGGTGGGTTGCTCTAGTGAGTTTAGGGCTCTTGGATTTGCTTGGTGGTACTTAGGACCACCAACATGGGTATCCCTCGGGTCACTTAGGACTGGAGTAGGATGTGATTTTGAGGTGGGCCGGACCGATGCTGCCACCCTGGTTTTTTTTCTTTCTTGCCTTACTAAGGCAATATGAGCTGTTAGGTTGAGTTAGACGAACACCACCACCACAGCCCATGAGGATATTTAGGCCGAATAGACATGGTTGGACATGCGGCCACCAGTCTAGGCCACTTATTACTAAACTTTTTATCCATCTCCAGTACTAGGTTACTCTTTATTTTTTAGCCTATTACATGTTATGATTATCGTACTAATCCTTTTGCAGAGACCCTCGAAGCTTGGCTTCATTCGTGCACTTGGTGCACACCCTTTTACCTCTTTTACCGTTTGAAGAGTACTTTTAAATTCCCGTTTTAATTCCTGCTTTTACTTCTGCACTTTCCTTTCCTGTTGATTATAATTAGCTGAGGTATTCTTTTCTTTCTGAATACCCCAGGTACAGGTTTATAGCCGATAGTGCGGCTAGACTGCTCCAGAGATTTTCAGTGTTTGCTGCTGTTGTGAGTTTCTCTATTGGGAGGTAGTTCCTTTAGACCCGTAGTATAAACATGCTTACTCACCGGTGGGTTCGTGTCAGGTGCTGACGCCCACTGGTGGTTTCTATTTTAGATTCTTTGCACTTGCTTACACTGTTAGTTTTACTGCTTTTGGTTATATTAAACTTGCTCTTGGGATGACTTATGTTAGGATGCTAGTTACTTTTAAAACCTAAAAACACTATTAAATATATATATTTATAACTAATGATTTGCATGTTTTACAAACTCATACATTACTTTCAAGGCGACGTAAAAAGACCGTTTCCTTATATATATGTAAATAAACTAAATCTTGGGTCCTGCTTAGCATAGGGTGTCCCCTGGGGACACTTATGCATTCTCTCTTAGGATGCATAAATGTAAATAAAGTATTTTTCGCTGCGTATAAGTATAATTTTGAAATGTGAACTAGATGATCCACAGAGCCGAGGGATACGGCCTTAAAAATATGACTGAATTTCTAGTAATTTAACTTATGATTTCTTCTTAAAAGTAAGGTAGTTAGTGTTTTGCCTGAGCATCAGCAGTTATCCCCTGCTCGACGTGGCATCACGACGCGTGTTTTCTCAGACTCTGATAATTCTTAAATTGGAGAAAATGCGGGTTGTGACAGGCATTCTCGCCCAAGAGCGGGACTACCTCTACTGGAACCGGAGGAGTTGCCCACTCGCTCCTTGCCGAGAAGGCCAGGCTGATGGTCTGCAGGACCTCTCGCCTGAAGTCTTCCAGCATCTTCCTTGTCGCCTCTTCTCCCTGGGGGGGGGGGGAGAACCTCCTGAGCCAGATCCTTCACCTTCACCTCCTGTCATGGGGCTAAACTAAAGATTTTCTTATACTGGCTACCTTCCACGCTCACCGCACCAGAACCGTTGAAGCCAGAATCTGACCTCAACGAGAGTTCGAAAATAGGGGCGTAGCCAACACCTACTTGTCCCAAGCTTTGACTCCTGACTGGCTGAAAAGGACCTAGAACTGACCCAAAGCCTCAGCAGGGAGGTCCCACCTCTAACCCGAAAGATCTCTGAGAGCTTCCCCTCCAAAGCCAAAAGCTGAGCTTGGACCTTCTCAGAAAGCACTAGACGATCTTAGGGAAAAATGTAAGCTTGCTTTCTGAAGAACCCATGTGGGTCTATTTATAGCCTATGCTGTCCTGAAATAACAAAATTATCCCTGGCTGGTCTGCCAATAGCCAAATCCCGCTGTCATGAAATACTGAATGCAGACCCTGAGGACAAATAGGTAATTTACCCGAGGACAACAAGGTAATTTCTCCCTGGGCCCCACCTGGCGAGAACCCCCTATGCCGAGAACTATTGATTGCCGAGAACTCTCCCACCCTCACTCGATGGGAGCTAAAGAGATGCCGAAGAATGCCTCAGACCGAGACAGTTCCGCCTTCTGCGGGCCGCGAGCCTTCTCGCCCGTCTCTGGGCAGAAGCAGGTCTCGGCCGGTGCTTGAGTGCGAGCATTCCCGCCCACTCCTAGGCCTCTTCTATTCTGAGGCCCAACGTTTGCCCAAGCTAGTCCAGACCCGACCCTCGGTGCCTCTGGGTCCCACTCAGCGAATATGGGATTGTACACTAACCCTTTGGGGTATACATCCATGTCTTTCTAAACATGAACTTTTGATAACATTATAGCTTTGGACTTGATGAAATTTTGTACATGCATGATGATATAATAAAATTTTGTATACGTGTGACAGGTATGATGATAAACCATCCAAGAAGTTTGGAGATTATTGGTGAATATTTACCTTTGGTTTTGTAATTGTAGGAATTATTAATACAAGGGATGTTAGGGAAATTGAATGGTCATAAATTGATAAAATACTTAATATTTATGGCATCACCTTTAAACTACAGTTGATTTGTGAGAAAATATAGAGGCATTCAAAATAAAGATTTACTTAAATAGTAACCCATAATGTGATGAACTAGAAAATGGTCACTCATGCTTGATATGCGAATGGTATAAACTTGCATCTTGAAGTATTCTCTTGATAAATACCTGGAAAAAAACTTGAAACCTGATACATATCATCATACTCACCCTAGGAAGAGCTCCAAAATTGGTGGAATTACTGGAGGAGCATGACTTACCTAAGTTCAGGGATTATTTTTAATAAAATAATACATGAAGAAGTCAACAAGATTATTATGACTTGTTTGGTGATTGAAATCCTCAAAAACTTAATCATAGACAATCATTGGAGGGATTGTAGGGAGTTTTTGATGTGATTTGATTTAGTTATCATGTAGTGAATCATGCCCTTACCTTTGGTTGTCTACATAATTCATTTTGAAGGGAAATCATCTTGGACATTATTACATTGATACATGTCAAGTTCAAAACATATATAATGAGTACATGTTAATTGGATGTTATTTTTACATGCTCTCATGATGGTAGGATGTGACTTGATCATCACTGTAAAAGTTGAGCATTTGATCTCCTATATCTTGGTTGACTTTTCATTAGCATTGTAATTATGTAGATTATTGACCACAACTTGATTGTATACATACATACATACATACATATATACATACATACATACAAGTTACTATTCATGTGGAGGATAGTATTGAAATAAGGAAGGTGCATGTACATCAAGGATATATTATTCACAAAGAGATACTAGGTGTTATCTCAGATCTTTGAGTTAAAAGATGAGGTTAATTACTTTACACTCCACCGGAGGAGAAGTTTTGATATCTTAATGCTCGATGAACATCCTTGTGTAAAGTACAATTGTAACTGTGTAACATCCCTTTTTCTTCTAAACCCCTTAACACATACATTAAGGTAGGACATATGGTGAGTGTGGTGGGTTAGGCTAGATAGTAACCTTAGGACCCAAGGGTTAGGGTGGACCCACTATAGTGTTCAAGTCAACTCAAGCCAATCTAGCCCAAAATTGAAACCACAAGGACAAATTGACCTCATCACTATGTCCCTAACCCTAAAAAAAACCTAAGTGACCTAAAAGCCCTATCATAGGGTCACCAAAATTGGCCAATTTGACCAAACTGCCCTTAGGGTCAACATGGGTCAACTCAATCCTATGTGGCTCAATTAAGCATCATATGGCCAATTTGACACTACCACTAAAATCCAAACCCTAATTGGAGTGCATTGGACCATAAAGCCCCATCACATGGTCACCCATTGGTCCAATTTGACAAAAGTCAACCCTAACTCTAATTTGATCAAAATCACTTACATAGGTTATATTAGCCCAAGTGGGGCATCACCATGGCCCAACACATGTTGAGTGGTGTCATGGGGCTCATGACCATCATGTGTGAGCCAGCCCACTCAACAAATTGACCAAGTCAACCCTAAAGTCAAACTCGGTCAACCTTAGGCCTAAATTAGGAATTAAAGAACTAAGCCCATTCCCAATGGGCTATGGCCTTGAACCATGGCCCATTAGCAGCCCATTAACCCAATGACCATCCATGCCCTCTGAATTTGGTGGGAGATTAAATGTGTAATACCCCAAAAAGGAGTAGTAGTCATTAGAGGCTACTGCATGGCGATAGCCTTATCGCAGGTGGTAGCTCAGTGAATTAAAAGGCTAAGCACTCAGATTTTTACCGCCTGGCCATAGTAAGCTATCGCGCCGCGCTAGCCGCTCGACGAACGTCAAAGCCACTTAACGCTTTTGAGGAATCGTCGAGAGCACTACCGCCAGGTGATAGGCATTACCGCGCCGCGCTAGCCTCTCGAGGAACGTCAAACGGACTTCTCGAGTAACCAGTCTACCGCCAGGCACTAAAGAGTTATTGCGGGGCGCTAACTTTGGATAGCGGCGCCGACAAGTCAAAGCGGTTACCGCCTATGTTACCGCGCGATGGTAGGAGTTACCGCGCGGCGGTTGCTTTTTGATAAAGGCTGGACATGAGAAATCATTCTCATTTTCTCTCTCACACTCTCTTGCTTAGTTCTGGAGAGGGAAGAGGAGGAAAGGTCCAGAAGATCTTGTGGAGATCGATCCAAGGTGTGCTTGTACTTGGAATCAAGATCCGTTACTAGATCCGTGAAGAGGAAAGCGACGTGCTTGTTTCCAACTAGATAGAACGCTAGCGCCATGGACTTCAAAACGAACTACAAGGGTAATGATCTTCCTTCTTGGACAAGTGAAGTCCTTCTTTTGGCATATGCATGGAATCCCCCACCAAAAGGTAGAGAATCGAGGGAATTCCCTTGGGTTGATTCATGAGATCCCCAGTGAGTCTTGCATATAGCTCTAGAAATGTGTAGTACAGAATAGGACATGTTGTGTAAAGCCCATCAAGATAGGTTGGTCTGGATTGGTGATGTTTTTTTGCGTGCTAGAGAAGACTACGAGTAATATATGGGGTCTGCGGGGTACTGGAGTTGCATTCCAGGAAAATACCCTAGAAATCAACGGTTGAAGACCAGTTGGATACCATTGGGCAACAGTGAGTATCACCAATGGTGAGCTCTTGGTGAGATATTTGTGTCGAATGTTATCGAAAGACCAGTGTTTCTGGCACTATAGGATGCTGTAGGGTTTGGGTTGAGTTTGGGCACAGAATGAGAGCTTCTGTTGGTCCCGCCAAACAATCGTGATGAACGTTGGCACTAACTCCCTTTTTGATTGTGAAGCCTGTCTTTGGGAGACTATTAGGCTACTCTGTGAGCTGCGAGCTTTTAAAGGCCAGTATGCTGAACGGGTAAGGGGAAAGCTGACCCGTGTCGATTGACGATTTGAGCAACGGAGCAAGGCTGAACTGTACCTGCGTTATGTCTGATCGATTGGTAGACCGAGGTTATTGGTCTCGTTGGAGCGCATAATCAGAGTCTTAGGCATGCGTGCCATTAATACTATAATGCTCAAACTTGTTGTTATGTCTGGGACCTCTGAACGGTGGTGGGACCCTTGTTTTCCGGTACACCGATAATGTGCCCGTGAGTGAACGGAGCGTCTGGCCGTGCGACCGATGCTTGTGATATATTGAACTGTGCGTGAGTGCACATTTTGGTGATATATCTGCTTATGAAAATACTATGCCTGTAGGGAAGGAATACCACTGCCCTGGGAAAGGGGTATGGTCGTTATAAATTGGTCAGCTGAATGCTAACTGTTGCCTTGTTTGCCACCCTCGGGGTGGATTGTCTCTGTGCAGGTGTTGGAGATCCGAGCGGGAAATAGCGGGCTAAAGCCATGCTGCTATGCTGGCCCTCGAAGGTCGAATGGAAAAGTTTTACTATTTTCATGTGTGGCCAGCTTGCGTGCCGATGTTTATAATCCACACCTGTGAAGTTTAACTGTAAGGCCTTAAGGTCAAACTCTTTTGTTGTGTATTTCTGTATATATTCCTGTTATATATATAAATATTATTGTTTATATATAGTGGACATTCATGATTGTTGAGTTCATTAATAACCCCTAAAGCTTCCTCTAGAATGCTCTGAGTTAGGATGAGTCAATTGGTTTTGATATTCATAAGTAACGTCGCTGACTTCCTGCGTAATATGGCGTGGGGCCCCGGCCGGACCCTATTTTATATTTCGTGTGACGGACGGAGGTGTTACAATTTGGTATCTACTTGACTTGGTCTTCCTCCTTTGAATTCGTTGTCGAATTCTTTTGAGGGGTGGCGAACACGTGTTTGTGCTTACCGTGATAACATAAATGAACTCAAGAATGTCAACTTAGGAATGAAAATACACATGTTTGCGGAGTCTGTGCGTTCCTATTCGTCGTTGTTGCTTTTGCGAAGTCGCTAAAGTGTGTCTTGTATGCTTATAGGTGACTCGAAGTGGTGCGGGGCAGTCTGAGCTCCAGGATTCTGTTGAAAGTGCGGCACCAGCTGAGGTGCCCACACATCCTCCTTCTGTAGAGACTGTGTGTTTAGTTGTTGAGGCATTATGTGCAATGATACACACACAGCCTACTGGGCAGACGTGACCTGCAATGGTGCCAGAACAGGTGGGTATGAGGCCAAAACCTGTGGAGGCTGTGGTAGATGTACGAGCAGCAGAACGATAATTGAAGCAGTTCATGAGTTTCAGTCCTCCTACGTTCGTAGGGACAGGATCCCCAATGTAGTCAGAGGACTGGCTTGCTCGAGTCAAAAGAATTTTGACGGCTTTACAAACTGAGGAGGAATAGAAAGTCACTTTGGCCACTTTCCGGTTGGAAGGAGAGGCTCGGCTTTGGTGGGATGAAATGGAGCTGCACCACTTAGCAGGCCGACAACTAACGGAGGTCTCGATAGGAGATTTTTCGAGACTATTCTTGGCGAAGCATCTGCCTTCGGCGCATCGCATAGTCATGTAAAATGAGTTCCAGCATCTAACTCGGGGAGAAAGTAGCGTTGATACCTACTTATATGAGTTTACGAGATTGGGATGCTATGCATGGTCTATCTTTGCGGAGGAAGAGTATAAAACCAATAGGTTCTACGAAGGACTCCGGGATGGGCTGAGATTCCTGCTTTCGAGTTCGCTGAACCAAGGGTTTCAAGCATTGGTAGATAGAACCCATGCATTGGAAAAAGATATGAAGAGGGTACATGGCAAGAGGGACTTAGCGGTGACAAAGTCCGAGTTCAAAGTGCCACGTCCTAAAAAGTCGGGTTACCGCAAGAGATGGGGTAAGAGGTCCAAGTCTTCTGGACAAGCTCCTTCTACAGTTGCATCTGGGGCAACTTCTAGGAAAGACCCTCGTGCATGTTATACATGTGGAAAGGGGGGTCATCTAGCCCGTGACTGTCGGGTTGGTCCGCAAAAGGTTGAGAAGAAGGCATGAGCTACATATGCTGAAAAGGGAAAGGCAATGGAGTCTGTTGCATCCCAGTACGCTCCAGCCCAACCAAAGGTGTACAACCTTGGACAACAAGAGGCCATCAAACAGGACGATGTGGTCACAGGTATGAATAGTATAGATTGATGCTTTATATATTGTATATCTTGTGATTTGCATGTTTGTAACTTGAGTGTTCTAGGCTTTGTCCTTATTCGGGACTGTCCGGCGAGAGCACTATTCGATACAGGTGCTTCGTATTCTTTTCTATCTGAGGACTTCGTGTCATGGATCGGAGTGCCTACTCATATGATGAAAGATAGTGTGAAGGTTTTATGGCCTAACAGATGCGTGATGCGTGCGGATAGGTCTTGCTTTGTTGAGGTGCAGTTAGGAAGTCGAGATTTCGAATTGGAAGCGTCCGTACTGTCGATATCTGAGTTCGATATGATCTTTGGTATATACAGGCTCTCGGAGCAGCGTGCCTGTATTGATTGCAACTCAAAGGAAGTCACACTGGGTCAGAATACTGAGCTAGAGACTACATTCGCTGGTATGTAAGGATCGAGCAAGATATTGATGTCTGCTCTCCAAGTAGTCAAGTCTGTTGGAAAGGGCGCGGAGTTGTTCTTCACGCTTATTGAGGCTGTTGAACCGAAGACCATTTTGCATGATGTTCTAGTTGTATCGGAGTATGCCGATGTGTTTCCAAAGGATCTTCCGGGGTTACCGCCTCAACGGGAGATTGACTTCTTATTGAGTTGGTGCAAGGTGTGAAACCTGTGGCCCTCTCACCGTACCGTGTAGGGCCAAAGGAAATGGCGGAACTGAAGGTTCAACTATAAGAACTGCTAGAGCAAGGATTTATACGCCCAAGTATGTCACCTTGGAGCACCCCGGTCCTATTTGTGAAAAAGAAGGACGGAAGCTTGAGGCTATGCATTGACTATCGAGAGTTGAATAAGCTTACGGAGAAGAACAAGTACCCGATTCTACGGATTGATGACTTGTTCGATCAGCTAGTGGGATCAACTGTCTACTCTAAGCTAGACTTAAAGTCTGGCTATTATCAGTTAAGGATTCGGGAATGTGACATTCCCAAGACAACGTTTGGTACACGCTATGGTTATTACGAGTTCACTGTAATGCCGTTTGGGCTTACAAATGCTCCATCAGTATTCATGGACCTAATGCACCGAACATTTTGAGAGTACTTAGACTTATTTGTCATCGTCATTATTGATGACATTTTAGTGTACTCTCAGTCTGAAGAAGACCATGCGAACCATTTACAAATGGTGTTATATACCCTGAGAAAGAATAAGCTCTATGCCAAGTTCTCAAAGTGTGAGTTCTGGCTGTCGTCAGTGGCCTTTCTTGGCCATGTGGTTAGTGGAGATGGCATTGCGGTGGATCCAACAAAGATAGTTGCGATACGAGAGTGACCAGTTTTATCTTCAGTGGCTGAAGTTCGGAGTTTCCCTGGACTTGCGGGCTACTACAGGCGCTTCGTATAGAACTTCTCGCAGATAGCCCTGCCTCTCACCACACTGACGAGGAAAGATCAAAAGTTTGTTTGGACGCCGGAGTGTGCGTGAGCTTTTGAAGAGTTAGAGAGTCGTTTGACCACGACGCCTATTTTGACGTCGCCATGTGGTACATACGATTATGAGATTTATAGTGATACGTCAGGGAGCGACTTAGGCTGTGTTCTTCTTCAGTTTGGCAAAGTGATCGCCTATGGCTGACACTAGATGAAAGTGCATGAGTGGAACTATCCCGTCCACGACTTGGAGTTAGCGGCAGTGATATTTGCACTTAAACTGTGGCGTCATTACTTATATGGCGTGAAACGTTGACATCTTCACGGACCATAAGAGCCTTAAGTATCTTTTGGATCAAAAGGATCTAAATATGTGATAATGGAGGTGGATGGAGTTCCTTGGGAACTACACCATCAAGATTCACTATACTCCTGGGAAGGGAAATGTGGTCGCAGATGCCTTGAGTCGTACGACTCCGGCAAGGGCTAGTTAGTTGCGGATGCATGATGAGCGTTTGATCCAGGAATTGGAGAACTTAGACATTTCTTGTGTTGACAAGAATGCCACAGCGAATGCGTGCCTAAACTGGATAGAGGTTCAATATGACCTTGCAGATAGGATTCAGAGAGAAACAAAACTAGATAAGAGTTTACAACGCTATGCAGTGGATTCGTCAAATGCCCAATTCTCCTGGGAGGCAGACTTTTACGAAAAGTTGGTCATTTGTGCATCCCGGATGTGGGTAAACTTCGTGAGGAATTGATGTACGAAGCATATTTTACAAAGTACTTAATTCACCCAGGCAGCACAAAGATGTATAAGGACATGAAAAAGGTTTTTTGGTGGCCAGGTTTGAAGAAGGACATAGCCCATTACGTGGCAAAATGTCAAACTTGCGCCTTAATGAAGGTTGAATGCTAGAAACCTGGTGGTTTCCTGAAGTCGTTACCAATCCCAGAATGGAAGTTCGACAACATTTCTATGGATTTTGTGCATGGTCTGCCGAGATCTCAGAGCGGAAATGACGTCGTGTGGGTGATCGTTGACCGATTAACTAAAGTGTCGCACTTCATACCAAACAGGAAGGACGATTCAGTGGAAAATTTGGCCAAGCTATATGCGGATAATATCGTACGATTGCACGACATGTCCCGTAGCATTATAAGTGATTGATATATGCATTTCACTTCAAATGATTGGAGGCTAATCCATCAAATGTTGGGGACTAAACTAACATTCAGCACAGCCTTCCACCCGAAAACGGATGGCCAGACTGAGAGGACCAACAGAATAATGGAGGATATGCTCCGTATGTGCGCCCTAGATTTTGGGAAAATGTGGGAAGATCACCTCTATATGGTTGAATTTGCTTACAACAATAGTTATCAAGCTAGTATACAAATGGCGCCTTTTGAAGCTTTGTATGGTAGGAAGTGTCGTACACCATTAGTTTGGGCAGAATCAGGCGAAACTAAGTTGTATTAGCAGAAGTAAGTTGAAGAAGCTAATTTAATAATACGAACTATCCGAAAGAGGCTACTGACAGCTCAGGATAGGCAGGCAAAGTACTACAATGCCAAACACCGAAACATGGAGTTTGCGGGGGGTATACTTGAAGATCAAACCATTCAAAGGCGTGTTCAAGATTCAACGCTTGAAAAATTTAAGTCCAAGGTATCTTGGCCTGTTCGAGGTGGTGGAGCGAGTTGGAGAAGCTGCCTATCAGATAGCACTTTCAGTAGGATTGAGTGGTTTACACGATGTGTTTCACATATCAGTGCTTAGAAAAGCTGTGAAAGAGCCAACTCACGTGGTTGAGGATGATCGAGTACCGGTCGATAGTGGGCTAACTATGAAAGTTAGGCCCATTCGGATCGAGGAAATGACGATCAAGTAACTACGAAACAAGACAATCGGGATGGTCAAGGTCTGGTGAGAAAACTATGGCCGTGAGGAGCTGACATGGGAGCAAGAGCAAACTATGCATATTGAATATCCCGAGTTGTTTGTGTAACATTGCTATAACAATATTTTTATGAATAAATAGTTGTTGTGACATTTAAGTTGCTGTCTTTCTTGTAGTTATATGTAAATTTCAGGACAAAATTTATGTAAGGAGGAGAGTATTGTTACACCCCAAAAAGGAGTAGTGGTCATTAGAGGCTACCGCGCGGCGATAGTCTTATCGCAGGCGGTAGCTCAGTGAATTAAAAGGCTAAGCGCTCAGGTTTTTACCTCCTGGCGATAGTAATCTATCGCACCGCTCTAGCTGCTCGTCGAATGTCAAAGCCACTCAACGCTTTCGAGGAATCGTTGAGAGTGTTATCGCCAGGCGATATGTGTTACCGTACCGTGCTAGCCTCTCAACGAACGTCGAAGGGATTTATCGAGTAACTAGCCTACCGCTAGGTGCTAAAGAGTTATCGCAGGGCGCTAACTCTGGGTAGTGGCGTCGGCTGGTCAAAACAGTTACTGTCTATGTTACCGGGTGGCGGTAGGAGTTACCGCGCGGTTGTAGCTTTCAGATAATGGCTGGACATGAGAATTCATTCTCATTTTCTCTCATACAATCTATTGCTTAGTTCTAGAGAGGGAATAGGAGGAAAGGTCCAAGATCTCTTATGGAGATCGATCCAAGGTGTGCTTGTGCTTGGAATCAAGATCCGTTACTAGATCCGTGAAGAGAAAAGCGACGTGCTGGTTTAAAACCAGATAGAACGCTAACACCATGGCTCCAAAACGAACTACTAGGGTAATGGTCTTCCTTCTTGGACAAGTGAAGTCCTTCTTTTGGCATATGCATGGAATCCCCCACCAAAAGGTAGAGAATCGAGGGAATTCCTTTGGGTTGATTCATGAGATCTCTAGTGAGTCTTACATATAGATCCAAAAATGTGTAATATGAAATATGCATGCTATGTGAAGCCCATCTAGATAGGTTGGTCTAGATTGGTGATGTTTATTTTGCGTGCTAGAGAAGACTTCGAGTATAAACGAGTAATATACGGGGTCTGCGGGGTACTGGAGTTGCATTCCAGGAAAATACCCTAGAAATCCACGATTGAAGACCAGTTTGATACCGTCGGTTGACAGTGAGTATCGCCAATGGTGAGCTCTTGGTGAGCTATTTGTGCTGAATACTATGGAAATACCGGTGTTTCTGGCACTATAGGATGCTACAGAGCTTGGGTTGAATTTGGGCACAAAAAGAGAGCTTCTGTTGGTCCCACCTAGCGATCGTGATGAACACTGACACTAACTCTCTTTTTTATTGTGAAGCCTATATCTAGGAGACTGTGAGGCTACTCTATGAGCTACGAGCTCTTAAAGGCCAGTAAGCCGAATGGGTAAGGAGAAAGCTGACCCCACGTCAATTGAAGATTTGAGCAACGGGTAAGGCTGAACTGTACCCGCGTTATGTCTGACCGACTGGTAGACCGAGGTTATTGGTCTCGTTGGAGTGCATAATGAGAGTCTTTCGCCTATGTTCCATTAAGACTAGAATGCTCAAACTTGTCGTTATGTCTGGGACCTCTGAATGGTGGTGGGACCCTGGTTTTCCGGTACACCGATAGTGTGCCCTGAGTGCATGGAGTGTCAGGCCGTGCAGCTGACGCTTGTGATATATTAAACTGTGTGTGAGTGCAAGTTTTTGTGATATATCTACATGTGAAAATACTATGTCTGCAGGGAAGGAATACTACTGCCCCATGAAAGGGGTAGGGTCATTATAAATTGGTCAGCTGAATGCTGTCTGTTACCTTATTTTCCACCCTCGGGGTGGATTGTCTCTGTGCAGGTGTTGGAGGGTCGAGCGGGAAATAGTAGCCTGAAGCCCATGCTGCTATGCTGGCCCTCGAAGGCCGAATGGAAAAGTTTTACTATTTTCATGTGTGGTCGGTCTACGTGTCGATGTTTGTAATCCACACCTATGAAGTTTAACTATAAGGCCTTAAGGCCAAACACTTTCGTGTATTTCTGTATACATTCCTGTTATATATATAAATGCTATTGTTTATATATAGTGGACATTCATGATTGTTGAGTTCAGTAATAACCCATAAAGCTTCCGCTAGAATGCTATGAGTTAGGATGCGTCTACTGGTTTTGATATTCATAAGTAACGTCGCTGACTGTCTGCAGAATATGACGTGGGCCCCCGACCGGACCCTCTGTTATATTTCGTGTGACGGACGGCGGTGCTATAAAATGCATATGGGCATTTTGGTTATTTTCCCCAAAATCAAGAGAGAGAAGAGAGGGAAATGAGGGATGGAGTTCATGTGGCCATCCTCCCTTCCCAAGCTCATTTCTGAGCTCCAACAACCTTTCCCAGCCATTTCCAGCAGG
Source organism: Platanthera zijinensis (assembly GCA_039513925.1). NCBI lineage: Eukaryota > Viridiplantae > Streptophyta > Magnoliopsida > Asparagales > Orchidaceae > Platanthera > Platanthera zijinensis. Next base: position 152,991,821 of record CM077086.1, read on the forward strand.
CTCCATACCACATGGCATCTAGGAGGAGCATCCAATGTAGAGATTGGCCACCTATTAGGTCCATTGATCATAATGTCCCAGATTTGTAGAAGTCAAATAAGTCAATGGTATACACATAGATATATTTGATGCATGCTTTAAGTCCAATATGTGCAGGATGTTTTTTTAGAACAATGATTAGATAGGATGTCTAAGTGATAGTGGCGGGTGGACACAAGGAAGAATGCTATAAAGATAGAAAATTGTCTAAGTTCAAAGGCGTTAAGTGAAGCCAGTTCACTCAACGCCAGATGTCAAGAAGCGCTGAGTAAAGCATGGGCAGTCAAAGCGTGACTGTTGACAAGATAGAAATTTGTCTAAGTCCACAGGCGTTGAGTGAAGCTAGTTCACTCAAATGCCAGATGTCAAGAAGTGTTGAGTAATGCATGGGAAGTCAAAGCCTGACTGTTAACAAAGCAGAAATTTTGTTAAGACCGTATGCATTGAGTGAAGGCAGTTTACTCAACGCCATATAACAAGAGGCGTCGAATAAAGCTCAACCAGTCAAAGCTTCAATATTGGCAAGAAATAAATCCCGCTAAGTCCAGAAGCATTGAGTGAAGCCAGTTCACTCAATTCCAAGCTCTAAAAGAGTCGACAGAATAAGCTTCAATCAAAGCCTCAAAAGATGTAGACAAAATATCTTTCTAAGTCCAGAGGCGTTGAGTGAGGACAGTTCACTCAACGCCAACTCAATAGAGAAATCAGCTAATTATAGAAGTGTTGAGTGAAGGTAGTTCACTCAATGCCTCATCGAGAAGATAGGCAAAGACAGAAAGCTTTAAGTGAATACATCTCACTCAATGCCTTAATACTGATAAAAATCAACTAAGTACAGAAGCATTAAGTGAAGGCTATTCACTCAACGCCTCATCAAGATGATAGGAAAGTCAAGTATATGTTGAGTGATGAAGGCTCACTTAACGCACTCAATGCCTATCAACAGAATGTTTGTCTAAGGACAAAAGCGTTGAGTGATGAAGGCTCGCTCAACGCACTAAACGCCCATTAACAAAAAGTTTGTCTAAGGACAAATGCATTGAGTGATGAAGGCTCACTCAATGCACTCAACGCATAGTTAGACAGAAATCTTTCTAAGTGTTTTTGCATTGAGTGAAGGTTGTCCACTCAACGCTTATACTAAAATGCTTGAATTTGGCTAAGTCCATAGATGATGACGTCAGCAAAATTCAAAATCATTGTAGGAAGTCAACGGTATGCGACAAACGACACAACACACCTATGTACTTCATTTAATGCAAAAGCAAGATTGCAGCTACCAAATACAAGTGGGCCCACTGATGAAAGAGTCGTTGGACGGCGGAAGATAAGTGGCAATAGATCAGATAATAAAAAAATGAACTTTTGGAAAAGCGGAGCTTCATCTTCTTCCTCTCAACATTATTGTAGAGCCAGAAGAACGAGTTCAAACTTCTGATCTAAGAGTTCAACAAGTTAGTTGTTGCCATTCTCACATACAATAATAAGTTTCGAGATACTTCTCTGAGAAAGAAGAAGCAGTAAGTCAAGCCCTAGCTGCAGCAACTTCACAGCCCAAGCAGATCATTCTTGAAGAACACCATCTGGAGTTGTGAAGAAGATATGGATTGAGCTACTTCAGTTCAGAAGAAGAAGACACAAAGAACATTTCTCTGGGGTCAGATCATCATCAACAAACCTTTCTTCCTTCTATAGGATCCTTTAGATCTGAGTGTAAGCTTGAAATTATAAAGGCTGAGTGTAGGATCTCTATGTGGATCTGAGGTAGGGTCAATGTGCTTGAGTTGTTGGACTTGAGCTCAAGTTTGAGGTAGGGCAGTTTGCATGAGGTAGGAGAGTTATTCTCTCTGAGTTGTAAGGCCTTTGTGCTTGAGTTGTAGGATCCTTCTATGGATCTGATGTAGGGCCTTGGTGCCTGAGCTCTAGGAGAGTCATTCTCTCTGAGTTATAGGGCTATCCTCTTAACCTAAGTGTAGGACTATTAACTTAATCTGAGGTAGGTGATCTTTGGATCACTGAGCTATAGGAGCTAGCTTGCTTTGAGTTATAGGGCTTTGTGCCTGAGGTAGGTCTTGTAGGAGACTGAGAGATCCTGAGGGATCTATGTTGTAAGCTCTTTAAAGCTGAGTTTGGATAAGTTGCCTTGTTTAACAAACTGTTAAAAAGGTGGGAGGGACAGTGGATGTACCCATAATCTGTGGAACAACTATAAAATACCTGTGTGCTTTGTGTGGTTGTATTGAAAGCAAAATATAACTAAATCACAACACACCTAAAACAAGAAAAAGAACAAAAGGCATAAAACCTATTCACCCCCACTCTAGGTGTTAACTATCCTTGAAACTAAAGACTTTCAAGTGGTATCAGAGGGAGATTGCTCAAAAAGAACTTAATAGTTTGAGTTGATCTCCAAGGGTAGCTAAAAAGATTCTCCTTATGGGTTCAGGAGAGAACCATAAGGATCTAGGTTCCATGAAGCTTCCAATCTGTAGGAAGGAGAGCTTTGGGATCTGGAAGGAGAGGGTCAGACTTTTCAAGGAAGCATCTGAACCAAGGATCTTTATAACTGTTCAAGAGGGACTCTTCATCCCTATTAAGGTTTCAGCACTATATACAACAGTCAAGACCCCCAAGAAGTATTCAGAGATGACCAAGGATGAGGTCAGTCTAGCCACCATGGACAAGAGAGCTCAGAACATCATTGTCAGTGCTATTGATGATTATACTTTCCAGAATCTTGTTCACTACAAGAATTTCAAAGAGATGTGGGATACCTTGGTGGTCTACATGGAAGGGAATGAGGAGGTCAGGGATTGCAGGAAATCCCTACTCAACCAAGAGTATGAGGCCTTCAGATAGAACAAGAAGGATAGCATTGCAGAATACTATGAAACATTTTTCAAAATTGTGAATGAGCTAAGGACCTATGAGTGGGTCTCCAGCCATTATGAGCTCAATGATAAGTTCCTCAGGTCTCTAACTAGAGACTGGGATGCAAATATCTATGCAATTAAGAAGGTGGCAAATCTAGCTGATACTCCCCCTCATACACTATTTGGGAAGCTGCTCTCCTATGAGATGTAGTTATCTTCCAGGAAGGAGGAGGAGATCATCAGCAAATCCCAGGACAAGGAAAAGACTGCGGCCTTCAAAGCTGAGAGCACTAAGAAGAGTAAGGAGTGGATTACCTCTCCTCCAAGGAGGCTTTCTGAATCAGACAGCTCAGAGCCAAGCACATCAGATAGCAGCATGTCTAATGGAGATTTTGCTGCCTTCTCTAGGCAGTTTCAAAGGATGATGAAGAGGAAGTAGTGGAGAATATACCTTCCTCCTCCTCTCATCACAGGAAGGACAACAATAAAGTTGAGAAGAAGCACTCGAAGGGAGATGAGAATAACTCTAAGCATAGTAAACATGTTTCTTGTAAAGTTATTTGTTATTGCTGCAACAAACTTGGGCATATAATTGCTGACTACCCAGTAAAGATAAAAGAGTATGGTGAGAAAAAGGTCCACCATCACAAGGGCAAGAAGGAAAAGACCTTCATTGCAAAGAAGGAGAAGAGCTGGAGTCACTCTAACTCAACATCATTTGAGTCTGAAGAATAAGAAGCCTACATAGGGCTATTTGCTGCTGAAGAAGCTGAAGACTATCCTGCTGCTAAGATAGGTATCATGGCCCCTCTATCACACTCAGATAGTAACTTAGAGGAGGAGGATGATGATGGAGATGCTAACAACTGCTATGGGCTGATGGACATATCAGATGAGGAATCCAGCCAAGATCAGCCTGGTCCAGACAAGGTACATTCTCTATCTAGTTCTTCTTCTTGAGTCTGGCTATGAGTCAAGTCCAGATTTTGATTCATCCTCATCCAGTGATGAAGATGACTCACAATATGAGGAACATGTCAATCAATTGATTGACAAGTATGGTGCCCTTCTGAATGTTTTGAAAAGAAGCAAGAAGTTGTCCAAGATGCAGACTGAGGAGATTATCTTCTTATAGCTAACCGCTTCCTAGCAATCCGAGTCAGCATCCTTGCTGGATCAGAAAATGAAGGAAGTCAGCCAACTGAAGGTTATCTCAATCATTCAGATTGGGACCATCAACAATAAGAATAGGATCATTTTGGATCTTGAAGAGAAACTCCAGAGGGAGAAAAGAATAGTGGCTAGTTTCTCTAAGCCTAAGTCAGTGTTACCCTTGATAGACTCTTTCTCCTCTAAAAAGGGTAAGAAGGGGTTGGATTCAAAGGGAACACTAGAGTTGCCCAACCAAGAGGGAAAGACAAAGCTCCAGTTTAGCCCCTGGCATCAAAGCCTCACATCCCTTTTAAGAAGGTGATGTTACCTTCAAACAGGAATGACCATGAAAGCATCTATGGTCACAGGATGAATGGTAATCCACAAGTGTGAACAAAAATGTTCACAACAATGATGGAAGATATAGCAAGGGGATGAGTGCCTTTAAGGCTCCCCATGAGGAAATTCAAATGGCCCATCATGGACCATTTGTATTTGGTGCACCAGCCCCCACACTCAAGAATGTGGCAGTGGCCAATTCTCAAGACCATCCAGTAAAGACTCAAAATAAGAGTAAGTCTATCAGTAAGCCTGATTTGGCTATCTTTGATGCTATCAATAGCCCGTCCTTTGCAAAGAAGACTGTTGTTAATGGCATTTCAAAGCAAACCAAGTAAGTCTACTAGAAGACTCACTTTTAATCAGATCCTTGCTAAAAGGAACTTGAAGAAAGCTGCTGCTCTTCCTTCTAAACAGATAGCTGCTGTCTGCCTATCTACCAGACCTATTCAAAAAAGAAGATACAATATACATGAGTGTTGGTATTGTGGTAAAGTGAGTCATTTTGCCTTAGATTGCTGGCACAATCCAACTATGCCGAGACCAAGTGCTAGTCCTCATGTCAGAAAGTTTACAGGAAGACAATTCTTTTTTAGGCTAACCAGAACCTAGGACCTAATAAAAATTGAGGTCATAAGGTAAATTAAATTATGTTTTACAGGTTAGTCCAAGTGGACATACCCTTGTATGGTACTTGGACAATAGATGTTCCAGGCATATGACTGGAACAAGGATCTACTTGAAGGAGTACACTCTAGTGAAGGATGAACTCAAAGTAATCTTTGGTGGCTCAGACAAAGGAGTCACCAGAGGCTATGGTAAGATTACCAATGACATAGTAACCATCTCAAAAGTGGCTTATGTTGAAGGGTTGAACACAACATGATAAGCATAAGTCAATTCTTTGATCTTGGCTATGTATTGTATTCCACAAGGATGAGTGCATAATTAAGAGGTCAAGTGACTAAGAGGTCATATTGATAGGAACTAGGAGTGGAAATATTTATTGCCTAAACTTTCCATGTTTAAGTAAATACTCCCCTATATGTCTAGTTGTAAGTGGGAAAGTCTCATACTGTGTACAATGGCACAAGAGGCTTGCTCATTTAAACTATAAGACCATTGGCAAGCTCTACAGTGAAAAGCTAGTTAGGAATGGTCCCAAGATGAAATGCACCAAGAAAGACATTTGCTTTGCATGCCAAAAGGGTAAGTAGACCAAAGCTTCTTTCAAAAGCATTGGGACTAAAGACTCTGTGAGGTATTTATACCTCCTACATATGGACTTATTTGGTCAAATGCCAGTTCATAGTCTAGGTAGGGAAGTCTATACCCTTGTGGTTGTTGATGACTTCTCTAGGTTTGCTTGAGTTTTCTTTCTTAAAAAAGTTTGAAACTCTTGATATCTTCAGGACTTTTGTCAAGCAGATTCAGAATGTGTTAGACAATACTATGGTCAAAATCAGAAGTGATCATGAGACTGAATTTCAGTCTGAAGGCATGATAAGATTCTGTGAAGATCAAGGGATTCATCAAGAATTTTCTTCTCCAAGAACACCCCAACAAAATGGGATTGCTGAGAGAAAGAATAAAACTCTCTTAGAAGCAGGTAGAACTTTGCTAAGTGACACATCTCTCCCAGAATATTTCTGGACTGAGGTAGTAAATACTGCATTTCATGTCCTAAATATAGCTTCTATCACCAAGAACCATAAGAAGACTTCCTATGAGATCCTGAAGGGCAGAAAACCAAACCTGGCCTACTCAGGATCTTTAGTAGCAAATGTTATGTGCTCCATAATGGTAAGTCCTATGTGACTAAGTTTGCTGCCAAGTCTTATGATGGGATATTTGTTGGTTATAGCAATCATAGCAAGGCTTATAGAATCTACAACTTGAAAAATCAAGTTATAAAAGAGTCTGTACATGTAGTATTTGATGAGTCTACCGTGATTAACAATGAGCTACGATGCTCCTCATCTAGACCTATAGGTATAGAGCTGATGATGGACAAGCTAACCATCAAGAAAGCTACTCCAATAGTCCAAGATGAAGATGATGGAATGTATATTCCAGAAGATGTATAAGGAACACATGATGTGGATGAGGATCAACAAGCTCCAAACACTGAAGCTCAAGATGCTGAAGGAAGAATGCCCCCAGCAGTTAGGCATCTAAGAGATCATACCAGACACTAGATAATTGGTGATGCTAACCAGGGAGTTATAACCAAGATCAGAAGTCTCAACACACCCTTATACTCAAGCTTCCTATCACAAGTTAAGCCCAAAAGATTTGAAGAGGACAACATAGACCAGTTTTGGATTGTGGCAATGAAAGAGGAACTGAACTAGTTCAAGAGGTGTAAGGTCTGGAAGCTGGTTCCCAGACCACAAGAACATAATGTCATTGGAACCTAATGGATCTATAGAAATAATCTTGATGAAAATGACATTATAATAAGAACAAGGATAGGCTGGTGGCTAAGGGATACAGACATGAAGAAGGTATTGACTTTGATCAAACCTTTGCTCCAGTAGCCAGATTGGAAGTCATCAGACTATTCCTTACATATACTGCACACAAGAGATTCAAAGTCTACCACATGGATGTGAAGTCAGCCTTCCTGAATGGTAACTTAATGGAAGAAGTCTATGTTGAACAACCATCAAGTTTTGTTGATTCTAACTCTCCTGATTATGTTTATAGACATAAGAAAGCTTTATATGGGTTGAAGCGAGCCCCTAGGGCATGGTATGAGACCCTGTCTAGCTTCCTCATTGAGAACAAATTCTCAAGGGGGAAGATAGACAAGACCCTATTCCTAAAGAAATCTAAGGGCAAGATCATCCTAGTTCAAATTTATGTAAATAACATAATTTTTGGGTCTACTAATGACAATCTTTGCAAGAAGTTTGCCAAACTTATGCAGGGGAAGTTTGAGATGAGCAGTATGGGTGAGCTTAAGTACTTCTCGGGCTTCCAAGTAAGGCAGACTGAAGATGGATTGTCTATCTCACAGTTTAAGTTCACTAGGGAGTTAATTAAAAAGTTTAGAATGGAGAGTGCCTTCATAATGAAAACTCATATGGGATAAAGTATGTCTATAGACAAAGATGAGGCAGGGAAACCTGTTGATGAAACTTTGTATATAAGAATAATTAGCTCCCTTCTATATCTTACTGCAAGTAGGCAAGACATCATGTATGTTACATGTGTTTGTGCTAGATATAAGCTAGTCCTAATGAGTCTCACAACTCTGCTGCTAAGAGAATCTTGAGATATCTTAAGGGCACACTAGATCTTGGCCTTTGGTACCCTAGGATAAGGATTTTGAACAAACTTGCTTTTCAGATGTAGATTTTATAGGCTATAGAGAGGATAGGAAAAGCAAATTAGGCACCTGTCAGTTCTTGGGAGGAATACTTGTGTCTTGGAGCAACAAGAAGCAGACTAGTTTGGCTATCTCAACAGCTGAGTCTGTGTATATCTCAGCAAGAAATTGTTGTATACAATTGTTGTGGATCCTACATCAGCTCCAGGACTACAACATCAAGATAAGTAACACCCTCATGTACTGTGATTCAACTAGTGTAATCTCCGTTACTAGGAATCCTGTCTATCATAGAAGAACTAAGCATTTTGAGATCAGCTATTATTTCATTAGGGAGCATGTGGAGAAGGAATACATCAGTTTTGAGTTTGTCCCTACAGACAAACAAGTGGCTGACATCTTCATTAAACCACTAGATGAAGTCAAGTTCAACACCTTCAAGTTTGAGTTGGGTATGTTGAACTTTGTATAGAATCAGTTGCTCCTTACTTTTTTTGTTGTTGCAGAAATTACACCTCTTGCAGGTTGTTAAGACATTCAGTGGTATCAAGACTGAAAAGGACTAAAGTGTCTATTAGAGAGAATGAAAGAATATGCTCCTAATGAGGGGGAGCAAGTCAAGATGCTCCTGTTGAGGGGGAGCAAGTCAAGATGCTCCTGTTTAGGGGGAGAAAGTCCAGCACTTGCAGGAACAAGTTCAGCTTCCTATTGGGAAGGAGAAAGAAGCTGCAGTAGTGGTATTTTAAGATCAACACTGCTAATCTGTATGTCCTAAGTACAATGCACAGACTGAGGGGGAGATTAACTCTCAATACTGCTGCTGAGAAGACAAAGCTGTCAGGAAAATAGTGAAGACCATCACCTCCCTGACTATAGTTACTTATAAAGAAGTCAAAAAGGGGGAGAAGAGCATGATCAAGGGGGAGGAACATGATCAAGGGGGAGAAAACAATGATCAAGGCTAGGACATGATCGGGGGGGAGTAGGAAATGATGATCACTATGTAGTTAGGGAAAATGTGGTAACCAATACTTTTTACTCTTTTAAATATAATGTTTTATCTACTGCATATGATGGTGTATATCATTGACTAAGAGTTTTGACTAGAGGTTTTGACTTCTTCAAATAGGGGAGATGGTTAGGTCCATTGATCACAATGTCCCAGATTTGTAGAAATAAAACAAGTCAATGGTATACACATAGAAGTATTTGATGCATGCTTTAAGTTTAATGTGTGCAGGATGTTCTTTAGAATAATGATTAGATAGGTTATTTAAGTGACAGTGACAGGTGGACACAAGGAAGAATGTTAGAAAGATAGAAATTTGTCGAAGTCTATAGGCGTTGAGTGAAGCCACTTCACTCAACGCCAGGTGTCAAGATGCGCTGAGTAAAGAATGGGCGGTCAAATCCTAATTGTTGACAGGACAGAAATTTGTCAAAGTACACATGCATTGAGTGGAGCCAATTCACTCAATGCTAGATGTCAAGAAGCACTAAGTAAAGCATGGGCAGTCAAAGCCTGACTATTGACAAAACAGAAATTTGGTTAAGTCCACAGGCGTTGAGTGAAGGCTGTTCACTCAATGCCATATAACAAGAGGCATCGAGTAAAGCTCAAATAGTCAAATCTTCAGCATTGGAAAGGAAGAAGTTTGGCTAAGTCAAAAACCGTTGAGTGAAGCTAGTTCACTACACGCCAAGCTCTGAAAGCGTCAACAGAACAAGCTTTAGTCAAAGCCTCAGAAGATGTAGACAAAAAATCTGTCTAAGTCCAAAAGCGTTGAGTGAGGATAGTTCACTCAACGCCAACTCAACAGAGAAATCGACTAAGTATAGAAGTGTTAAGTGAAGGCAGTTCACTCAACGCCTCATCGAGAAGATAGGCAAAGACAGAAAGATTTGAGTGAAGACAGCTCACTAACCGCCTTCATACTGATAAAAATCAACTAAGTATAGAAGCATTGAGTAAAGGTTGTTCACTCAACGCCTCATCAAGATGACAGGAAAGTCAAGTATGCGTTGAGTGATGAAGGCTCACTCAACGTACTCAACGCCTATCAATAGAAAGTTTGTCTAAGTACAAAAGCATTAAGGGATGAAAGCACACTCAACACACTCAACGCCTATCAACAAAAAGTTTTTCTAAGGACAAATGCATTAAGTGATGAAGGCTCACTTAATGCACTCAACGCCTAGTGAGACAGAAATCTTTCTAAGTGTTTTGTGTTGAGTGAAGGTTGTCCACTAAACTCCTATACTAAAATGCTTGAATTGGGCTAAGTCCATAGATGCTGACGTCATCCAAATTCAAAATCATTGCGGGAAGTGAACAGTACACGACAAATGGCATTGCACGCCTATGCATTGCATTTAATACAAAAGCAAGATTGCAGCTACCAAATCCAAGTAGGCCCACTGCTCAAAGAGCCGTTGGATGACGGAAGATAAGAGGCGACAAATTAGATAATTAAAAATGAACTTTTGGAAAAGTAGAACTTCATCTTTTTCCTCTCGACATTATTGTAGAGCCTGAAGAACGAGTTATAACTTCTCATCTAAGAGTTCAACAAGTTAGTTGTTTCCATACTCACCTACAACAACAAGTTCAGAGATACTTCTCTGAGAAAGAAGAAGCAGCTTGCCCAAGCAAATCATTCCTGAAAAACACCATCTGGAGCTGTGAAGAAGATCTGGATAGAGCTACTTTAGTTTAGAAGAAGAAAACGCATAGAACATTTCTCTGGGATCAGATCATCATCAAAAAACCTTTCTTTCTTCTGTAGGATCATTTAGATCTGAGTGTAAGCCTGAAATTATAAAGGCTGCTAGGATCCCTGTGTGGATCTGAGGTAGGGCATGTGTGCCTGAGTTATAGGACATGTGCTCAAGTCTGAGATATGACAGTTTGCCTGAGGTAGGAGAGTCATTCTCTCTGAGTTATAGGGACTTTGTGGCTTAGTTGTATGATCCTTTTGTGTATCTGAGGTAGGGCCTTGGTTCCTGAGCTATAAGGGAGTCATTCTCTCTGAGTTATAGGGCTATCCTCCTAGCCTGAGTGTAGGATTATTAACTTAGTCCGAGGTAGGTGATCTTTGGATCACTGAGCTCTAGGAGCAAGCTTGCTCTGAGTTGTAGCGCTTTGTGTCTGAGGTAGGTCTTGGAGGAGAATGAGAGATCCTGAGAAATCTGTGTTATAAGCTCTTTGGAGCTGAGTTTGGAGAAGTGGCCTTGTCTAAGAAACTATTAGAAAGGTGGGAGGAACAGTGGACGTACCCATAATCTGGGGAACCACTATAAAATTCATGTATGCTTTGTGTGATTGTCTTGAAAGCAAAATATAACTAAATCACAACTCACCTAAAATAGGAAAATGCACAAAAAGGCATAAAACCTATTCACCCCCTCTAGGTGTTAGCTATCCTTGAAACTAAAGTCTTTCACCGCCCCTTAATCTCCTCTACATTATTAACAACCCTCAGCTACATTTGAGACTTTGATTATCTTCCTTTCCTCCTAAGCAGTCGAGCCAGCCACTTACCTGAAGAATTCGGGCTCAGGAGCACTGTGTGGAGCAAGCTCGCTGGAGAAGTCATCGGCCATGACACACCGCCACCACACCCGCCGCTAATCCCATCTACATGTATGTTTCTCCTCCTCTCCCTCTATGCTAGCTCCCTATATCGATTATGAGAGATATCAGGCTCAATTGAGCCCGATTCCATGAGAGGTGTGGGAGAGTTCCTTAAGTTTTTGAGGTGCTCGGATTCGCCGAAAATCGCCACCTCTGGCGACCAAGTCGCCGCAAAATGTTGGCCTTCACCTCAACGAAGGTGGTAGCGGTGGTCGGACCAGGGAGGTTTTCAGATGGCTGGGAAATGCAAGATCTAGTTAGTACAGGTCTGGATGATCTGGGCCGTCGGCTGGAGGTAGGAGATGAATGGATGCCATTGAATTAAATGTATATCAAACTATAGTTTATTTAATTTCTGTCACAAGTCGATTTCGTCATAAAGAGAATCTTATTAAACACTCATTAATTCTCGTATAATTTCACCTATACACCTTTGATAATCAAGATCTATATCTCATAGTAATAAATCCTCCTAACGGTGATTATAATGTTATCAACATATGTGTACAACTTCAACTAATCATCCACCTCATTTCAATCTGTTGAGTCGTTGCATTTCCAATGTCATGCCCTTACAAATTAATCTTTTATTTGCTCGAAGTTCAACTTAGGTATGCTCGTAGTAATTTTCCTATGCATGTTCACATAGTTATCTTTAATAAGTAAGCATGAATGAATACCCATCCAAAGCCATTATTCTTATAAGATTAGCTCAACTTTATATGAAATATGTATAAGTAACCTTCAATCTAACCTCCACAAATTATAGCATGGTAGAGACTATCATTTCTCAAATTTCATGAGTTATCACCACTTACATATACCAAAAATATATAATCTGCACTATCTAATATATGCAAGGTTGAATTTATTCTTCCCTTTGTGCGTATGATAGGCTTGCATTGTCTACTAATGATTAAATTTTCTAAGTTCACTAAGCATGGGTTTGTGTATGTAACTCGCAAAGTGGGCATTTTAAATTCTCCAAATTATTATAATATTTGATTCTAAGGATATTAACATGTTCATGATCATGAGTTGCTCTCAAAATCCTGAATTCTTACTGAAGACAATTATTATATCATCAAACACTTTTTTTTAATTCTTCGTGATCATGAAAGCCACATCCAAAGGATCGTACCTATAATATATATCTTCAAATTCAGTATGATTTTTCGCTTGATTTTAAGTTTTCTGGGGTCGTTATACTCCCAATGTTATCGATGTAATTATTCAAACATTTTGAATTCTCACTTTATGGGCTCTAATCACGTAACAGTTAAGTCTCACAATCACTCATTCGTATTACCATGACGTTACTCTATCCCAATCTGTAAGTTTCCAACCTAATGACCTGGGTATGTCAGGTAGGCACAAATAGTAGTGATTAATCATCGTGTCTACTTAACCCAATTCTACCTATTTAATATGTGATAGACATGGTCACTTTCCTAAGAGCCTTAGTTATGCAAAAATTCCAGTTATCCTTCTGACTTGTACTGAATTCTCAATTCATGTTGGCTCTCTCTTGCGATATATCTAAGTTCATTAATCAAATCCTTAGCTGACAATATAATCACTAGTCGTGTGTTACATCGATTGGGTTAAAGTGTTTGAGCATCTAAGAACGTGCTTTGTTGAGGCAACACACTCCATTAATTGTACATAGAACCTTTGGTTCATCAATACTGCTTTGATTTTTATTTTTTAGAAAGCCACTTGTTTGAATTCTTATGGATTGTACACAACTTGTTTCATTCTTTGATTATGCATTGGTGAAATTATGACCTCTCTTTAAGTTGTGCCAAGTACTCATCTGATTCACAAGCCCGAGAAAGTTTTTAATGTCTCATGCCGACTTTCCTTGTTCTAGGATTGTAATATATATAAGAGAACAACCCTCTGCATATATCCCAAACTTCTCGGGATATACAAACAAAAGAATAATTTCGACCCCGAAATTCAAGTTCGGGTCTACGAGGTTCTAAGCATAAGAAATTATGAGACATTTCAAAGATATTTTAAAATATACCTGAGGTGAAGAGGCCCGGGTACTATTCCTTCATCAGGTCCATCAAATCCCAGGTGTGCTCCTCCTATCTATGATTGAACCACAACACCTTGACCAAAAGAACCTTCTTCTTCCATAGAACTCGAACCGCCGTGTCATAGATCCGGATCGGCTCCAAAAGAACTGATTGATCAGATTCTACTGGGCCTATTGTAGCTGTGATATGTTGCTCTGGCCGAAACAATGATCTCCAAAGAGAGGAGACGTGGAAGACGCCGTGCAGGTTCTCTAACTCTGGCGGCAGCTCCAGCCAGTAAGCCAAATGACCGATCTGCTCCAAGATCATGTATGGCCCCATAAACTGAGGGTTGAGCTTCTTGTGCCTCCATACCTGCAAAACTCCTGTGCACTAGATGTATCTTCAAGAAGACTTGTATCCCTCCTAGAACTCCACCTTCTGATGCCTCACATCATAATACTTGGCCTTCCTGCTCTGTGCCTCTAGCATCCGGTCCTGATTAGCTGTATATGCGTGTCCGTGTCCGCAATATAATCTGATCTGAGTGGCATAAGATCCTCATCCTGGACCAAAGATAGCGGCTTCTGACACTTCCTCCCATATAAGGCCTCGTACGGTGCCATCCCAATGCTTTCCTGGTGGATGTTGTTATATGAGAACTCTATCAGTGACAACAACCTCTCCTAGGGATTTCCTGTATCCAAGATGCACAAACGAAGCAGGTCCTACATGGTACGGATGGTTTGCTCTGTTTTTTCGCCGGTCTGGGGGTGGAAAGCAGTGCTGAAAGTAAGTCGAGAACCCAAGTATGTTTGCACTACTCTCCACTCCCTAGAGGTGAACTGACCATCACAATCAGAGACAATCGATCTGGGCATGTCGTGGCATCTGACCAACTACTCCACAAAAAATCTCACCACAACTGCAACCGGAGTGTCCTTCCTGACTGGAATAAATCGTGCCACCTTTGTCAATTTATCGATAATGACCCTAAGTAAAATCATGCCCAGCGTGGGAGCGAGGCAACCCGTATACAAAATCCATGGTTATGCCCTCAAACATCCAATCTGGCACTAACAACAGATGAAGAAATCCTCCCAGGATCTTACACTCTGCGTTCACCCGCTGGCAAGTCTCGCAATGTTTTCACGAATGAAATAATATCCCTCTTCATCCCGGGCCAGTACATGCCTCTCTGTAGGTCAGTTGTCATCTTAGTGATTCTGGGGTATACTAAGTACTGAGTGCAGTGTGCCTCCCTAAGTATGTCCTCACGGATCCCACCTCCTATGGGTATATATATGTGATAGAGATGGCGACCCCCAACATGTTGAAGATGATGATGACATGCTCACAGAAGATCCTCCCCATCTCCAACCAGAGACTTATGGCGTCGTGGTGACCTTGTGGAGCGACGCTACAATCTCCGCCCTCGACGCAAGACAACCTATTAATATTTAGTTGGATTTATTTGCTATTTTTTGATCATTTTTATTTCATCATGTTCTGTTTAAACATTGGAGTGTTTTTAGTTTTTTTTTATTTGGGTTGCATGCAGCCTAACATTATTGTGAGACTATATAAGACCATGTTATTGTTATTTTTTATTAAGCTGAATGATAAGAAAATTGAAACCCTATTTCCTCCTTGAGAATTTCCCTCCTCCTCCTTTCAAAATTTTGGCCTAGCCCTTGCTCCCTCTCCAAGCCGGCGACCACCTCTCCTCCTCCTCTCTCCCTAGGTATTCGGCCAACATCCAAGCTGCCACCCTCCTCTACACCTTCATCACTCTCGACCTCCTTTCCACCACCCTCTAGACTCCTTCCCCTCCAACCCGAGCAGCCCCATCTCAAGGAAAAACCCAAACACCCTCATCAACACAAAACCTGACCAGCCCTTAAATCTTTGGTGGATCTCGGCCAAGGCACAAAGATCCCTCCTTGTGAATCCAACTCCGGCGTGAAGCGAAGAAGGCGGACGAGTTTTCTCTCCATCTTGCGCGACTCCGGCGGAGTCGTTGAAGAGTGATCCAAAGTTAGTGAATCAGAATCATCCATTCCGATTGGATAACGGGAACTTTCTACCTTTTTGTGTGTTCTCTCTAGATTTTTATTTTGGTGGATTTACTTTAGCGTCATCTTTGAAACGTTGGATTTATCGTGGTTTTCTTCGATTGATTTTATTGTTCATCCTTGTTTCATTTAAGTTCGAGAGGATTGACGAACCCGTTTTCTTTTTTTTTGGGAGAGATCTACCGTTTTCGAATCGTAAATTTGGGTAGATCTCATTTGGTACAACCACAGCTCGATCGGACTTGGTGGGTCCTTTTAGCCAGAAAGAATATTGTCCTATAGCCTTTGTTCGATCCTGATCGGTTTGGCTTCCCGTACGTTAACATTTAATTAATAAAACTGAGTAACGTGTGTGCCGCGTTGAAGTTTCTGTGCGAATGTAAATTAGGTCATAGAGGGAAAAAGTCGTATTTGTCCGTTAACAACAGGTGTCAACATGTGAGCCTGCATCAAGATGAGGCTATGGAAATAAATAAGGTATCGCGCAGTGTATAATTCTCGGACTTGCCCCCTTCCAGGGCTCTAAATATGGGCTCCAAGGCTGCGTCCTATCTCTAATTCGCCCGGATACGGTCTCGTATATCGCATATAATGCTCAGAGAGGACAAGTACTCCCTAAAGACATCTGGCTCTGCCCTGGAAACCGCGGTAATGTGCATATCCACCAACATCTATACTAACTCTATGGCCATCACTCGAGGTTGTGGTCCAGTAGTGCCGGTTCTCCTGCTCAAAGCATCTACCACTGGGTTCACCTTACTCGAGTGATAGTGCATGATATAGTCATAGTCGCACATAGAAACTCTAGCCATCTCCTCTAGAGTAGGTTCAGATCCTTCTGTGTATCAATATATTTGAGGTTCTTATGATCTGAGAAGATATCACAATGAACGCAGTTTAGATAATGCCTCTATAAATTCAAGGCAAACCACTGCCCCGTGCTCTAAGTCATGCATCGTGTAGTTCTGCTTGTGTTTCGTCAGTTGCCTTAAAGCATATGCTATCACATGACCATGCTGCATCAGAACTGCACCCATCCCCTGGTATGATGCGTCAGTGTAGATGTGAAATCCTTCCTTCTCAGATGGAAGTGCAAGGATGGGGGAAGAGTTAAGTCGGTCCTTCAACTCCTGAAATGCTGCCTCGCATTTCTCTACCTAAGTGAATGTTGCATACTTCTTCGTCAAGGACGTGAGGGGAAGTGTTGTCCTCGAGAAGCCCTCCACAAACTTGTGATAGTAGCCCGGTAATCCCAAGAAGCTACAGATATCTGAGGCTGACTTTAGTTGCAGCCAATCTCTCATGGCTTGCACCTTGGCCGGGTCCACAGCCAACCTGGACCCACTGATGATATGCCCTAGAAATCCTACCTCCTATAGCCAGAACTGACACTTGGAGAACTTGGTGTATATCTCATGCTCTCTCAACTTGCCCAACGCCAGTGTCAAGTGCTGGGAATGCTCCTCCTTCGTCCTGGAGTAGATCAAGATGTCGTCAATGAAGAATATGACTAATTTGTCCAAGTAGGGCTCGAACACATGATTCATCAGACTCATGAATGTGGAAGGAGCATTCGTGAGGCCGAAAGGCATCATAGTGTACTCGTAGAGCCTGTATCGCGAACTCAAAGCTGTCTTCCGAATGTCCTCCTCCTGAATCCGCAGCTGGTAATATTTGTACCTCAAATCAAGCTTGGAGAACCAAAAGGCCCCCTGCAGCTGGTCGAATAACTCATCAATGCGAGGCAGTGGATAAGTATTCTACACTATCAATCAGTTCAGCTCTCGGTAGTCGATGCAGAGCCGTAATGACCCATCCTTCTTCTTAACAAATAATATTGGGGCTCCCTATAGTGATGAACTCGGCCAGACAAAACGTGACTCCACAGCTCCTGCAACTGGGTCCTGAACTCTGCTAACTCCTTGGGTGCGATCCTGTAGGGTGCCCGAGAAGTTTGGGATTATATAAGAAAGAAGTCCACAATACTGGGTCACCCCACTCGAGCATTAGTTTGCGGACAAACTATGCAGCGGAAATAATGGTGTGCCCATGTGTAAAAAGTCATAGAAAATAGTCCATTTAAGCAATGAGTTAGACTAATCCTAATATAAAACTTACCTTTTTGCGTAGCCCCCTCAGGACACCGCACCGCAGAATGTCGTCCCTCCCCCTACGGCTGCCACTCCTTTTTAGCAGATGGAGTTAGGGCATACTCTGACGGCTATCTTGGAGACCTTTAGAACTCAGCAGGTCCCGACCCCGCAGCCAAATCCGAGATTGAGTTGGTTGAGTGATTTCAGGAGTATATCTCCCCCGATGTACCACAGGACAGAAAATGCGGTGAAGACCGAGGAGTGGCTTGAGGCCATATAGGAGAATTGGTGTCTATAATCTATTAGTGGAATAGTAGGGCACTTGTAAACTTAACCCTCGTACCGATGACTTGATTATGTTGAGACAACCGCCGTGACAAATACCAAAGGTCGAATAAGAATCCAAGTTCCAGAAGAGACCCATTTTGGGTTTGGTCACATGTTGACCTTGAGAAGATTGTCATAAATAGTAACCTTAAGGGCCTAAAGTATGTAGCATAGCAATAAGTCTCAAGGTAGAACTCCAAGTCTAAGATTGTTAGACCTAAGGATTAAGTGCATATCTAGGATGAATGTACCATATAGATATCGAAGAAACTTAGCCCAAAATGTATGGGGGCTGACCCTTTTGTTTATTGGGCCAATTTGATACTGACTTGATTTTCTCTAGACCTTGTTTATAAAATGTTGTGTCACAAACATAGTGATCTTGAAGATGTGGTATTCAAACATTATCCGGGTGTTTTAGTTTCAGCTTCCACTTAGAGTTGTGTGAGAGAGAGATTTATTCATTTTGACATGTATCGGGCATAAACCCTTACTCTCTTATTGTACTCATTGTTGGACTGTATTTTCATTATGTATATGATGATGATTTTTTAATCTGTGGGCTTGTCTTTACAGTTTTACTTTTATTGTCAAATTGGCTTACAAGTTAATATGATCGTACTAGCCGGCAGGATCGGCGTCGTGCGGTGGCGACTAACCCGTGTGTTAGTGTCACCGTAAGGCGGCGGTTCTGAGCATAAGACCGTGTAAATCCTTGGTAAGGGGGAGGGGTCATACAAACTGCACCCAATGATTGAGCAAATTGACTCCAAATGATCAAAATTTGAAGATACCTTGGAGAGTGGGAAAAGGCATCTAGTCGCGCATCTGATAAGGATTTTACAATATCTGTCTCAGTCTTCCCTAGCTCGCAGGTTTTGAAGCCACTATTCGGCTGAATTTGTGGGTTGACTTGGAGTAAGCCAAGATTCCCTTAAAAGATCAGGTATCTTCCGGCCCAGTTGTGAACCATGTTCGGCAGGTTCATAACCTTCATTCAGGTACACCCAAAGTACAAAATGCCTTTGAATGACTTTCCCTATTTGCCGCATTATGTTATTGGTCACATGATAAACTAGTGGTGGAAGAGGTCCATGCTAAACCTTACCCTTTTAGCACGCAGGAATCAACAAAGCTGAAGGTAGATGCTATCAAATTCGGCACCAACCGATCAGGCACAACTCCATAATGGCCAATGATGGCGACCACCTCCCACATCACTGGAACCTGAAACCAAAATCAAAATGTTCCTTAATGAATGATGGTTTAACTCATGCATTTACGATCGCCATCACCATGCCAAACGGAGCCTAAGTCCCCTCGTTCTTCTCTCTTCTCCCCACTTGTACTCACGTGAGTTCACCTGTAACCAATTTACAATTAAT
The DNA here is from genome assembly GCA_039513925.1 of Platanthera zijinensis. NCBI lineage: Eukaryota > Viridiplantae > Streptophyta > Magnoliopsida > Asparagales > Orchidaceae > Platanthera > Platanthera zijinensis. Next base: position 153,011,099 of record CM077086.1, read on the forward strand.
AAAGAGGCCCATCACAAGGAACGCATTCACCATGGCGGGTCAAATTTTGTGTCCGTTGTTTTCATCGCCATCTCCTTTTACGATCTCTTTTTACTCGCTTAAACCGTCCACAGAACTAGTAACCGATCGCTTGCGAACCTCTTTTTTCTCTGCCGATCATGCGATCACGGAATAGCGCGCGAAGAGTTGATGACAATTTTGACTTTAACAAACTTTTTTAAATTGAATCCTTATAGTCGAGTAAATTTTTTACTGCTTTAAATTTGTCTTATTAAAATCTGCAAGTCTCTCTATTTTTTCAGTAGTGTATTTTTGATCATTTGAACATTGTGTACAGTATTCAATTCTTAAAATATAACTAAGTTAAGAATAATTAGGACTTCTATTTCTTCTATATTTTGCTGTCATCACTCATTCACTCTTTAATTTAATTTTTCTATTATCAAAATTTATATTATTATAAATGGGGAAATTAAGGTTTAACATTCATATGTCGACCCCGAAAAGTAACTGTCACATTATCCTCTCATTTTACAGTACTAGAAACACTCCAATGATATATACAACACACATACATGCATTGATGGGTTCCCACTAAAACATTCCAGAATCAAACGGAATCAAAGCGCTCAAGCAAGTCAACCCGACTGAGTGAGCTGCATGAGTCGTGCATGCTCGAAGAATCCTAAAATCATCCCAGAGGGGACGAGTGGAACAATGCGTATATGTAACTCTAAAGGACCCAGTGCACACGCACACGCACCCCCGCATAGGCCCCCGCATGTGGGCGCTTCGCATGCGGGCGGCCCTCGCCGCGCATGCCTAGGCGCTGTTGGTGAAGCAACACCTTACCAAGAGTAATTGAACAATGCTGGGTCAAGATATGTCTTTTAATTAATTAACTAATTGTTAGTGCAGGTGGTTCCACGGATAGAGTAAGAGCAGCTACACTTGATCTTAGAAGAGGTTTTAGAAATTTCATTCAATTCATTCTGGTACAGGAATACAGATGTATTTATATGTTGCTACAGGAAACATCTAGAAGGGTACAAAATGATGGAGAATATTCTAGTTTTTGGTTTTATTAAGCTTGGTGGGCCATGATGCAGATTTGGGCTTATTTGAGATGCTGGGCTTTTACACCCCCTCTAAATCTGCTCCATTACAAACGCCAATCTTCTTTCTTAATTCGATGAAACGCTCCTGAGGAAGGGGCTTGATCATTAGGTCAGCAAGCTGTTGCTTGGTTGGGCAAAACTAGACTTCGATCATCTTCTTCTTAACGAGCTCTCTGATATGGTGGTACTTTATGTCGATGTGTTTGGATCTGCAGTGATACACTGGATTTTTGGAGAGGGCAATCGCAGAGCTATTGTCGCAATGAATGATTACTCCTTCCTTTTCTCCCTCTCTTACTCCTTCGATTTCCTTCTTTAAGCATTGCAGCCAAACTGCTTCACATGCGGCGTTGTTTAGGGCTATATACTCCGCTTTTGCGGTTGATAGGGCAACGCATCGTTGCTTTCGCGAGCTCCATGATATGGGTCCACCGCCGATGAAAAAAATGAATCCTCCTGTGCTTTGTTGATCTTCTTTGTCCCCTGCCCAGTCAGAGTCTGTAAAACCATGAAGAGAAGTGTCGTGGCAGATTTGATAGAGAATTCCATATCTTTTGTTCCTTGCAGGTATCGCAGGATTCGTTTTGCTGCGACAAAGTGATCCTTGGAAGGATTGTTGATGTACCTTGCCACGATGTTCACTGAGTTTTCGATGTCTGGTCGCGAATTTGTGAGATAGATGAGGCTTCCGACCAAACTTCTGTATTTTTCTTGATCTGCTTCATCTTCCTGCTCTGTTCTTGGGGTTAATGTCTCAGTAGCAGACATATGGGTTATTGTAGGATTACAGTTCTCCATGTTAAATTTTTTTAGCAGCATTTTTGTGTAATGCTCCTGAGAGATGAAAATGCCTCCATTTAATTGTTTGATTTGGAGCCCCAGGAAAAACTTCAGGGTCCCCAAATCAATCATTTCATACCGCATTTTTAGCTTGTCTTTGAACTTCTCTATTTGGGTTTGATTTGAGCCAGTGAGAATCAGATCATCCACATATAAACTGATAATGATCTTACCTTCTTCTTCTTCTTTAATGTAGAGGGTTGGCTCAATTGGGCTTCTGATAAATCCTTCCTGTAAGAAGAATGCATCTATGTTGTGATGCCATGCCCTTGGCCCTGCTTTAACCCGTAGAGGGGTTTGTGTAGTCTATACACCTTCTCTTCTTTTCTTTTACCTCAAATCCTTGCGGTTGGCATACATATACCTCTTCTGCAAGTTCTCCGTTGAGAAAAGCTGATTTTACGTCAAGTTGGTATACAGGGTATCTGTTTTTAGCTGCTATGGCCAGTATTAGCCGGATTGTTGTTAGTCTTGCAACTAGCGCATATGTTTCATCATAGTCTTCATCGGGTCTTTGTGTGTACCCCTTAGCAACAAGCCGTGCTTTGTGTTTTAGAATTTTCCAAACCTCATCTTGTTTTAGTTTATAAATCCACTTGAGGCCTATTATGTCTCTATTCTTTGGTCTGGAGACCAAGACCCAGGTGTTGTTTTTAGTTATGACTACAATTTCTTCCTCCATTGCATTTTTTCCATTCTTCTGTTTTTATGGCTTTTTCAAAGGTTGCAGGAGTACTGATTATTGAATGGGCAAATTCATCATTTTCATATATTTCTTGTAAGGAACGAACCTTATGTGCCGATGATGATTAATATTCTAAGTCGGAGTCTTCAATCTCCCTGACTTGCCTGTTGCCTTGGACGGTGCTGGGTGGAGTTCCCAGCTCAACCGACAACTGCCTCTCTTTAGTGTTGTCTTGGATGGAGTTTGGTGATAGTCCCAGCTCAACCGGTGACATTGAAGGGGAAGAATCACAATCTGAGGCCCAATCCCATGCTTCTTCCTCATGGAATGTAGCATCTCAGGAGATAAATATGCTTATTGCTCCTTGCTTCAAGCAGACAGTAGCTTTTGGTCGGACTTCTATAGCCAATAAAGATGCATTTGATGTTGGTTTCCTCTAACTTGTCATGTTTTTATGCAGTCTTGTTAGCATTGGCTATGCACCCAAACACCTTGAGATGGGCCACTGATGGTTTGTGTCCAAATAGAGCTTCATATGGTGTTAGATTGATGAGAGCTTTGGTGGAAGTTTGATTGAGCACGTATACTGTTGTTGTTGTTGCTTCACCCCAAAAGGATTTTGGAAGTGAATTTTGAATCAACATTGCTCTCATCATTTCAACAATTGTTCGATTTCTTATTTCGACCACTCCATTTTGCTGGGGTGAAGCAGGTGCAGTGAGCTCTCGATGAATTCCAGCTTCTTGGCAGAATTTGTTAAATTCTTTTGATTGGAATTCTCCTCCCCTATCACTTCTTAGGATTTTGATTTGTTTGTCAATCTGATTTTCAATTTGAGTTTTGAAAAGAACAAATTGACTGAAGCTTTCAGATTTTTGCTCCAGGTGAGTAATCCACATGTATCGAGTATGATCGTCAACGATGAGCATGTAATATCGCTTGCCTCCCAATGACTGTGAGCTGCCAGGCCCCAGAGATCAATGTGAAGTAATTCTAGTGGCTGGGAGGCCCTCCTGTGCGCAGTTTGTGGAAATGGCTGGCGGTGTGACTTGATCCTGGTCACATGGTGTCATAGTTTAATTAAATCTTTGATAGATTGGGCATCCCTTCAACTAATCCTTTCAACAAGTGAAGGGAGGAGACATTTATGTGCCCAAGTCTATTGTGCCATAATTGGGCTGGCTTGTTATGTTGATTACAGGTTAGTGATATGGATTTTTGTGGCATCAATTCTATAGTGAAGATATTGCTGTGATTAAGTGTGTTGTCTCAATTAGAGCATTGGTTGTATGATGGTATATGAGACATGCATTGTCATTGAACACTACTTTGTGTCCCTTTCTTAGCATTTGTCCTATGCTTAATAAGTTTTGGGTAAGAAGAGGAACAAAATGCACACCTTCAACTAATTTTTGAGCTCCTTCAGGGGTGATGATTGTTGTAGTTCCTTTGCCTTCTATTTTCACCTTCTTTCCATCTCCCAGTGTGACTTCTGATCTGTAGTGCTCATCGAGCTCCACAAAGTATTCCCTCCTATTCACCATGTGGCTAGAGCAGCCACTGTCCACGAACCATAGATAAGGAGAGTATTTTTCTTTGGAGTTTTTACTTATAAACAGAAATTGATCATTTTCTGTTTCTGTGTACTTGGCTTCCTATTTTTTCTTGAACCAGCAATTCTTCTCTGAGTGGTTTTGGATTTTGCATGTTTTGCATCGAAAGAAACAATCTTTGGTAAGATGATTCTGCTTCTTGCAAATGATGCAAGATGATTGTGGACCGGTGTTGTGGTCCTTCTGCTTGTGTTGTCCTCTGTCCATGTTCGTTATTGTGTTGAATTTTTAAAATGTTTGTTTGGGAAGTGCTTCTTGCCTGTTCTGTTTTTGAGGTTCATCTTGGTCTGGAACGCTTTTTATATGGGTGTATTATCCTTGAGGAGGAGATCTTCATATGACTGAAGTGAACCCAATAGTTCTGTTACGGTCATTGCTTCTAAATCATGTGATTCCATGATCGCAGAGACCACATGATTGTAGGATCTTGGAAGGGATCTTAACACATTTTCGACGATTTGAGATTATTCAAGATTTCCTCCTAGGGCTCTTATTTGGTGTGCCAATGAAGTTAACTTGGCAAAATACTCCTGGGAGTTCTCTCCTTCTTTCATTTTTATTTCGTCAAATTTTTTACGTAAGGATTGAAGTTTGATTTTTATTACCTTCTTATTTCCTTTATACTCATTTTTGAGTCGATCCCAGGCTTCTTGTGCTGATTTTGATCCCATGATCCTTGGGTATATTGTTGAGGAAACACCTTGTTGTATTAGGTGTAATGCAAGCGCATATTTCATTTTATCCTCCTTCTTGGGCTTTGGAGCTTCCCCTTTTGCCGTTTTTCCTGATGATTGAAGGACTTCTTCCACAATATCCCATAGATCTTATGAGACAAGGAGTGTCTCCATCTTGTCACTCCATTGTTCATAGAGTTCTCCAGTGAACAGCGAGATGGATGGATGAGAAAATATGGGAATCTTGGTAGAGGATGAAGCCATGAAAAATGAAATACAACTCAATGATGTTGTTAGAAACCCCGTGCTCTGATACCACTGTTGGTGAAGCATCACCTTACCAAGAGTAATTGAACAATGTTGGGACAAGATATGTCTTTTAATTAATTAACTAATTGCTAGTGCAGGTGGTTCTACGGATAGAGTAAGAGCAACTACACTTGATCTTAGAAGAGGTTTTAGAAATTTCATTCAATTCATTCTGGTACAGGAATACAGATGTATTTATATGCTGCTACAGGAAACATCTAGAAGGGTACAGAATGATGGAGAATATTCCGGTTTTTGGTTTTATTAAGTTTGGTGGGCCATGGTGCAGATTTGGGCTTATTTGAGATGCTGAGCTTTTACAGGCGCTGGCGCCCCTTGCACGCCAACTGCGTGCGCGCCCGCGCCGATAGGCCACCGCAGCCTCTAACTTCCTCCACTACTTCCAGTCATCATCTCTGACAGCTATCACCGTCGGTCAACTTACCCGGGCCGCCAGGGGGCATGTTAGTCATTTTCGCAAAATTTGTAATCCTAGTTAAAGGATCTGAGTAACATCATTCGTTAACTCCAGATTCAGCCGGACGCAACTACCAGCTCATCCCTTCAAGAAAGCTATAAAAGGTCCTCATGTCTTCATTTGAAGATAAGCAACTAGAGAGACAAGAGAGTGCTCTTAGATTTTTCAGTGAGAATATGAGACTTAGATCGTTCATTCGCTCTGAATGCCCTCTATACGGTCTCAAGTCTACTCGCTCTCAACGCTCATGTGGATGCTTCAAGAAAGCACATGAGAAAGCATGGAGGAATGCTCTCCTGGACGCTCCAGTTCCATGGAGTTTTTTTTTCCTTTTTTTCTTTGCCTTAAAGGCTTGTAAGCAGGGAGGTGATCTGTCACTGTGTTTGATTTTTATTTCACTGCTTGTGGGCTCGGCTAAATTTGGACTAAGACGGTCTGATTATCTGAACTTGGGAAAAATTGAGTGTCCCGCGACATGTATATATATAATAGATTTATTAACATGATAAATTAATATTATTAATAAGATGGATAATTTTTAAAAAATAAAATTTTCATTATAGATCTTCTTAGTAAATTATTATTTTATTTTTCTTGTGAAAAGTTATGCAGGGCCTCGGTACTTTTGCTCTCCTCTGTGTCCTTCTGAGTAGTTTATGATGACTAAGACTCCGTTTGGAAGGACATATTTTCACCGGTCAAGCGTACGATCGCATGAATCGGACCTTAATTATGATCTGATTCATGCGGTTATAACCTCTTGACCGATGAAATTAAGTCCCCCCAAACGGAGCCTAAATATGAGGGACATCAAGTGACTCTCATTGTAAGTTGCACATTGTACATAAGGTTAGTTCGAGTGGCAACAATACGTGCTTTTACCGTTAGTGATATAGGCTCCGTTTGAGGGGACTTTTTTTCACCGGTCAAGCGGTTACGATCGCCTTAATTAAGACCCGGTTCATGCGATCGTAACCGCTTTGAAAAAAATCAAACAGAGCCGGTGAAATTCAAGTTTCAGTCCTCCCATTAACAGATAGCACTTTATTTACTCATTGAACAGCATTTTTGAAAAGTGTTATAGATATAGAACATTACAAATTTTAAAAGTGAATGCATTCACACTTAGAGTCGAGATTCAGATTAAATCCTCACTTTTAAGATAATTTTTGTAATTTAAAATCCATAATTAACTCAAGTATTACTCAATGCTCATGGGGACCGCCATACAAACACGAGATGGAATGATGTAGAATGATGCCACCATTAATACGCGGTGCACAAAATAATTTCCAAAAAGAAAAAAATCAAAATATAAAATACCTGCGGCCATGTAGAAAATAGTGGTGAACGTTGGAGATTAGAGTTTCGTCAACATCAAAAATCCAGACATCCTTGCCGTCGCCGGCGAGGATAAGGTTCTTGGCGTAGGCCTGTGCATGGCGCGCCACCACCTTGGAATCCAACGCGTATTGAGGGCCTCTAACGTACGCCTCCACCAAGTCCGTACAGCGCGTTGAGATCTTCTTCCAGTTGCCGGCGTTGTTTGTCTCAACTGATAACCTCCAGCTCTCGCAATACGCCTCCCTTGGTTCGTCGCCTACAACATCGGTGACCTCGTCGGAGCTTAGCTTCTCCGTCGCCGGAAGAATTCGAAGGAGTGTCTCGGAACCAATATTAGTTGAACAGTCGATGAGACGGAAGTAGAAGGACATGAGAAGCAGCAGAATGCGAAGGGTTAACATTATTTTATCTTTTTTATATCCGAAAAAAAAGATGGAAAAAATAGACAAGCTGGAGCTCAAGAGCAGAAATTAAAATGAATGTGGATTGAGATTAATAGGATGGATGTGATATGGCAATGTTTGTAATTTAACGAGATCTGAAGGAAGCAAGAAATTCCATGAGTTCCAGTACGTATGTACGATATCAACATTTTAAAGATTTCAATGTGGAAGTGAAGAAAGTTATTTATGATGCAGCTGAGATTATAAGCTTTGGGTGCTGAAGCATCTCAGGAAATAATGCTGCATTGTCAAGGCTCTTAGTTAAAATTGGTCCAAATGTGCAATCAAATATGCTCAAGAAAGGCAATGTTTGAAGCAAGAAAGAGCTGAGTTTTTTTCTCTATTTTTGATTACCCTTTGTTACACGGATATGCACGTATTTATAGCCTAAAAACAGTGACTACATCATTTATTACGAAGTTCAGTGGTAAGACTTTTGAGGCTTGTATTTTTGTCTTTTTCCATAACATTGCTTCCTGCACAAGGTAACACCAACTTTTGCTTTAACTGCTGGTCAACTTTTTCTTTTAATTGCTGGGTAGAATAAACTTTTGCTTTAACTCTTCTTTATTTTGTCTTCAGTAGGTGTCGTCTCCCACGATCAGCATTTCTTCCTCACCCCCTCTTGATCGGGAGGCGGCCCGACGCTCATCTCCGTTCGGTGTTCCAGAAATTTGTGTCGAGATAGAGCTTTTGTTAATATGTCGGCCACCTGAACTTCCGTCGAGCAGTACTCCACTCGCAGCTTTCCGAGTTCTACTTGTTCTCGGATAAAATGATGTTTAACTGCGATGTGTTTACTGCGGTTGTGGAAGATGGGGTTTTTGGTAAGTGCGATCGCTGATGTGTTATCACAGTTGAGGATCACCTTTTCTTCCTTCTGTTCTTCTTCTTTGCTGATCTGGTTTTCTAGGTTTTTCAACCAAGTTGCTTCACATGCAGCATTAGACAATGCCATGTATTCTACTTCGGTAGAAGACAGAGCGATTGTTTGTTGTTTGCGTGAACTCCATGAGATTGAGCAATTTCCAAACATGAAGAGATACGCACTGGTACTTTTTCTTTCTTCTACATCACCAGCCCAGTCGGAGTCGCAATAACCAAATAGATTACCTTTTCCCCCTTTTTGATAGATTAATCCAAAGCTTTTTGTCCCTTGAACATATCTGAGAAGTCGTTTTGCGACTTCCATATGATGTTTACTGGGGTCAGAAACATACCTAGATAGTTTATTGACGCAGAACTCCAGATCTGGTCTGGTGTGAGTTAAATAGATCAAAGACCCTATCAGTTTCCTGTAGCTTTCTTCTTCTGCGCTTTCTTCTTCTTCTTCTTTTCTTTTCATCAGAATTTCTATTGTTGCTAGAGGAGTGATAGTTGGATTTGAATTACTAAGGCCACTTTTGCTTATAAGTTCAGTTGCATATTTCTCTTGTGATAGAAAAATATGATCTGCATTTTGGGTAATTTGGATGCCGAGAAAAAATCGTAAGAGCCCAAGATCACTCATTTCATATTTATGTAACATGGCTTCTTTGAATCCCTGCAACATAGTTAAAGAACTACCAGTGTATATTATGTCATCGACATAAATACAAACAATTAAAATGTGAGTTTGCTCAGATTTGGTGTAAAGTGAAGCTTCTACTGAGCATCTTTTAAAACCATCACTGAGCAAAAATGTATCAATGTTGTCCTTCCAAGCTCGGGGGGCATGTTTTAGGCCATATAAAGCCTTATGAAGTTTATAAACATCATACTCATGTCCAGTAATCACAAACCCTGGTGGTTGTTTCACGAAAACTTCATCTTGTAGATCCCCATTGAGAAAAGCAGATTTGATGTCAAGCTGATATACAGGGTAATTTTTCTGAGTAGCTTTTGCAATGATGAACCTAATTGTTTCCATGCGTGCAACCGGTGCATAGGATTCATCAAAATCTCTACCTGGAATTTGTGAGTACCCCTTTGCAACTAATCGGGATTTTTGTTTTATGATTTTTCCACATTCATTTGTTTTTACTTTATAAATCCATTTTAAGCCGATTATGTCTTGATTGAGGGGTCACTTGGTTAAAGACCAAGTGTGATGTTTGTTGATCATTAGTAACTCTTCTTCCATGGCTCTTCTCCAAGATTCTGAAGTGTATGCCTCCTCAAAAGTTACAGGTGTGTTTGAACTTAGAGCAAGTTCACACTGCTCATATATTTCCCTCAGGCTTTTTGTTTTCAATATTGGTGATTGAGTGGAAGCTTCTGGGATATATGTTTCTATGTCATCTTGGGGAGATGAGGATAATGGAGAGCTTGGAATACAAGTTTGAATTTGGCTGGTAGTGATTTCAGGTACTGTTTGGAGGGTGCAAGGGATCAAATTCCCTTGCTCAACCACAGTGGGCTGATTGATCAGTTGGATATTATCTGATCCCCAATCTCATGCTTTGTCCTCATGAAATTGTACATCTCTTGAGATGGTTAACTATTTTGTTGTGGGATTGTACAATTTGTATGCTTTGGATTGTTCAGCATAGCCTATAAAAATAAGTTTTTCTGTTTTTGCTTCAAGTTTTCCTCTATTTGTTTTTAATGAAAAGGCTGTGCATCCATATACCTTACAATGAGCTAATGAAGGTTTTCTAGAGTATAAAGTTTCATATGGTGTGCTAAACTGTAAGGCTTTTGTTGTAGTTCTGTTTAACAAGTAAACAACAGTGTTTGATGCTTCAGCACAATAACTCTTGGGTAAGTTCATTGGCAGCATCATTGCCCTTGTCATTTCTACTATAGTGCGGTTCCTGCGTTCTACTACACCATTTTGTTGAGGGCTTTGGGGTGCTGTCAACTCTCTTCTTATTCCCTCTTCTTCACAGTAGTTGATAAAAGCTTTAGAGAGGAATTCTCCACCTCTGTCAAGTCTTAAAGCCTTCACGGATTTCTCAAATTCTTTTTCTACTTTTGTTTTCCATAGTTTAAACATATTAAATGCTTCTGACTTTTGTGTGAGAAAATATATCCACATAAACCTTGAGAAATCATCAACTAGTAGGAAATAGTAATTTTTACCTTGTAGAGAGCTACTTTGAGCTGATCCCCATAAGTTTGCATGTATTAACTCCAATGGTGAGTTGCTTATCCAAGTTGCTACTTTAGGAAAAGCAGTTCTGTGTGCCTTAGCCTCTACACAAGTATGATAGAATTCTTAAACAAATGGGATGTATGGTATTCCTTGAGCTAACTTAGTTATTTGTTGAAGTGCTTTCCAATGGAGATGTCCTAAACTGTAGTGCCATAAGGTAGATTCTGAAATCTATTTATGTGTAGCAGAGAAAGAAACAGGAATCATATCAAGGTAAAACACTTGATTTGTTGTCATGGGTATAAAGATAATTATTTGATGTGTGCTGTCTTCTATTATCTTACATATCTTGCCTATAAAAATAATAGTATAACCCTTGTTTAGCAGTTGTCCTATGCTTAACAGGTTTTGGGTTAATTGTGGTACCCACAAAACATCCTTAATTTGTTTGAGTTGTCCAGTGGGTGTTTTTACTGCAATAATACCTTTTTCTTCAATTGTGTGTGATTTTCCATCACCAAGGTATACTACAGATTTTATAGTTTCATCTAGTGTAATGAATTGAGCTCTATCCCCACTCATATGGCTAGAAGCTCCACTATCAATATACCATCGTGAGTTAATAGGTTTTGCAGGTAGAGAGTTATCATTTGTAAAGAATAGGGCCTCACTTCCCCCTCTTTCTGCAAACTTGGCTTCCTCTCTATTTTTGTTCCAACAGTCTTTAGCAAAATGTGTTGGCTTTTTACACTTCTTACATCTATTGAAACAATCCTGTGTGTTATGTGTTGGTTTTTTACACAACTCACAATACACGGGGGTATGAGGATATTGACCCTTACCCTTTTCTTTCCCTTTTTGTGTAAATCTCTTTGATTTCTGGGATCCATAATACGTGTTAGTTTGAAGAGCTTGTTCCACCATAGGGGAATGTTTTCTTAACCTGTCTTCATGCGATTGTAGAGAACTCATTAACTCTGTAATTGTTAATAAGTCCATGTCATGAGCTTCTTCTATGGCTGCTACAACATGATCAAATTTGGTTGGTAGACTCCTCATAATTTTATGAACCAATTGCTGATCTTCAACAACTTTGCCAAGATTACGGATTTGATTCGTTATGTTGGATACACGTGCATAGAAATCTAAGATAGACTCTTCTTCTCTCATTTCTACTGCATCCAACTGCCTCCATAAGGTATGTACTTTTATAGAAATTACCTTATGTGTTCCTTTGAACTCCTCTTTTAGAGTGTCCCAAGCCTCCTTTGCTGATGATGCACCCATGATCCTTGGGAAGATGGTGTTTGACACTCCTTGTTTTATAAGGAGTAGAGCTCTAGCATTTTTGGTTCGATCCTCTTTTGTAGCAGCTTTCACAGAAGATGTGATTTCTGTGATTTTTAATGGTGACATGGCTTCAGGTTTTTCTTTTGTACTTATACCCATTTCTATGATTTCCAACAAGTCTTGTGAGTAAAAAAAAGTTAGCATACGGATTCTCCAAAACTCATATAATTCACCATTAAAGATTGGCACACCAGTTTGACTATAGAGGGGAATTAAATTGGTAGATGAGGAAGCCATGTCTTATTTTGTCTAGCTATTTACTAATAGTTGATTTCACTAGTGAAAAACCTTCACCTCAATACTAACCAGTTGGCTCTGATACCAATCTTAGTTAAAATTGGTCCAAATGTGCAATCAAATATGCTCAAGAAAGGCAATGTTTGAAGCAAGGAAGAGCTGAGTTTATTTCTCTATTTTTGATTACCTTTTGTTACTCGGATATGAAGGTATTTATAGCCTAAAAACAGTGACTACATCATTTATTACAAAGTTCAGTGGTAAGACTTTTGAGGCTTGTATTTTTGTCTTTTTCCATAACATTTCTTCCTGCACAAGGTAACACCAACTTTTGCTTTAACTGCTGGTCAACTTTTTATTTTAACTGCTGGGTAGAATAAACTTTTGCTTTAACTCTTCTTTATTTTGTCTTCAGTAGGTGTCGTCTCCCACGATCAGCATTTCTTCTTCAAAGGCATCAGTACAAATTTACCCATGATTACATTCGGTTTCAACTAGATAAATTTGAGATCTTTAACCTAGCTCTCCTCCACATCAGCAATCCGCGGGAGCTCTCATCAATATCTGCAACACGTCCGCCGATATGCACAAGAGATCGACATGTCTTCAAGTTGATAAACGCCACAGATCGACATGACTTCTGGTCGACATACACCAGAGATTTACAGCACCGTTCGTTGACATATATATATATATATATACTATATATATATATATATATATATATATATATATATATATATATATATATATATATATATATATATATATATATATATATATATATATGGGGAGATATACTGTGCGGGCAAACATATGGTATGGGCGTACGGGCAAGGGGTTTTGGGGGTCAAGGAGGCTTCAAATCGAAAAGTGATTAACATGAAAGTTGTAGATCTCGACGATCAGAACAACTTTCTTGTTGATCACCTTTTGATTTGGAGCCGTCTTGGCCTTCGATTTGGGCCCCGAATTCGGGGGCGGCGAGAGGGTTACTGTAACCCTCTCGCCGCCCCCGAATTCGGGGCCCAAATCGAAGGCCAAGACGGCTCCAAATCAAAAAGTGATCAACATGAAAGTTGTTCGAATCATCGAGATCTACAACTTTCATGTTGATCACTTTTCGATTTGAAGTCTCCTTGCCCCTTGCCCGTACGTCCGTACGCCCGCATATTATATATATATATATATATATATATATATATATATATATATATATATATACACACGATATATATATTATACGCTCGAGCTTTTTTAGGGGGAAAAAGCTTGAGCGTCGCGCGATCCTATTTCTCCCCTAGCTGATTGCGCGATTCTCCTCCCGGTGCCCTATTACTCGAGCTTAAGCCCCTCCCCGTCCAAATCGCTGCTTCTCCTCCCCGTCCAGATCGCTGGCCTATCGCGCGATTCTCCTCCCCGTCCAGATCGCGATTCTCCTCCTGTCTCCATCGCGCACCGTAGCCACCTGAATCAGTGAACGACGACGGCCAACCCCGAAGCCCTCTTCATCGCATCTTCCCTTTGTGATTCCCAGCGACCTTCGAGCTCCTCTTCCCCGTCCAGATCTCCTTCCAGAGCGGGTAAACATCGATTTCGAGCTTCTCCTCCCCGTCCAGATCTACTTCCACATCGAGTATACAGCGATTTCGAGCTTCTCCTCTCTGTATTATTTTCTTTCCTGATTAAAACCTTCTAACCCTAAAATTATTTCAGATTCACAAAGGCATTTCCAAGAGATTTTCCATATTCAGATCATTAGCCCCGAATCGGTGTTTTTTCCAGCTTCCCGGCGTGAGTACCGTCGATCTCCTCCGATTGGGGCTTTGGAAAAATCAAGATCTGGACTCTTAGGGCTTTTGGATATTTCCAGATTTATTGGTATGTTCATATAATTCCTGATTTCTTCATCAAATATGTGAGGTATCCCCTGCCCATCTTTAGTTTTTTTAATGCTTGTGATTGTGATGTTTGTAGGCTTAAGGTGTGAATTATGTGTGTGTATATGAATGTGTGTATGAGTGTGTGGGTATGAATTTGTGTATGTGTGTGTAGTTGGTGGGTATGAATTTGTGTATATGAATGTGTGCATGTGTTTGTGTGTATTTGTTTGTGCGTATATGTATAAATGTGCTCAGCTAGCTAGGAAATGATTTAATGATGAATATGATTATTGGGCTTCTTAAACTGATGTATATTATACTCCCCATTTCCCTGCTCTTGTCCTCATTTATGTGTACTAATTTTATTTTGCCCATCAAGTACTAGTAGTCTTGTACTGATTAGGATATGCTTTTTATGTATGTTTCATTTGTGTGCATTCACACAGAAGTCAAAGAGATACTTAGATGTAATGGGTTTAAGTACTCTAGATCTTGAAGAACGATGATATGTATGAGGATATAACTTCTACAGTTCTTGTTGAAATGAAGTAGTGCGTCTGTAGTTGGTGAGTATGAATTTGTGTTAGCAAAACAGAATAGCTTTTTTAATGTGTAAATTGTTGTGTGTGATTGTGTGTATGTATGTGCATTTCTGTGCATGTGTAAATTGTTCTTGTTATAGTGTTTGTAATTGTTAGTCAATTTATATATATTTGTTAATGTTGTATATATGAGTGCTTTTTTTATGACATCCAGTTAATCAAATTCAGAAAGTATGGATGTTGATGAAACTGAAATGAACACAGATTCTAATGAGCCAAGTGTTAGAGAACCATATGTTCAAGCTGTTCCAACAATAACTCAAGCATAGTTTAGAATGTTGGTATGAGGAATTAGATAAAAGTGGAACCATTACAACATTTAAAGTTGGTCTTTCATGTGAGGACACAAGCAATTGGTGCAATGTGGTCTATGATGATTACAATACAAAAATATTGTGTGAATGTGCTAAATTTGAGACAGATGGATATTTATGCAAACACATTTTACACATAATGATTGCTAAGAAACATTTACAGAGTATTCCAGACCTATACCTGTTGAAGAGATGGTCAATTTCTGCCAGAAGTCAATCAAACAATGATAAATTGGTTGACACTAGTATTATTGTGACACCCATGATGAAATGGAAGCTAACTAGTACTCAAGCAAATATTTTTACTCATGCAACTGCATCAAAGAAAGCATACAAATTTGCTATGTCAACACTGAATGGTTTGTTGGAGAATATGAAAGTTACATTTAATTACCCAGAAACAACAAGTTTCGCAAGCCAGACAGCTTCTACTTCAATTTTACCAACTCCGCATAGTATTTCTATTCGAGATCCTTCCATTGTGAAAACTAAAGGAAGACAAAAAAATTGCATCAAGAATTGAATCGGGTATAGAGATCTCACAAGCACAAGTGAAAAAAAGGACTTGTGGTACATGTGGCGGGAAAGGACACTATTCAACAACATGTCCCCAAAAGGATAACGTAATTACATCAACTTTTTCAATTGTTTTTCTGAAAGTATATTGATTAGTTATATCATATGTTCATTCGTTTTCTTTAAACAGATTGACATTACGAAGAAAGACCAAATCAACGATCCTAATTCCTGAGTATTATCACTTTTGATCCTTCAGGTAAATGTCTCTTTTTTGAATCATGGTTTCATGTATTATTTGTAATTTCATGTATTATTTGTAACCATTGTGATTGATCATTTATACTATAGAGTAAGACTAATAGTTTCTGTTAATATCTTGCAGTGTAGTAAGGCAGGAAGTTCACGAGGTATGTAACTTGCTTCCTGTCAGCAGGAATCATAGAACCTCTCTGGATAGTAGAACTCGTTTCCTGCTGTGATTGCTGCTTATTTCTTAGTGCCATGTGTTTTAGAAGGTTTCATGATGCTAATCTATTCATTCCCTGTTTAAAGAGATTTTA